>CM055980.1:11597500-12020000 GCA_029531755.1 Holothuria leucospilota | reverse complement strand
CATTTAAACATGGGTCTAACAAGGGACAGTACTTAAAGGGAAAATGCAGTCTCCCCAATCTGAATTAGTGTACCCCGTCATTCTAATTCAGGAATGGCACCTTTCAATCATGTGACAATATTTTTGTTATATACTTAGTTATTAAATTCGTAGAGTATAAATTATTCCTTCACCTTTTTGTTTCTTATAGTTATGTTCAAAAACATCTTCAGAGATACTTGTAAGGCAAATAAGAGGAAATTTGCAAGAATTTGTCGATTTTTCAAAGCAATTTTGGGGCGACTACCTATTGCTTTTAAGTCCATAGGCGGAAATCCGGGGGAGGGGAATAAATCCCCCACCTTTTCATAAAGCGGGATAGCCTACACAGACATCCCCCTTATTTTCAAAAAATATAAGCAATTAAAAATATGACAAATAATATGCTCTGTATTATTATTTTTGGTTATCAAATTGATAACTTTTGAATAGTCCGAAGTGAACTATTCATTGACATAAATGACTTCAAAAATACTCTTTTTCGGTGAGCTTCGCGCCCATCCACCGTGCATTATTGCCTTGTTACTACATGTCAGCTTGAGCGAGATTATATTCCAGCGCCCCATGCAACACCACCTATCCTCTCGAACCACAAGCGGTACAGTATCATCCGGGGAAAGCCTTTGACGGTTTTGACTGGGAAGGATAGCTCAAACTACCGACTGCTGAAAAGGTAAAGTGAATGTGAGAAGAAACGTGGAAAAGAAAGGGCATTTTAATGTAAATTGGATAATACAGGATAAGCTAAACTTTCTGCACTGTCTTTAAAATACTACTCTCCCGCGCTCTTTGCGCTCATCCTTCGTAGATGGTGTGAATTCAATGCCATTTTCAGATAGTGAAAGCATCTCTCCCGGGAGAAATGAACGCGTTCCCGTGGCCGCTTTTGGAGGGTTGGGCCATTTCAGCTTGAGTCTTCTCCTATGATAAAATACTGAAGGCACAGGCCTCATAAGATGAGTGTCACGTATTCAAACCTGGTCGGTAAAGTGTTTATCGGAAAACAAAACCGCTTGCCCCCTGACAAGTAGCTTTATATGTGACACTGACCAGCACCCCTTTGAATCATGGAATTGTACTAATGCCATCTATGGTCTATTAAGTACCCATCCAATTTCCTTTGGACAGTTGGAACTACTTGTACTTTTCATTCTAATGCTAAGAGTTCATTAAATACCCCAGGGTGTCGGGGGCTTTTCGACCCTGGTCCTCTTCTAGGGACCCCACTAACATAAGAAAATGTTCGAATAATGATTTCTGTGATCTGTTTAGTGCGTATCCAATGTCCTTCAGAAGTAGATAAATACTTTACCCTACTGCTCACAATTTTGATAATGTTCCAGGGCTGCACCCTAGCTGGGCGTCGCTCCTGGACCCTACCAGGGGTCCTACGGCCGGCCCCTGGATCCCACGCCCTCAGTGGGAGCGCTTCGTGCTTCAGCGGCGCCTTTGGTGCCGATTGCTTGTTCTACCCCCACCCCCTAGGTTTTAGAATAAATCCCCACCAATGCATACCAAAACTGACCAAAATGAATGGAACAGTTCTGGGAATTATCCCCGTTAGATTAAAAGGCATCGGCTGAATATATGGCTCGATTGATTAGATAGCTTGAAATGACTCGATCGACTTCAGAACCAGTGACTCGTAAAAATGTACACAAGTATGCATTTTACATGTCCTTCCTTGAATTGACAAATTTAATAAACTGTTACAACCGCTTATAGGCTCATTATAATATTTGATTCACGTGTTCTTATAACAATAATAATTCCCGTCTTAAAGGGAGATGGTAGTCGCCCTTAGTTTATTTTCAAAAATCTGCTTAATCTTACAAATCTCCTCTTATTTTACTCTCAAGTATCTTTCATTATGTTTCTGTATAAGAACATTGAATATTGAAGGTAAACTAAGGAGTTATTCTGCATGAATTAAAGAAACAAGTAACAAAATATTGTCACATGATTGATACGAAACACTCCTGAATTAGGATGACGGGGTACACTAATTCATATTGGGGAGACTGCATTTTCCCTTTAAAAAGGGCAGTTACTTTACTACGTAAAGCGCAGAAAGTCCATGTCATTTATCTTTTATCTTCAACATAAATTGATCTTGATTTGGATGAGCGCCCTATGTAACTAGGGTACGTAACAAAACCCTAACCTACCGATTGCTTCTTTTCATTGTTTCAAATATGATGCCTACGGCACTACGGTACTCTATGACAGTTATCAAATGCAGGGAAAAGTAGTCTTATCTTGTTACTATACTGTTGGTTAAATCAAGGATGTGGATCCATCTTCAAAGGTGTGTGTGGGGTGGGGGGACTTTTCACCATTTGCGAATCGCCGTCCTGGGGGAGGGGTCTAAGGGGAGGGACGTCCCCCTCCCCTTTGAAAAAAAAAAGGAAATTGGAAGGTGCCTATATGGCAAATGATGCCATATTTGGGCGCAACTTAGCTTTTAAAATGTAGTGTCAATTCGTAATCTATGTTATAAAAAAGTTGTCACATAATGGGGGGACTATATGTTTGTCACATAATGGGGGGACTTTTTGGAGATGTCCTCCTTCCAAAAAAGTGAGAGGGACGCGTCCCCCGTCCCCCCATCATCCACATCCATGGGTTAAGTTGCATTTTCTCCATTAAAGGAGAGGTGATAGCAGTTAGTCTTAAGAATATAATTTGGTGAATGTTTTGCTTTGGACGTAAGTCCATACACGTACTGACGTCATACCCTTGCCTTATCTTCTTTGCCCCTCTCGGAAAACACAATAAAGATTTCTGTTTTTCATAAAAGAGTGAATTTTAGGTTCTCAGACATCCTGAAAGGATTGCAGATTCGGTTGTATTCCCAAAGAACTATCATAACACTAAAAGGAAAATCGCTTTAACGAGAAACGGCATCTGGACAAGAATATGGTAAAAGATTGTTAAATCTTTATCGATGGGTTTCGTTCCTGAGGGTTTACTTTCAGCATCGTGAAGAAGCATATCAATCTCTTTAAGGGTATAAGCAGTCGCCCCAAACTTTTGAAACTCCAGCTAAATGTCTCCAACCTCTCCTGATTTCTCTTACAAGTACTTTTCATGATTTATCAAAAATATTGCATTTTAAGGAGGATAAACTAAGGAGTTATTTCGCAAGACTCACAGTTCACTAAAATGGTTGCCACATGATTAATAGGAGCCATCCATAAATTATGACAGGGGCATACTATTTCAAACTGAGGTGACTTCGTATTTCTTTCATAACTGTTGTTTCTATATTGATCTGTTGGCAGTAGATAAAACAGTAACAAACATAATATTCAGGTGCATTACTTCAACTGTCACTGATTAGGTGTTCAACAGCGATCGAACGTAGGCGAACTGATTGATAAACGCATGGCCGTTTTAACTCTGAAACATTAATGTGACAAACACCTTTTTCAGAATGGTATGGTCCTACTCTTGAGGGAAAATTTGGGTGCAATGACATCTATGCACCATGGATATATTGAGACAAACTCTGCATCTTATCAACAGCTATATAGTTGCAGCAAAGTTTCAGAAAGGTTTAAAAGTGAGAAACCATCAATTATTTAAAAGTGAGAAGTCATCAATTAATCTGAGTTACAGAATTCTGTTTTTATTACGGGGTATGGCTGGTTATCATGTCTACTTCCACATATTATTATTATTATTATTTTAGACGAGCTGGAAGCGCTCTTGTCGGTTTACGCACATATGGTGTGCTCTTTATATCAAAACAGTACTGTTATAGGCAAATATCAACCACACGAGATTTCTTCGTGGAACTACCATCTATGCTGTTATATTTAATTATATTGATGACTTATATAATTATGCTAGCTGACGTCTTCAAGTCGCCAACTTTTCTTGCTTAAGGTGAGAATTAAAATTGCCACATATTCAGACTATTTCTGACAAGATACCATAGCCGTTTATGATGCATTTATTTTAAATAGCAGAATAACACGTTGAAGATACATGGAAAACTTATGAAGACCTTTTATGTACTTAACTTAGTCAGTACGTAAGCCTGTAAAATGTGAGAAATTTCGGTTACTGGCTGATTCTAGTTCCATGATCTCCGTTCTAGTCTTAGGAAAGTATGACATCCATCAAGGTATACGGTTAACCATCTCCATTAAACTTTTAAATTCGTTCACATTTGTTTACGTAGCTCTATGACGATCAGTTACATCGGAGGATACTAACTGGCCATATCTTGATTGAAAATCCCTAAGGTGAAACCGCCTGATATAACACATACAACTGAAAGCCTTGCCTGTGTGCCTATAGCCTGCTACATAATCAGGCGCGGTTCTAGACCGAGACTTTTAGGGGGGCTTAGGGGGACTTGAAACGGAAGAATCATAAAATTTTCTCTCAAATATGTAAATCGGCCACGCGCACGCTGAAACCAATAATAAAAAACAGTACCATAACCAGGGACGGCGAAGGTTATTTTGATAGGGGACCGTGGGTTGAGTGATCGCCGTCCTGGGGGAGAGGTCTAAGGGTAGGGGTGTCCCTTTCCTCTGAGAAATTTTTGCTAATTTAAGGTTGCTAAGATGCAAAATGGTGCGTTCTTTGGGTAATTTTTGACTATATGACTGGAAAATGTTCATAACTTTGTGAATTCTAAGTTTTGGTTGGGGGAAAGAGGACTTTCTTAGGGGGGAGGTCTAAGGGGAAGGGTGTTCTCCTCCCTTTGAGAAATTTTTGCTAATTTAAGGTTGCTAAGATGCAAATTGGTGCGGTCTTTGGGTTATTTTTTTGACTGATATACTGTATATTGCTGAAAAATGTTCATAATGTTGTGAATTCTAATTTTTGGTTGGGGGAAAGAGAGAGGTCCTAGGGGAGAGGTCTAAAGGGAGGGGTGTTCCCCTCTCCTGTGAGAACTTTTGGTTACTTTAAGGTCGCTAAGATGCAAAATGGTACGGTCTTCGGGACAGTTTTGACTGATATATGGCTGGAAAATGTTCATAACTTCGTGAATTCTAATTTTTGGTTGGGTAAAAGAGGGCTGTTCTAGGGGACAGGTCTAAAGAGGGTTTTTTTGAGAAATTTTGGTTACTTGAAGGTTGCTTAGATGCAAAATGGTGTTGTCTTTGGGATATTTTTGGACCCAATCATATGGCTTCAAAACATTCTTAATATTTTTGGTTAGGTGAAAGAGGAGCCTTTTTTGTCTACGGGTATGTATCAACAAACCTCCTGAAATCCCATTTTGGACACATTACTGCCTTCTAGTCGGGGAAAGTTTTACGCAAAAATACGTGCGTGTAGTCCACAGAAATATTCTCGAACTATTAAGAAAATTTGCCTTGCTTCATTTGTGCATTATAAAATCGTTTCTGAAGCTGATAGAAACCGGAATATGGCCTCTTGGAAACTCTGGATTAACTATATGGATCAGATATAGGCCTCCCTTCCCCCCGAGTGGCACTGCCCCTGACCATGACATAGATGTAACGTATATACAGGCATATATTTTTTTTTATTTGGAAGAATGTAGCAAATGTTACTGAGAAATACAAGCAACTGTACCTGTTCACATTAATGGGAAGAACGATTCGGCCTGTAGATTTGGCTTAAAAGGACTGCTAGTATAGCTTGACGAGATCAGCGACGAAATGACTCGTTTTGAACTTCCAACAGATGATTAATCCGTTAACTTGATTTACATGTACGTACATACTATCATAGATGTTACTTATCTGACCCAACTTCCATTGTATGAGATTGTGAACCTACTATGTGATTTCGAGACAGACGACAGTTTCCCTTGACAAATTAAATCAACTGGACCAAGATGTGCACAAGTGTATTTTGCAATTTTGTTTTTCTCAGTACACGCAAATATAGCATAACACAACCTCTGGAAATTTTTTTTTTTTTTGGGGGGGGGGGGGGCTTGAGCGAATTTTGGGAGGGCTTGAGCCCCCAAAGCCCCCCCGTAAAACCGCGCCTGTACATAATCTGTGTAAATATGTTGGTGGATGTATAAATTTAATTCTTTTGTAACACCACATATAGTATTCTTCTCCAGAAGCTTTTCTCGTCTTTCGATGTTTTCGATATAAAACCAAATTTTCTAAGTTTTTCCTTACTCGCCTTCTCTTGCAATGCATAATTTCACTGTTCTAGTTTAGCCCCTTTAATCAGTGGAGATACTGTATAGCAAAGGGGCTGAACCGGCAGGTGTGCGCCATTTTGTAATAGATATTCTTTGGCAACATTCTCGTTATAGGCTACCATAAATATGCAGCATACCGGGTCGCGATAAAAACTTGGCAATTTAAATGCGTAATGCAGATGAAGTGGATGTTTCGCTATTGTTAAAATCTTCCCAGTCAGTTTCCAGAGGTTTTTATTCTTTTTTGCTTGTTTGCTTCAATTATGATGAACTGCCAAGTGTTTTAACTATAGGTCAAAATTTTTATTTGAATAACAAGTATCATTTCGTGCATTCCCACTCGCAATCAAATTATAACATTGACCACGTGTAACAGCCTGTTTCAGCTCATGAATAAATAAACGTTGAAGGTGTGTTATAACTATATGTTTGTCACATACGTGGTTCAGTTCACTCCCTATGTTTTCTAAAAATAGGATGCACGTACAGACTGCTTTTTGGCACAAAGACTTGTGAAATTATCTGTCATTTTTAACAACGTGTTACAATGCACACAATGGCGTCAAGGTCGTGTTTATATATGCATGTCCGTAGAATATTTCATTGCGTCCAATGCGTACTACTAGCACAATTAGGTCGATCGATGCTTGGTCGATACATTTAAATACGCCCGTAATTGGTTTTAGTGGCTGGAAATGCTCTTAGTGTTGAAGACAATTAAGCCATGCACTGATACTGAACAACGCTGAGTCCAATTATGCGACTTAATTTAATTAAACTCAGCGTTCAATATAAACTTCTCTAGATGGAATACGGCTTAAAAGGAAACTAATTGATGAAGGGATTAGCACTGCTCTACCTCGCTGTTATGGAGTGCTTGGGGAAATATTGTTTGATTGAAATCTGTGCTCTGAAGGACCGGAATACACAAAGAATTCATTATTAATTGAGCTCATCGTCAATCTATTAGTCATTGTGAATGGAATAAATATTTATTTGTAATGTGCTGGCTGTTGGTTTACGTTGTTTGTGAAGACAGGCACGAAGATAATACGTGATAGGAGTTTGACGTACAATACTATAGCTGTGTTTTCTGGAACGTTACTGAAGTATGTAAAGTAATACCACTTGTCGCCGTAGTAGTTTTTAACAGTGGGAAGATTACATTAGTCTGAACAGTAGCCAACGTATACTTCTAAAATATTTAAAAATGATTCGACCGTCTAAAATTTGGCGAAGTGTTCTACACGTTATGCAGTTTCCCAATCTTAAAAGCTCCTAGCTCCTATCTAATAAAGACAGACTTGTGAAACCACTAATGGGATACTTTTGAGGCATTTTCCATTCCCGAGAATAATTTTTCGAAAATGATTCAAAAACGTAATGTTCGACTTTTTCAGAGAAGAGCCAAAGAGAAACCAAAGACAATGAAACAACTTGGTCCATTACAGTATTACGTAACAGTGCTGACAAGTCTCCTACTCCTAATAGGTAAGTTGAAAGAGAATAATATCAAGGTTTTATTTTTTTTATTTAGTAACGAATTATTACATACTACCTAGCATATCTTTGAATTACAACATATCTTTGAATGCTTTTGGCAATTTTAACACGCATAGCCTCATTCAATATTTTTCGATGTGATTTGTACTAAGTCGTTGACACTGATGGTAAATTGCAAAATGACTTGGACAAGTTTAAATTAGCGAATACAGTAATCTATAGCTTTAAGCAATCAATGCAATATTGTTCACTTGAGCATAAATGTTGGTGAAGGTAGTATGATTTCAGGTCGCTTGATGTGGAATGAAAATTAATGGTCAGAGTTGTTCGTTGGTCGGTGTTTAAGTACCGAAAAAGTAGCAAAAAACAAAAAAACAAAACCAAAAAAACAAAAAACAAAAAAAAAACATTTGATCAGTAGGGGCGGGGAAGGGGGTTAACGACATGCAGCTGACACACCTAATCGCTACTAGGAAACAGTCATAGCTACAATAATAGTTTGGAAAACGAAGTTAACAATTTCAAACTCGATGCAAAATTGGGCAATACTACTTATAACAGAGACATTGAGGAAGCCAATTTGTATATTTCGACTCATTTTATGAGTAGAAGCATAACGTGAAATAGCTTACAAATGTACGGGTTTTATCGTCCTACTTGTAGAAAAGTTTAGTTGGCATAATTATGATTTTTGATGTAGTAATGGTATTAAACATACCGTAATTCGATAAGTTTGAAAATACCTTGTGCATATTAAATTATCCTTGAATAAAGGATCTTCACAACAATGACATTCCCTACAAGTAAACAAAGTAATTTATTATGACCTTCAGTTTAAGAAGTAATGAGTTATAAAAAAGAAAATACTGCACTTGTGACAAGAAAAGGGGTCATAAGAAGCTAAAAATTGGTAGAAAATTTTATATCAAATTCCTTTATGTTAGTTCTTCTGGGTCTTGATTATAACCTTGCATTTGCGAATGAAGTAGGTTAGTTGTTAAAAGACGACCTCTAAAGGCTTAAACCAACATATTTAATGACGTGCCCAGTGTGATATTAGGAAAAGAAATAAACCCCAATTCTACTTTTCTATGCAAAATTTTTTACATGAAGAAGGATCACTAATGGTTTTGCATATCAACAAAACTGAAAAACACATTCTTTGAACCCTTTCAAGGGAGCTCGAGTGATTATAGGAATTAAGTTAATATCGAAGACCTAAAACACATATCAAATATAGGGCATTTCATTGGCGTGAAATCGGATAGCCTAAAGTACACGTAACCTAAATCCGGTTTTACTCAGATACTATTGGTCTAGTTACTTTTGACGATGCGTTCCTTTCTATTTGGTCAAGGAAAACAAAAAATCAGCCGAGCACGGAAAAATATTGATTATGTAGGAACGACTGATAACAAGTCTACATAATTAATTTTTGACTTGACAGATACACTAAATTGAAATTTCATAATATTTGTACTCGTATGACATCAATAAACAAATATAAGCCTTTCCAATTATCCATTTCTGGCTTTATGTAACGAAGTTATCGGGTGCCTTGGAATTCGTGGAGAGATCGATTTTCGTCAGTGACGTATTTTAGCAATTTATCATATAATATCAAAAGCTGTCAAATAAAACGCTCTCCTAAATTGTTACAAGAAATTGCACAAATTTAGGTTGACATTGAAATTTATCAATTTCAATCCTCATTTTAAATGAAGAAGATAACATCTAGATAAAATAGCCAGCAGCAAAGCGTGTTACATTGTAGGCCACTCATTGCAATTGGATTGGGCGAAACGATGGTCAGCTGGAAAGCATCAACAACAGCCCCAAATGGTATTACAGAAAGGAAATAAAGTTCGTCTTGTAGGCCTTCTTAATTCATACATACCATGTCGTCACTCCACCTCTGACAGTCAACACAGTAAAGTAACCATTACATTTTTGTAGCGACAACCAACTTAGACTGTTAGAGGTCTGAAATTTTTGGTCTTTAAAATTGTGCCATATGTGTAATTTTGTAGACGCATTACTCTTAATTAAAGTATTATTCCTTGTGCATTCCGGTAGAGTTGCGATAAATTTCATTTTAGAGTCTGAAAATCTTCTGCTTTAAAACATTAATGGCATAACATTGGTCAAGCGAATAAGCTGTTAGGACTAACACTTTAGTCGCCATAATGAAAATTATGTGGCCATGACGACCTTGGCTACTTAAAGTTTCTATACTTACTGACAGAGGCTACCATCCACGTTCAGAATAACAACGTATACTTTTTTTCCTCTTTTTTTGAAGGGGGAGGGGCTCGACTCAGAAATTATCATCCTTGAAAAAATCTATCAATCCTCTTTGAGCTAGTATCGATTATTTTCAACTTTCTCTTTATTAACTTGTTTTCGTAGTGTTCTAGTTGTTTAAATAAGGCTTCTTAATCGTGATTATGCCTGTGATTGTAACTATTTGGAATTGTTTGTGTTTTAAGGGGTTTCCCACCCCATTACTTATTTCTTTTGGAAATTCGCAATCAAACCTCCTGATTGTTTTTTCTTTTTTGTTTTTTTTTTATTCTTCAGCAATCTTTTTATATGTCGTTAACGTTAGCCTGTCTCACCCGGATAACATATTTTTGACCTATGAGCGGATTATACATTGCACAACATATGGTTTCTCAGCATACTGAGCTCTCAACTGTTTATTTCTGCTCCAGAGTCTTGGGTCAACTTCCCTTATATTGATACGATTATTAACTTAGCGAAGTGTTGTCAATATCACCACAAAACCGACACAAGTATATGGCTCTTTTTCTTATTTCCAGCTGAAGTGGAATCTTCCAACTCAACATGTAAATCCTCATTTTACAGTGCCCCGGTTTGCATCAGCACTCCAGGAGAGTATCTTTGCAAATGTTCTCCTGGATTTATATGGAATGGCAATTTTTGCATGGGTGAGTGGTCTCTTTGAGCATCATACGCCAGCTGACTTAAACGCCTTCAAGGGTTTGATCATTTGAAAGAATTCATTGCTAGTTGCCTCTTATCATCCGTGAGCACTTGAGCAATTCTTTTTATGACAATTTCCTTGACCTTAAAATATATCTATATACCCCTTCAAGCTCTTCCTTTCCAATCAGGCTTCCATGTTTAATACTGTTAGATTAATCACAGATAAGAACCCTAAAATATCTATACTCACTTAAAGCGACGAGAAGAATTTTTTTTTTACGAAGGACAGATGCATTCATCCAATTAGCACTTCCCGGACCCTAATTTATGCATGGCTCCAGTCGTGTGAAATGTGTTGGCTACAGTGATTTATTAAGATCATGCCAAATAACTCCTTGATTTTCCTTTGATATGCAATGTTTATATTCTGAAATATCTGTAATGTATTTGCAAGGGGAATAAGAGAAGATTTGTTAAATGTCTTCTATAGTAAAATAAAGTTGATGGGACTGCTCTTTGCCTCTGTTCATGACACCCAAGGAGCGCCGCCAGTTTCTTTAATCTGGTAAATTAATGTAAACTTTGCAATGGTATTTTCACGCTATTAGATGATGTGCGAGCTATCAGTTAGGGAAAATTTAATTTATCAGTCAAATTGACTGGAAACACTCAGGCAGTTCAGTCCCAAGGAAGGTTTCAGTTCAGGTTATTCTCGGACAAAAATGGCTCAGCAAACATCCATCATGATCAAGTATGCCGCTGGTTATTTTAGTTATCTAGTTAATTGTGTCACACGATTGAGATAAAACAATGAGAATATACACTCATGCAATACGTTCTAAACATTTTTTACATATATTTGTAAGAAAAAACCTGATGCATCTCTTGATCAGCATTCATGAGAGTGGCTTTGATTGCACAATTCCTAGCGCGCTCTTCAGTCCAAGTAAGCTATTGCCTTATTGAGTTTTACCCGGGTGTAAACTGAGCTGTAGGCTATTTGATCAAAAAAGACCCAGTGAAAAAAAAAACCCAAATATGATTGATCGATTAACGCATAATATATAAGAATTAAAAGGTTTTAGTGAAAGAAGTAATATTCTGTACTTAATTAGCACTAATCCTTAGGTAGACTTGGTCGTATCAAATATTTCAGTATATTGACGCAGATATTGCATCCCTGCTAACACAAAACGTTTTTAAAACGTGTAATGTGGTGTTATAGAAGGCTTTATAACACTACTTGACACGTTTTAAAAACGTTTTGTGCTAGCGGGGATGGTATTCATATTGACCAGGCAACGACATTTGATAATATGTAGGTTTCCTCACAATTGTTCACTCTTAAAATACTTGGGTCACAAGACAGGTGAACTAACGTTTGGGTCAAATTTTATCCACAATTTGGGTCAAGTGAAGCGTTATTCGGGTCATTATTTGACCCGATAATTTTGGTTGATTCCCTAATGACCCACTAATGGGTCAATTTGACCCAAATATATTTATAGTGTTTATGGATATTACTTCATTTCGTCTTTTATTTTATTTTTTATTTTTTGGTAAGAGTGGGCCCGATCTTGTCAGGAGTATATCGTGTTTTGGTAGGCTCTTCGATTGGGAGGGATGGTGCCGTTGCCTCGCTTGCCCTCGTCGTGGGTCGTTGGGCGTTTCTATTTGGTGAATTTTGTTCCCTTGGGTCCTGCGCAGTTCGAAAGACCTGTGCGACCACGACCTAGTCCCCTACATTTATCAAGGCGTTATCATTTTGTAGTTTAACGTTTATGTCCCGTCGAGGTCTTGGCATTTCGGGGCGGTTTTGGTGATTTGTGAGAGGTTGTTTTCTCTTTTTATTTGCAGAAATGCTGGTTTCTTATGGGAGCGCAGTATTGTGCTTGATTTCAGTTGTCAGTGTTGTGAATTTATTTCTGAACGGTCTGGTAGTGTCCGTTTTTAAGGATGTAAACAAGTTGCTTTCATTACGCAGTCACATTCATTGTAATTAAATTAATTAATCATCTCAAATTCCTCATACCGTCAGTTAATGCGCAGTACGCTGATATATGTTCATAATTTCATTTCCACACGTTGTCAGCAAACGCCGTCAACTCGAAACTCGTCTTCCCTAACAACATGCGAACGGACAGTTACGTCGAACTCGTCGGTAAAACATTTCCATCTATCAAAAGTTTCACCATTGCATTATGGGTAAATTTTTCTGCTGAGATGTTGAGACGGAACACCACACTGGTTTCATACACGACACAGAGGGAAGAAATCAAATTTATTGGCGGTTCCTCTTTTAAACTGGTAGTGACAGGTGAAGAAGTCTCATCGCAGAATATCAGGGTCATCCCGGGAAGATGGGTGCATCTGGCGGTAACTTGGAGTAGAACAGGTTAAGTGCCATTTCATACACATTTGTAATTCTTTCCATCTTACTTTCACCGACTGCATGGTCAAGTGGTTAGATCATCCGACTTGCAGCCGGAAGGTCTGGAGTTCGACTCTTGGCCGCGTCATGCCAAGACTTTAAAAATGAAACCTACTGCCATTGTGCTTGGTGCTCAGCATAAGTAATGGAGTAGGGAAAACAAGCCAGTAAGCCACAACTGGAAAAAAGGCCGTGGCCGGCCATACTTAAACCAATTGGTTAGAAACTGAGCCGTAAAACCTCATCTCACTCTAACACTCCATCTTACTTTCCTTATTTTGGATGTAATGGCTACTTATGGAATATGCCATTAATTTTAATTTGGCTTCACTCAGTACTGTACTGCTAATACCTTAAAAACCGCACTTATCATAGTGGAAAGCGATTTCCTTTTTAAAGGTTAATTTTATCCCTCATCTTACCCCTTTGTACCCTGTATTACCCTTATTTTACCCTTCTCTTACCTCTTCCAAAATAAACTGTAGTTTGTCTCAATTTCAATATGCAACGAAGAGTCATTTAAATCATTAAAATTACATAAACAAAAACCATGGTAGTGCCGCTATTTGTTGCTTTCCGGTGGCAAATGACGTCAATTTGAAAGAAGGTAGGTTTGCATGAGTGGTAGGCAATGATTTAGGCCAGGGCTGTGGTCAAGTCCATCCAACCCAATTCCAAGTCAATTCCGATTTCAGTGACCACCATTTGGGTCAATTCCGAGTCCACGGCAGCACGCTTTAATTCCGGGGTAATTCTGTTTCCAGCCTCCCTAATTCCGGGTCAACTCCCAGTCCGGCCATTTGATAAAGCATATCATACAAATGGTATTCATACTACCCTATATTTACAATAAATTTAACCCAAAAGGTAATTTTTGGATTAAATTTCACACTACCCACCCTCTAATTGAGTTTCCTATGTGTAACCATACATGTATTAGACTATGAACCGATGGCAATGAAGCCTTAAGTAACATTTATGTAAAGTTCACTTTTGTGGGTACAATTGGCTCCTGGACATTCTAGCTGCAGCCCATTCTGGGCCAATTCCTTTCCGGGACCCTCCATTCGGGGCCGATTCCGAGTCCAATCAAGAGCGTACTTAAGCCCGGAATTGAATCAAGAGTCCAGAATTGGTCGATACAGCCCTGAATAAGGCTAACCACTTCTGTTTCTTTTTTTGTTGTAATAACATCAGAATCAAGCCCTTGGCCAAGGGGTGCTGAGGCGCCCCTAGAAAATGTTCTTCCCCCGAAAAATTCAAAATTACCATTGCCTTAATGCATTTTAGTATGTCTCTCCCCCAAACGAAATAATTTCGCCCCTCAGTACCTTGTCTGGCTATGGGCCTGGTCAGAATATAACTAAATGTTTTATTAAGCTAAACGCAGCAACAGTGGTTTGCTCTGGCGGTACCAATCCTGCACGAAAAGTCAAAGTGGCCTCTCAGAGTCGCAACGACTGTGCCCAGGCGCGTAGCCAAGAGGGGAGGGAGAAGGGGCAGCCCCCCAGCATACTTTTGATATTTTTTAATGTTTGTTTTTACAATATTGCTATAGTGTTTCCCCTTTTTATATCAGGTAAATAGGCCGGGAAGTCCCATTTCCAGCGATCTGGGAGGCATTTTGGGCCAAAATTTTCTTGCGCTTCGCGCCAACCCATGGTGGCGCGGAGAGCTGAGAGTCCGTCTATGGGCTTCGCTCGCCCCCTCCCCCTTTGACAAATTCCTGGCTATACGCCCCTGGCTGTGCCAGCGAATAAATTTCTATATTGCTACCTTTAAGTCTTTTCATTTACCACTCGAGGCCGTGAAAAGGTCAAACGAAGCCCTGGTTGGCCTGAATGGTCCACGATGACATGAACGTGATTTCGTCCCGTTATTTCTATAGGCCTATTACGAGGCCAGTTGTAAATCACACAAATCTCACCCCACAGGGGTGCGTGATAATAGTCCACTACCGTTGTAGTGATTTCATTTACAGCTTTAGATAAAGTGTATTTCTTTCTCATCACACAGATGGATCATGGGCCACGTATTCTGATGGCGAACGCCGAAATTTTGGCTTCAGTCTTGCGACAGGAGAATCCATCACTAGTGGGGGTAAATTAATCATTGGGAACTCTCCTGAGGGAGAATCAAGCAATAGCTCAATCGCTGTGAATTACATCGGGGATATAGGACAGGTGCATGTTTGGGACAATCCACTCAGCCCATGGGATATTAATAAAATCTATGAGGATTGTACTTTTTCTTATTGTGGGAATGTGGTCGAATGGACAGATTTCAGAAGCGGAACCAGAGGTGAAGTCAAACTCTTGTGGCATTCACGTATATTTGGTGAGTGGTATGCAACTATCAATAATATGTTTGGCACTCCCTATGACGCGGTGGAAGGGTGAGTCAATAGAACTTAGGGTCCAACAGAACTTACAACTCAGGGCCCAAAGAACGTCAGCCTTGGTGGGTCACAAAACTAAAACAGATGTCCATAAAGGGCGTCAATGTCCATGCACATTTTTTATCCTTGCTTGCGTCACTGTTAAAAAAATTCATCAAAAATATTTTGACATTCATCATTGTCTTCAAAGATGTGTCCATTTTAAGGCTAAGGGGTGCTTCAGCGGATGTGAATGTCCCCACCAGCACACACAATGGAGCCAGGCCCTGTCTGGCAAATCCCGGCGCCACCCGTGCATAAGTCTTCTAATCAAACTGCGAACCTTGATTACGTCGTTATGTTGTGCAGAAATCCATCCTATTAAGCCTAGGTGAAGTTCCTTCGCCTAAACTGTGAGAACGACGGGTGGTAGGGAGTCACAGACCCCATTTTAAACACAGAGCTCGAAATTGACCCTCGCTTTCTTCAAATGTGATTATTCCGGGAAACAAAGCAGCAGAAGTCTTTTCTTCATTCAGCTGGTTAGTTGTGTTAGTTGACCGGTTGGCGCCCTAATTCTTCAAAGGGCTCCGCCGCTCGGCTGACGACAACAAATTTTTTATTAGGTTGCAATTTCCTGTCCATGTTGGATACTGCAAATTTCTATTCGTGTGGGTGAGTAACGTAAGGATTCAAGTCAACCATGAGAATAATAATGAAAAGTGAATATTCTTATTTTGTTTTATCGTCTTCTTGACTTTTATCATGCCGAGTTACAAGAAAAATTCTTCATGTTTAAGGCATAAATGTTAACCCCTCCGTGTTTCTCATCATCAATCTCGAATACTGCGTGAATAATTTTCAATTTTCTCTTGAATTACATTCTTGACGACATTTTTCCATCGCCATTCTTCAAAACCTTGAGTGACAGATTGGTGACGCTTTCTTATCAAGGCTAGTCTACCTTTTAGTTACGGTGATATTTTAAGGACGAAGAATTTACGAACGGATGGTGGGCGGAAAGGGGGCGGAAAGACGGGTGGATCGATAGATAAATGAATGCAATGAACCATCCGTACTTCAGTCCATCCGTCGATTTTTTGATTGATTCATTAATTGACCTATTAATCCTATTTTTGTATCATTTTTATCATCACAGAATATTGTGATATTGACAGGAGTAAGTCTTGTGACAAGTATTGCAGCGACACGTTAGGTAAGACAAATTATTATTGCAATTTGCATAGTAACGAATAAATTAATTCAAATTCAATTCATTCCTTTTCTCGACGTGCTCATCCTAGTTGCCTATATATTATTCCCTCCGTGAATAATTAAAAGGTTTTGTATTTTTTTACAAGCTACAACTGTGTAGTATAACTGTCCTGTCTTTCTTTTGTACTTTGGGCTAGTTGTCTGGGGTCTAAGCCAATGTGTAAAATTTTATGATATGGGGAAGTCTTTTATATAAATGTTACAGTACTTTGAAATTTAAAACTTCTCTATTTGTTCTAAACAATTTTATTATTTAATGCCGCTATAAACCAGCATGGGAATAGGGAAGAACGCCACCCCCCTCAAAATCGCAAGGACCTATTCAGTTTTCACAGAGGTTTGTGCTCGTTTCCTTCTGGTATATTCATGGACAGGGTACGGATCTATCTATCATTTGGATAAGGGTTCAACGGTATTAACAATAATATTGGTGTGCTGTGCCGTGCCGAAGACAGTGTCCAACAAGCCCCCAGTCAAATTTAATTACGAAATTCAGGGCAGTAGGAGCTGGGGGCTGGGGTCTGTATTCCCAGTTATTTTCAGTTTGAAAGTTTTAATCTTGTAACGTCCAAAATTACTTTCGCAAATGCCAAAACTCAGGGCCTGGGGTTCAGTCTCTGGCCCTTAACCAGACGAGGTACCGTACGGAAGGGGGAGAAACAGCCTCCAGGGGGAGAAATATGTTTGAAGGGGGGAGCATTACTAAAATGCATTAAACCAATGATAACTTTTAATTTTCTACTGAGCAAAATTTTTCAGGGGTTCCGCCCTGCCCCCTCACGGTCTTGCACCCTCCTCAATCCTGGAAACTTTCCAACATCACCAAATTCAACTGAGGGTGTTAAATGACATGGGTTACCCATACACAGACCGTTGGCCCACAAAAACCGACATTTCAATACATTTGTACTTTGTGAAAGCCTGTACTGTCGGTATAACTATGTCAGCAATGCAAACTCCGATATATTGGTAAACAGCCTGACCGTAGCCTGGATATGTCATACACTATGTAATGGACAGTCCATCAACTCTGTGCATTGAATTAAGAAAATAGTATTCTCACTTTTATCAAATTTTCTCCGCTATACCGTAACCTGTGTTGATGGGAAATTGAACACGGCGGGATGTTGGACACAGGTTTGATGTTTCGGACCAAGAGCGTATTCTGAGAAGGCAGGGGCACAAGTTTGCCACCGAGGACCTATAGGTTTTGAGAACGAAATATCATTTCTCCCCCTCCCCCAACGTTGTGCTGGAGACTAGAGGATGAGAACCATCACTCTCACTGTGTTGCTAACCAGAACTTGACCGTTTGACCTTTGAAATGGGTTAAAGGCTTTGAAATGTCCGAAGTCATACATACAGTACCTCGGATTTCTTGTCTAAAAATATTACTTTGGTACGCTCGTAACCAGGATGTTTAACGGGGAAGGGCGCTACTCAGCTAGAACGAGATTCGAGGCAGATTTTTTTTAACTTGAATAATAGGTAATGTCAACCAAAAATTTGATCAATAGTTGACTCTTCTTTCGGGGAGAGTGGCGGTTGTGGGGTCGTGCGACCCCGAGCCTTCTGATTAAGGGGCCTGTTCGGGAAGTACTCTTTAGAAAATGCTTCTAAGCCTCTTAAACTTGCTCATGGGGACCCTTCTGTAGGGCCTGTACGGAATGACCTGATTAGGGAACCTATATACCGCTTCATGGAATGTATAAGTATTAAATGTTTCTGGAAACGAAACGGACCCCGAGCTAAATATTTTCCTTTTAATTTGATTTACACCAGGTCTTCAGTGTAAAGCCGACTATGATGAAAATTTAGAATGGCCACGAACTCCTGTCGGGTCGACGGTAAGGTTACCGTGTCCTTCTGTCGAAGAGGGTAGGTACTATTTTTTTCTTCTGTGGAGGGAGGGATCGAACCCCTTGAAACAAGAAGGGGATATCCTGGGACAATGTGTAACACATTTTTATTATGGTACTATTTTTGGTAGAGCCATGATTTTTGTTTCAGATGTTGATGATATAGATCCACCAAGGTGTCCCTCAAAATATTAGCTTTCCTCGTCCAAAGCCGAGCAGGTGGGTAGTAACGCAAACAACTGAGGGAAGAACCACGCAGATTAACGTACCCCCTTTCCCCCCACCTTTGACATAAAAATAGAAAAAAATCTTCTGTCGTCAGTGACCCTCACCTAGCAGACTCAACTTAAACAGTTTATATCTTCATTTTTTATTCACACACGAGGTCATGAAGCGCATAATCAGTCTTGTAGTGAGTACAAATTACCACAGCATATTTGACGTTAAAGGAAATATGTAGTCAACATGACCTTCTCGAGAAAAAAAAATCAGCCTTAGCGTACAAGTTTCCAAGTATCTTCAGTGATGTATCTTAACATGAATCTGCATATAGGTAAACCAAGGAGTTATTCTACAGGAATCTAGTAATTCAGTTACAAAATATTGCCATGACATTGAAAAGAACCATATAACAATTAGGATACGAGGATGTAACAAATCAAACTTAGTTGACTGACTTTTTCCTTTAATCATTTAATTCATTAGTATGTATTTTTGCTCGTATCAGTTTGTGGAAGGGCTTGAACTCATATATATTGGTATATACTTGTATATATATTTGTAGATACTTCTATATATTTTTGTATCGATTAAGAGAATCCTATTCAACATGATGGCTTTTGTGTTTTCATGTATATACGCATCTGTTACCTCATTTTGTAATATCTCAACATAATTTGGATTTCTCAAACATATTTTTGATAGTTTTCATACTTAGCATGTAGATGCATGATACAGAGTAGATGAAGTCTTCTTTACTTCAAGATAATTCCTAATATCCCACGAGGGGACGTACAGCTCCTTTTGGGAGCAGAACCCCTTTCGGGGGTAACATTTGGTTTCGCCTTCCGACATTCAGCCGAAGGGACTTTTAAAAGACAAAAAACTCTTTAGTTTCTAGATAGCGGTCGAACGTTGTCTGAGGTCACCAAAGCTCAAACTTTGGAATCCTTGTAAACAGGATATTATATAAAACTGGTAAAATTGACAGATGTCTTCTGTTATTTTTGGTGAAGTTTAAATAAATTCCATTGATTATTTTGTGAAGCTAAAAAAGCTTTGAAGTTACTGGCGGTGAAAGTCTTTAAAATGTTGTTCACGATAGCTCAAGAAGGGTAACATGGACAGATGTAATGTTTAGTATGTAGATGCAAATTTCACCGGAAGGCTTAGGAGGCATTATCTTTCTACTATTCTTCAATATATTGAAAGGATTGAACGAACTTAAAGCTGTTTTATATGATACCAAAACTGGACTTTAACGTCTCGTTAAGAGTGTCTTTCAGATAATAAAGGTCACAGTAAGTTTGTCTGTTTTCGGCCATACTCGTATGGTTGTTACATCATCATCCACCTCTCCCAGACTGGTTATTCCGGTTTTTGCTAATTTGGGGTTTTTAATTGTTCCGGTAGGAAGTGCATCCAGGACTTGCCAAGAAGATAAAGCGCTAGAGGGTGAATGGGAAAAAGCAAACATCTCTCAGTGTATTTCACAAGATTTGCTTCTGAATCGTAACCAGGTGAGTCCTGATAAGCTCGAGAAGCTGTTTCCTTCATTTAAGGTGGACATATTTCCTTCTAATGACTACACTATAGGATCCTTTATATTTCAAAATTTTCACGCGCACTATAAAGCGTAAGAAACATTTATGCATGGTCTTCCCTTGCTAGTCCGGGCCGCATTATTTTTTTTTCCAGGACGAACGTGGGCAAATGGAGTTTTCAAAAATTTTTAAATTGTTTCAAAATGAAGGTTAGGGTTAGAATTTAGGTTAGGGTTACGTGGATCGGGGTTATTTGGCCCGTTCTTTCATAATCCGGCGTCAAAATTACAAAAAAGAGGCCGAAAAGCTGTCATTTTGGAATTAGAGGTGTGGCCTATTTCCAAGAAGCTGATTGGTCCATTGGCCAGATTTTCCCTGACTCGTCCTGGGAAAAAAAAAAACTACGCGTCCGGGCCAATCACGGATATAGCTCAGAGTTGAACAGTATTTTTTTTTTCGTAGTAGCTTTAGAGTGTTATACTGAAGTATGACCCAGCCTTAACATTTATAAAGATTAGGCCTATTGAAGGTGTTAAGTGGGTTCCGCATCTCAAAGGATATTGGTCATTGCAGTATACTTATAGCCACGACATCATGTTCATCGAGGTTTACATCGAGAAGGTCATATAGGGAGGTTTCATGCGCGCGAAGGTCAACTAAACCAACCAAGTGTGTAAGGAAACAAACGCACGAGGATTTAAGTTCATCTACTAAAGCAACAAACTTGATAGTGGTGCTTGGCTTTTTTTTTTCTCTACAACAACTAGGGCGTCCACTTAATTTGACCTTTCGACCTTTGATGCATTCATTGATTACAGGCATGATATCTTATATACCAGCAACTGAACTGACCAAAGTCTGCTGTATACTCACATAGCATTCGTTACATGCATATCGACTATGATTAGAATGAGGTACATTGCAAAAGTGATATCCACGTAATTTAATCCCCCTTGTCTTACAGCTAACATCAGGATAGTGAAATTTCTTTGCTGGAGGGCTGAAGGAAAGGGTACTAAATATTTTTGTAATTTGCATGGAGAAAATGGGTAGTTGGTGTGCCCTTAAAGTATATGATCAAATACCCAAAAAGCTGTTTTCCTCAACAACCAGTATTCCTATACTTACCTGGCGCAGGAGTATCCGTGCTCACGACGGCGGAGCTCCCAGGTGGGACCTGTTCTATTCAGCCAGTCTAGAACGGGATCACTGTCGGGTGGGTCAGTTTAGTCAAAGTTTGTCCTTTGGGGACGTTGTTACTCCTTCAGGGAGCAAAACTCCTTCGGGAGTATTGTTTGGTTTTCGCCCCTGGCTCTTCGCCAGAGAGTCAGGGGACTTCGGGAGAAACATGCTGTATTCCTCAACAGGCATTGGTAAAGATCCCTTGATTTGAAAAAAAAAGTGTTGGAATTATTTGGATATCTTTCACCTTTGTCAAAATATACCTCTTCAAAGTTGGACTATTTCTGAGATTTCTCAATATTGTTTAGAACATAACTATTGCACGTAAAAGGTTAATCGAGGAATTACTTCGTATCAATTTAACAATTCAGTATCAAAGGTAGGTCTATTGTCGGTTTATAAGGTAATTAAAGAGAGTCATAAATGAAAAGGCATAGGGTGGTATGCAAATTCAAATCAAGCGCCGAGACTGCATTTGTAATCACTGTGTGTACTGAACTGCATTTCAAACACCATCAAATTTCATCGTGAAGGCTTAAAAATCGTTTTGCCTATAGCATGAAGTGAATTGGACAATTATTAATGTGCACTGTCTACAAGAGAAGGCGACTTCTTTGGACACCGGGGGTTCATAGAGCTGACGATGGTCTATATATATTTGTATGGTTATGTATACAAGTACGTCCACGTCTATATGTAGGCCTATATGCATATGCAAAAGGCAATGATTAAGTGCACCCATACGCATGTGTATATGTATACGTAAAAGAATATGTGTCGGTATAAATATATGATGCTGGTAATTTGTGAATAGAACTTAACTAGTCGAAATGTGCAGCGGCACCTTCAAAGATTACAAACCGTCCCTCTTCTGTGTCGCAAGTAGCATTTTGTGTGTGATCAACGGTCAATACAAACCAAGCTTTTACCATACCTTTGTAAATAGGAACGGTTGATTTGAGTGGCTGACAGGGAGGATAAAAGACTGGGAATGATTGCAGGGGTCATAAAACATAAAAGTTTCGAACAAATTCTTGATGAGCTTCCTGACAATAACACGGCAAAGTCACATGTGCGTGAGAAACGGGCGCAAAACATTGTCTGTTGAATGAAATGTTTGGTGCTTAATATAAAATTTTATGTGGTTAAGGTATGATATACTTGGCTGTACGCACAGAGCATGATTAGCTGGTCCAAGTCGTAGCCACTGGGGTGGGTGGACAGGGGGAAGGGGGAGGGGTGATCCCCTGGAAAAATTGTACCCCCAGAAGATATATAAAATTACCACTGCAGCCTTAATGCGCTTAAGTATATCTGTCCCCTGAAAAATATTTCGCCCCCTGGAAGCTATCTCGCCCCCTTCCTTGTTTGGCTACGGGCCTGAACTGGTCATTGGCCGGCTGGAGTAAAACTCACTGAACCCTTATTAAAAGTTATGAACATTAGAATGAAGTTATAATTCTTAAACTTTATCTGGTGGCATAGAACGCATGTAAAGAGTGATTGTATTTGGTTTGGAAAAAGATCAGACTAAAGGCTGGTCACTATTAAAAGTTGACCCGAAAAAATTAGCGGAGGGCCCCATAGATCTTAAAGTAACTGTATGTTCATAAGATGGCCCTTGTGGGTAGCACAACGATTATCAACCCTTCGACGCGTTCCATATTGTCTAGAAAGAAAGAAAAGAAAAAAAACAAAAAACAAAAAAGGAAAAGAAAAAAGAAAAAAGAAAAAAAACAAGAAAAAAGAAATAGAAAGAAAGAACGAAAGAAAGACACTGGCTCATTGCTAATGTAGAGGACGACGTCCCATTTCTAAAATGGTTAAAGAACTTCAGCACTTATGGGTGCAGAGAGTGACTCGCAGGACGAAATTATTCATTAAAATTGCCAATCCCTTCACACTCACCAGAAGGCACTTTATCATGCCAACTCCAGTGTATAGGTTACAGTCATATTTTAACAATATACTTGTACCAATGACAGAGATGTAGACTAGAGAACGGCACTATTACTCTTATACAGAGGCATAACAGAGTTATAACATCTAATAGTCTGCGTCTTCAATGTACAAACACTCATGCTAAAAATCCAGTCTCTTTTTACGTCGTCGTTTTAAATTTGCAAAAAATGATTCTTCTTTTTGAAAATTCATTTTAATACCAAGAGGCTGTCTTCATGACGTGAAAAACTTAGTTACAAACAACATTTTGGGTAAAATTTCAACCCTTGTTAGGTCAAATGAAGCCTTATTTTGGTCATTATTTGACTCTAACCCAATTATTTTGGTCGGTTTTCTCCTGACCCAGTTTTGGGTCAAATTGACCCAAGTGTTTTTACAGTGTAGGCTAGCTCTTTTAGCACTGATCACTTCTCATAGATTATAAATGAAATCTTTGAACTGAAGTATTTTATTAGCAGAGGGTCCCAAAAGCAGGACTGTATCCGAGTCCGCCTTACCGATTCCGAGCCAACTTCGATTCCAATAAACCCCCATTTAGGGCCAATTCCAGTTCCGGGCATTTGACAATGTAGCATAACACACACACACATGGAAGCTGTTGTCAGCTCGGAGGGGGAGGGGGCTGAACGTTGTTTAGGACTGCCATCCTGGGAAAGTGGTGTAACGGGAGGGGTGTTGTCCCTCCCCTATGGGAAATTTTGGAATTCTGAGGGCCCTCAGCAGGCGCGGTTCTAGATCGAGACTTTTGGGGGGGGGGGGGGGCTTAGGGGAGCTTGAAACTGAAGAATCATAAAATTTTCTCTCAAATATGTAAATCGGCGCACGCGCACGCTGGAATCAATGATAATAAAAACAGTACCATAACCAGGGACGGCGCAAGGTTATTTTGATAGGGGACATGGGTTGAGTGATCGTCGTCGTGGGGGATGGGTCTAAAGGGAGGGGTGTCCCCTTCCTCTGACAAATTTTTGCTAATTTAAGGTTGCTAAGATGTAAAATGGTGCGTTCTTTGGGTAAGTTTTTGACTATTTGACTGGAAAATGTTCATAACTTTGTGAATTCTAATTTTTGGTTGGGGCAAAGAGGGCTTCTTAGGGGAGAGGTCTAAGGGGATGGGTGTTCCCCTCCCTTTGAGAAATTTTTGCTAATTTAAGCTTGCTAAGATGCAAAATGGTGGGGTCTTAGGGTTATTTTTTGACTGATATATATGGCTGGAAAATGTTCATAATTTTGTGAATTCTAATTTTTGGTTGGGGGAAAGAGGGCGGTCCTAGGGGAGAGGTCTAAAGGGAGGGGTGTTCCCCTCTCCTGTGAGAAATTTTGGTTAATTTAAGGTTGCTAAGATGCAAAATGGTGCGGTCTTCGGGACAGTTTTGACTGATATATGGCTGGAAAATGTTCATAACTTCGTGAATTCTAATTTTTGGTTGGGTAAAAGAGGGCTGTTCTAGGGGATAGGTCTAAGGGGAGGGGTCCCCCTCCCCTTTTGAGAAATTTTGGTTACTTGAAGGTTGCTTAGATGCAAAAATGGTGTTGTCTTTGGTATATTTTTGGACCCGATCATATGGGTTCAAAACATTCTTAATATTTTTGGTTAGGTGAAAGAGGAGCCTTTTTTGTCTAAGGGTATGTATCAACAAACCTCCTGAAGTCCCCTTTTGGACACATTACTGCCTTCTAGTCGGGGAAAGTTTTACGCAAAAATACGTGCGTGGAGTCCACAGAAATATTCTCGAACTATTAAGAAAATTTGCCTTGTTTCATTTGTGCATTATAAAATCGTATCTAAAGGCTGGTAGAAACCGGAATATGGCCTCTTGGAAGCTCTGGATTAACTATACGGATCAGATATAGGCCTACCCCGCCCTCCTCTTTTCTTCTCCTTTACGTCTTCTTTTCCTACTCTTTTTCTCTTTTCCTGCAAATTACAGGGGGGATAGGCCTCCCTTTCCCCTGAGTGGCACCGCCCCTGACCATGACATAGATGTAACGTATATACAGGCATATATATTTTTTTTATTTGGAAGAATGTAGCAAACGTTACTGAGAGATACGAGCAACTGGACCTGTTCACATTAATGGGAATAACGATTCGGCCTGTAGATTTGACTTAAAAAGACTGCTAATATAGCTTGACGAGATCAGCGACGAAATGACTCGTTTTGAACTTCCAACAGATGATTAATCCGTTAACTTGATTTACATGTACGTACATACTATCATAGGTGTTACTTAGGTTACTTATCTGACCCAGCTTCCACTGTATGAAATCGTGAACCTAATATGTGATTTCGAGACACAGACGACAGTTTCCCTTGACAAACTAAATCCACTGGACCAAGATGTGCACAAGTATATTGGGTAATTTTGTTTTTCTCAGTACACGGACATATAGCATAACACAACCTCTGAAAATTTTGGGGGGCTTGAGCGAACTTTGGGGGGCTTGAGCCCCCAAAGTCCCCCCGTAAAACCGCGCCTGGCCCTCGGATGCAATTTGGTGCTACATAAGGTGTACATTTTAAGAAAAATTGCTGCAAATTTTTGACATTTTTTATTTTTTTACATAGGGAATAAATAAGGGTTTTCGTCCATGAATTGTGGTGGTGGTGGTGGGGTGAAGCATACTTCCGCTCCACCTCATTTTTTGACTGGGGGCTTTAGCTCCTCAGCAGCCCCTCGCTTCCTATACCTTCACGTTGTTTTAAATTCTTTCACAAGTACAGTCAATTAATATGATCAATGTTAGGTGTCAGTTTCATAGTCTGCGGCCCACCTAGGAAGTAAGGTGACTGTTTGACGATAACTACATCACACCGTGCATCATAATAATGGGGCTCTGAGCCTACATTCATGTATTTTCATATATGTGGATTTGGTCGGAATCGGCTTTGTATCCGAGTCCGACTGAAACACGCTCTGAGCCAACACTGATTCCGGGATACCTCCCACAACGTGTCAATTCTGAGTCCAATAAAAAACGTACTCGCATCCGGAATTGAGTCCGAGTAAGGATTTGGGCGTTACAGCCCTACCGAAAAGCTGTCTCTGTGACATAAAATCTCACCTGTTACAACTGAAAAAGAGTAACTTCTATAGCCTATTCACTTCAACTGGGAGATTCCAAGCTACACACGTATGGGAAGCAACTATTCTATTTATTTGATAGGTTATTTGTATTATAGAACAGCCGGTAGCTGGCCAATCTCTAATTTTAAAACTGATGACTACACGTAATACTTAAAGGGGAATTTTCATGATCCTAGACAGTTCCAATTCTCCCAACTATGCAACTTCTGGCTCCTCCCATAACTGTATGAAGCTCTTCCTTGTGCAGGAATAAACCTGTTTTGCTTAAGGCCATGTCCTGGTGTGCATACAAGGCTATAAAATGTAATAAAAGCACTCTCTCTGCCTTGTGTGGAATGTGAACTACTCTGCATCTTTCAAATTTTCAGACTTTGATGTCAATCAAAGAGCAGTCACCAACTGAGAATTTTGATACCCCACACTAAAAATTTACTTTGGGGTGATGACTGTCTGTCTTTAATCATTTTTTTTTTTGTTTTTCTCGTTAGATAAAAGAGGTCTTACAGTCAGAAAATATGGAACCTATTACCATCACCCGTCTGCTTAACAATGTGACGAAAATAGTGAAGGGCATGTCAAAGGTCACGAATCCATCTGACCTGGCAACATGCATCGAGATTGCTGATTTGTTTGTCAAAGTTCAGAGGACTGTGGTTGATAAGCAACGGTGGCAAGAAAGAAGAAGATCCTACATGAACTCTGACACCATATTTTCTTATCCTACTATCACCGAGACACTCGATTTTACAAAGGTATAGTCACAGAGATAGACATGAATTTGTAAACAGATAGGGCAAATGTAGCCGCCATTTTGAATTAAGGAGAATGATATCACGAAATGGGTTTCTATTAATTTGTTTAAACCTGCCAAATAATTTGTGTGTTTCCCTGTGTATTACACCCAATGGTCTATGGACCGTCGAACTATGGCCACGGTGGTTTGAACATCTGTCTTTCAACGGGGGCTCAAGCCCTTGGCCTGGTGCCGAGGGTAAAATGAGCCATGTTGCTTTCTCCATTTGGTGTTCAGCGTAAGAGACTGGAAGAGGTACAGTGTACATGCATGTGTGTACTTGCATAAGTTTTCTGATGGTGAAAGAAAAACAAATACCCCACACAATCTTCAAACAAAATCTTAAAACTCAAAAATTATCTTTCACTCGCAACGTGCTAAATAGTTTGCACTTATTCAGAATTGTTTTTTTTTAATCCTAGTACCATCCAACTTATGACTTTGTTGGCCAGAATGTGTATTTAATTCTATAACGCCTTTTCAATGCAGCTTGTGGTTACCCTGGGCTCGGAAACGTTTTTAGAAATACAGAGAGTTTGGCACTTTGGCAAGCGTTTTCAAACCATCTTCCTGCCCCTGCTAGTAACATTTAACTGTTATGACTCCTTGCTGGTACACTTTATAGCGCCATCGATTCCCCGTCACTTTTAGCGTTGTTCCAGTTTTTGATGGTTTCTCGAGATTGAGGGCTCGAAAATCTTACACCACACAGTAAAAGATTCCGGCCCGCTACAAAGTTTACTTCTAGACCGTCCTCTAATTCAAACAAAAACACCTGTCTAGTACAAGTCCAAGACAGAACCACAGTATCCTGCACTGAGATTCAATTGTTCGAGGCCATAGTGATACAAAACCATGTGTGGGCACAAACTGACTGTACTAAATATCGTAGACCAACCAGAGTGGAGCTATACTGGTTGAATGAATGTCAATCAAAGTACAGTCATCAACTGTGTTAAGGGCTATTCCTAAATATGTTTGGGGGATGCCATATCCCCTCTAAAGGGCAGAAGGAGGAAGGCATTCGCCACAAACTTATTTTGATACAACGGATAAACCTTACTGTTCTCCCCTATTTCTCATACAA
Organism: Holothuria leucospilota; assembly: GCA_029531755.1. Taxonomy (NCBI): domain Eukaryota; kingdom Metazoa; phylum Echinodermata; class Holothuroidea; order Aspidochirotida; family Holothuriidae; genus Holothuria; species Holothuria leucospilota. The sequence continues at coordinate 11,991,539 of CM055980.1, read as the reverse complement.
TTATCTTTCATGATGATTCATGATTCAGAACATAAACATTGCATTAAACAACAGAAAAACGAGATGCTGTCTTCATGAAGTGAAAAAAATCAGTTACAGGAAAACCGTAACATGATTTTAAAAAGCGACTAAAGAAGGAAAGCAAGGCATAATCAAGCATCTCAATATGCGTGCTTTCGCTTTTCATGTGAATTATCCGCCATAAGTAATACCAGACAGGTAACACCCTACCCTACTGAGCAAGACTTATGTTGCTCACTACGGCCTGACTTCACTGATTTAGGGTCAGACCGTTTGCATAATTAGAGTCATCATGATGTGTCGGCTCGTGATTCATTTGGGACCGTCACTTATATCAGTATATCCTGGAGTGGAATAAGTAAAAAGACCAAATGAAGCACTCCCCCTTTTATCAGGGTTACTCTGCCTAACCTTACACCTAGATACACACTCTAGTATAAAACTTTTTTGTAGTCTACTAAAGGTAACTTTCGGAAAGTCTTTCATTCCTCATTTTTGATTCCAATGGTCAGATGGTATACTCTTTGCCTACAGGGAGTGATGGAACTAATAGATAACCTCCTAGATGGAACATTCGATGTTGCTTGGAACGCTACCAAACCAAGAGGCTATGAAGCCGTTCAGTTACTGGAGGTGTTGGATCATCTCAGCTCCTTGATTGTCAAGAGTTTGACTGGTCACGTGACGAGAATGGAGATATCATTGTCATATGCTACAGCGGCCTTCGATATGAAAGCTGTTGGTAAGAACTGGAACAAAACTATTCAAGAAACTTTAGTAGGTTTCAGAGAGAAAAGTCGATCATCTCCATACAGAGAGTTTCAAGATATATCAGGGAGGTGTTAGGAGGTGTCCTAACACCTCCCTGGATGTACTAATAGCTCCTAACAACCTCTCTCTGCCTAAGGGAGCGCATTACTAATCATTCTTCCTTTGACTACGGCGCTTAATTTGGTACGTTTCGTTGCGTCTGGACCCTTGTAAAGGTTTTCGACAGTTACAACCTACCCTCTTATACATGGGTTGCGATCCGTATTCGAAAGCAGGGGATGTATTTGGCCCTCTGGAGTGAACTAACGGTGTCGAAAGTAGGCCTAACAGCATCTCATGTGAGATCATCAGAGGTCAAACTGTGATAACCCTGTAAACACGGTATTTCAAGAAAAACATTTCTGAACCTCATGCTTGCCACGTGGGTCTCATTATTAAGTACATGATTCTGTAATATTTTTTGGAGGTCAAAGGTCATTTGAAGTCACTGGTGTCAAAGTGTTAAAACCTTGTAAACATGATATTTGAAGGTAAAAATAGAATAAATCTCATGTGTGGCATGTGACAAGTGGGCCACCTGTGGGTGCCCCACATTAATTGCATGATTGCTATTTGTGGTGAAAGTCAAAGGTCATTTGAGGTCACCAGGGGTCAGACATTTTAAACCATTTAAACGTGATTTGCGAAGTACAAAAATGTTTGAATCTTAGATCTGGCATGTTGCTTCCAAGGAAGCTGATGTGTGAGTATGATCCCATGTTTACATGATGTCAATCTGTGCGACCCGTGTCCATGGATTTTTAACTTTTCTATATCAAATTTCATGAAACTGTCAACTTGAAACAACTGTACTAAACTTCTATCTAACTGGCAAGGAGTCATTAACCTTTTTGGCTTCCTGCTTAAAAATATGTTTAAAGTGCTTTCGTTTCGGTACTTGATATGAAAAATGCTGCAGCCTTATTTCACCACTAAGATAAATCTAGGCTCGTAGCTATGCAGGCAAACGTTTAATGGGAGGAGGGAAAAGGGAGAAAGCGAGAGTTCCTTCAGAAAGATTCATTATGTTACGGGAATAGGAATTTTTGTTCTAAAAAATATTGTTGTGAGAGAAAATCTTACTAAAGGCGGTTCACATCTTGGCCGCTCCTCGGCTACTGGACAGGATCAGTCAACAGCATGCCTGTTGTTATTTTTCTCTTTTTGTCTTTTATCTTCTGAAATGCACGCTACCTTGACAGCATTGTTTGTGAAATTGTCGGAGCAGACTGATTTGGCTCACGTGACCTTACCCGACGATTTACAAAAATCTAAAATCATGGAAGTAAACGAGTTGGACGGAGCCTTGGAAGAGGGGGTGGGAAAATTACGAATTCCTGACTACGAAGACGACAGGTACAGCGAAATGGAGCAAGATCATGAACATGTAGAAGGTGAAATATAATTCTTCAATATTGTTAAAATATGAAAGTTGTTGATTAACGAAGAGCTTTCAACAACCGTTTTCTGTTATGTCATCTGCATTAGAACAATAAAAGAGTTAAGAACGGTATGTATGGAACTCTCTTGTTACTGTAAATGTTGTAACTAATTTCTATTGCTGGACCGACTATCGATACTGGTATGTACCATCGGTATCGGCCTATAATCGTTATTTGGGTCGATGAAGGGTATCAGCAAATGTATACATTGATTACCAATAATCCACGGCCGATTTTGCTATTGGCAAGTCTATAATCTGCAATTCATCGACGATATAAAATATAAATGGACCATACATGCCTCCATTCATTCCAGCGCTATGTGTAGTGCGTTTATGTCTTGTGGCAGCGATATAAGTCGAAGTGTTAACCGACCTTATGGAAAAGAATGCTTTCTTTGAGGGAGACCATAGAAATAGTTTACCCCAGCCAACGACCTCATATCGCGGTGTATGAAACATCGAACAACAGTTTCAAGAATGTTATGGCACACACATTGTGATTCCTTGTGAGAAGATTTAGGTCGTCATTTGTAGTGGTATATCAGTATATAGTCCGAAGGACAAGGCTTTGCACTAAAGTACTTTTCTTAAAATGTTGGTATTCAGTCATGGCGTATTGAGCATTATCACCACATAGGGAAGGGACGCTCAAGACAGGGAGGAGACAAGCTTCACTTACGGATTATCCATTTTGTCATCATTCTTACAAGAACACAAAACGTACGTTGTAAGGAGGGGTAAATGATTCATGCACTCTTTTACAGAGTATAGTAAATAAGATGAAATTTTGCCCCACAAGCATAATTTTTCCACATTTTTGAGAGTACGCTCTGGGAAGAGTAGGGGGGGGGGAAAGAATGCGTTTTGTATTCTTATGAAAAATGATGGGAAAATAGATAATCCCTGCACCCTCCCTCCTACCCCATTTCCGTCATGAAACAACATTTAAGTTGTATCAAAACCACACAATTTGGCCCCCCTATACCCCCACCACTTTCCCCTTCCTATGCTACTAATATGCATCTGTTTATCGATGTTAAAATTGTACGTACATGACGGTAGTTCAACACCTCTAATCTGACTACTCTTTATGTCATTTTCATGTGTGATTCTTTCAACTTGTCTTCAGATGTCATCGGATATTCGTTTATAAAATTAACGGAACTCTACTGGCTGCTTCCAAATCATCCCGAGTAAGTAAGACATAAGACATACAGAAATCCGGATGATTAGTAATATAAACTTTCTTTGTCTTATTTCACCCCCTAGGGGAGATAGTTGTGTGTGGTGACGTCAAATTTTGCCCTCCATTACTCTACTTCTTTACTGTTCGAAGTATAGAGCTTATGCATATGACGTCACAGAACAGAAGGTGCGCCCCCGATGGAGGCAAGTGCGTATCCTTGCAACTTACACCAACAAATGCAGACAGCTGATTTGTGTACCGGTCTACTACGTGCGTGTGCGAAGTCTACCTCGTGCACCGATTACCGATTGACCTTTCGGGACCTCTGTGACAGAGGGAATGGCCACGAAAGTAGTACTTTTGTCAATTAACTGTAGATCTCACTGATTTCTTCCCCTCCTGTCCATTTGTCCTCTTCAATCTAACCACTTTGTAGTCGAACCAGCCTGTCAGTAGTTTTAGCAATTAGCCTAGTAAAGGCAGATTCTTACTTCGGAAGAGCGCTATAAAGCTATGAAAGTTGAACACTGTTCAACACTAAGCTATGTCAATGCTATGAAGAGCAAAGGGTGACCATATATGGTTCTTATAGCTTTATAGCGCGTGAAAATTTGGAAGTATAAACCATCTTAAGTTGAACCCATGGCCTCACAGTGACTTTCCAAGAGGAAAATAAATGTTTGGAATGTAGCATACCACGGTCCTTAAATATGGGCCCTAATGCAACCCGTCTAATTACCAAATAAGTACATAATTTTTCAGAAGCCAACTCAGACGAGGTAACAGGACCTCGGTGGGGCCCGCTTGTCATAAGTCAGTCCATGAGTATAAGGCGAATTACATGCCATGCTCTATAGGGTAAAGCAGTAAAGAAGAAACGACCTTAGTTCGTTTATCATACATTCATTCCTTTATTCATGAGTATAAACTTCCAGAGTGTGCTTGACATTCCACGTACTCAATTTTGAGTGAAAGACGACCCTAGCTGTGTCAATTTTTAACTCAAATTGGGTACTTATATTCAGCAAATAACAATACTGACATGTTCTCATGATACTTACAGTCGTAGAAGGTCTCATTTTGTTTTAGAATTATACTGATCATAAAAAGGGGCCGTGAAGGTACACCCTCAAACAAAGGGACTGTGGTTGTTACTATCTAGAAAGGATCTAATACGACCGGAGAGTTACTAAGGATGCGTTGAAAACCTTACAAAAGTATATGAACCTTAGATTTAGCTAGTGGTGTACCGGCTTCTCTTACAGGATTGTGCACCTGTTTTCCCCTGAGTCTCCAACCCGCGTGCTGATACGCATATTTCGTACTTTCAAACGATGCAATATTTACTTTGAAGTATGCTGCATTATATCAGGGAGTTGCTATTTGACAAATAGCAACTCCCTGATTTTATATGTATACCCTTTTAAGGCTTTGCAAACAAGGAAAGTATTTTGCAAGGTATAACACAAACTGAAACTAGGGAATGTTGTTTTGTTCCTTTGTAGTTCTTTCTTTGTCTAATTACGGATATAATACGTCCGATCAGGTGATATCACCTCCCTGGTCTGTCTAATTTAGAGACCGCTCTCTTCACTTCAGATGGGGTGGTGATTTTGCTAGAAAAGAGAAATCTGCTAATAGCCAATGTGAAAATTTGTCATGTTTTGAAATCAGTTTATTTTTTCCTTCAGGATATAACTAAGTATGATCACTGTGTGCATCGAGGCATAAAATTCGTGAAACGAAAACTGTTTTTTGAAGGGGCGTGTCTGTGTAATTCCAGACTAGACTACACAAACAGGGCTATGTAGTACACAGAAACAACGAATCCTTTCTTGGTTTTTCTGTAGTGTACCATGATGACCGTTTGTTTTACAGCAGGTTTTCACTATTTATACTGGACATGTATTTCTATTGATGTCTCAAATGGTTGCTTTCCCTTTAATTTTTAAAAGAAAAATACGACGACAATTTCAAAACGAACACACGGGCATTAGTTATAGGAACTTGGCAATGAAATTAAAGACCAACAGTTAGAAATAGTGTAGGTCTGTGCTAGTGTGAGCCAGTAGCTCTCTCAAGGAGCCAATGACGTCGAAATGACGTCACGACAAAAATCCAATAATCTTTCATGCCAAAAGCGTAGAAAGCTGTTGGAGACTGGAGGAGGGCTGAACGTTGGTACGGATCATCGTCCTGGGGAGGAGTCTGAGGGGAGGGTTCACCCTGTCCTTTGGAAAAATTTTGAATATTTGAGGGTCATTAGGTGCAATTTGGTGCAACATTATTGGACAAATTTTAAGGTAAATTACTGCAATTTTTACATTTTTTACAGAGGAAACAAATAAGGGGTTTTCGTCCTTGGATTGAGGGGGCGGAAGCACAGTTCCACCCCACTATATTTTCGACTGGGGGATAAAGCTTCCAGCCTCCTCTTCCTACGCTATGTGAATAAGTGCTGTTGAATAGTTAGTTGCTGTTTGGCTCTATATGTAGGAACATCATAAAGCCATAAAACTAATATTGGAAATCTCCGTCTGTCACGTTTTACTCCTCAAACAGGCCAGTAATCGTAAAGTTCTACCGCGAGAAACACTTGGAGTTTGCCCATCTGGAAAATAATGTGAACACCGCGGTCTTGTCTTTTATGGTCTACAAACCGTCGGGAGAGATAGAGACAGTACCTGCCAGTACCTCTGAACCACTCGTCTACGAGCTTTCTTTTGTAAATGTGAGTAGTTGAGCTATGTTCATTATTGCAGTGGTTTTCAACTTTTTTCGTCCCATCGCCCCTTTCTAATCAGCCACCCCGTCCCATTTCCCCTTCCCAATCAGCCTCCATATGTAGTCCCCTCCTAAAATATATGAAAAGTAGTTTTCTCCATAGTTCACATTCACAACAAAGATAATGCCTGTGGACAATGGCAAGGACCTTTAGGACCGCTTTATGGTCATAACCTGGTAATAACTTGAAGACACTTAAAGAACATGCCCAATATCCGTGGAAAACAGACCCTGACCTCTGTCCTAAAGTACCCTAACTTTCATTTGGAGACAATATTCCAGTGAATAGTCCTTTACTTTTTCATAAGGCGGTCCAAAGAACCCAGTCATCTCCCAAATATTTGAGTACACTTAATGCAGGGAGTTGCTATTTATATTAAATAGCAACTCCCTGCTAAATGGGTCTGGTACCGTAATCGTGCTACTGTTCAGTACTTACATTCACCACAGTGTCAGATCGTCAGACTCGAGAGTCATCAGACAGAACTGGAATAATTGAAAAAAAAAATACTGGACAGGATCGGCGATCAATAATTACCCACCTGAGATACCAAAATTACACCCCCCCCCCCGAGGTAAATACCCACCGATTAAGAACCACTGCATTATTGTAACTTATGCATGACGCGAATAAATTCAGGGTCATTTTTATTAAACAGTTGGACAAAAGTATTGGCTTTAGAATGACTTTGATCACGGAGCTGCAACGTTGTAGTTCCTTGCTTTGATCACACCGTCTACATAATGACAATTCATCATAAAATTTTAACGTGCAATTTATTAGCAATGAAAAAACAAAAGGCTAGTCGTAACCTCCAAAAGTAATGTTTCTATTTTCAAATTTTTCTTACAGACTTTTAACATTTCGAATCCAGCTTGCGTACACCTAAACAAAAGTCAAGGGTAAGTTTATAAGTTCCATTCATAGAACAGCGTGGTGAGGCATTCGAACACATCAGTTGACATGGCACAATTTCAAAGCACAAGTCTTGCATAGTCCTCTGCACAGAACTATTCTTAAAATGGTTTGCCTAACTTAATTTCATCTTCCCCCACACAAGAGTGTGTTTGTTTAAATGAACTCTGTATACACATCAGTAATTAGCCATAAGCTTAAGCTGTACTTCTTTCAGATTCTACCGAGAAATTTGATGAAGACGTTTCCAAACTGTACTAAAACATGAAGCAAAAGAACTAGCCAGCAGGGGGAGGCCTCCCTTACAAAATTTTCGTCCCAAGAAAATTAAAAGTTACCATTGCTTTAATGCATGCTAGGGTATTTCGCCCCGGAAAAAAAAAAACATTTCTCCCCCTCTGGAAGCTATCTTGCCCACTCAGTACCTTGTCTGGCTATGGGCCTTCAAAAGAAGTCACAAAGTGACATACACAGATAAAACAGCAGTCTCTATTGACTTTTTTCAACATGATCCACAAATAAATGCAGAAAAATGGTGTATTAAGTGTCTGAATACTAATTTCTTTTTTAATTACAGTACTAAATTGGTTACGTAATCTTTCCTGCTTGTGAATTGCCTTTGCATTAATGTTGCTTTTGTTTCAATGGATTCATAATGAAGTAGCAGTATTCGCGTGTTAAATTAGGGAGCTGCCATTGGTCCAATAAACAGAGCTGGTTTCAAAAGATCAGTCTGAATTGGCTCACCCCCACCCCACCTTTAATCTAAATATGTATATGTTTCTGTTATGTTTATATTAAGCTGCATAAAAAAACAGGAAGGGTAGGGGGAGGTGCGCAATTGTGTACACAATTGAGCACCGTCATGCTTAATGCTTTGGATTAATGTAGGCTCTATTTCTTAAGAACTAAGTAAAATAGATTGTAGACATTCTCAGGTACCGTACTGAATTTACATTTAGTTTGTTTTGACCACTAGTCGTGGTGCATGTGTTTCTCCGCTGGATTTTATCCATCATGAAAGCAAGTACCACTAGTCTGTTTAAATGTCGGATGGTAAATTTGCCTTCAAGCGCCTTATAGAGGGATTTCATGTGATGTCACAAGATTGAGATTGCCCCGCACTGAAGGGCAAAACACACCCGCAGTAAGCGTATTTACAGAACACGCGCACGGCATAACCATAGATACTAATATGACACAATGTACGCTTGCCCTACAAAACCAAAGAGAAGGGCGATCACGTGACGTCGGTGAAACACATCACATGGCTTTGTGAGTGAGGTTATGGTGATTTTAACTTACAGAATTTCTTTTTAATTGACAGTCCCAAAGAATGGACATGGGAAACGGACGGTTGTGAGGTAAATGCCAGCAATGAGTTTAAAGCAGTTTGCCAGTGTTATCATGTAGGAGTCTTCGCTATCACTACCCATATGTATGACGTGAATGTGAGTATTTATTAATTTAAACTAATTTAGAAACGTGCAGCTGTAACGAACCGAGTAGTTAGTCTACTAAGGACGTGCGGTTTTACAGTTTATATATATATATATATATATATATATATATATATATATATATATATATATATATATATATATATATATATATATATATATATATATATATGCACACACACAAAAAATGAAGATACGTTCCTTCAAAAAATCGTTTTACCTCACATATCGTCTCAAAGTTTATCTGTTATTTTCATACGCCACTTTATAAGGCCAACTTAAGATTACAAAAGATGAATTAACAGGGCCGAAGCCTGGTCGAAATTCCAAGGGGGGCAATTCATGACATCATCCAGTGGCATACCTATGATAGTTGGCACCCAGGCGAATCCTTTCTTCGGCTTTGTCACCCACTGCCCCCTGAGGGAGGGGTGTAGGAAGAGGGGTCTAACGGGAGGAAATGACATTTATGTAAGGTGTCTCTATAGTGAAAACTGGTGCTGTCTTTGGCAAAGCTTTGAACTGATTATGTGTTTAGAAATTCTCATTACTTATTTTATATTTTATTACTTTCTTTTTGTTTGAGGGGTGCTGTCTAAGAGCCGGGGAAGCCCACCTTGACTTTTTGAGAGGTTGTTGTGTATGTAAGATGCCTAGGATGCAAAATGGTGCTATCTTTGGGAAAGTTTTGAAATGGCTGCAGTCTTAGAAACTCACTTTTTAGTGCCTTTTCTATTTTATGTTTAGCTGGGTGTAAAGTAGAGGGTGCTGTCTAAGCCCCCCTCAACCTTTGAGAAATTTTTGCTTTTATAAAGTGTCTTGGATACAAAATGGTGCTGCCTTTGAGAAAGCTTTGATTGATTTTATGTATTAAAAATTCTCATTTCTTTGTGTTTTACTGCTGTGGCATGGCACGGTGCCATACCATAGCTTTAGTGCGCTACTTTTAGGGTCACCGTCGGTTGGTGTGTAGCGTAGCCTTACTTTTTGTCAAAAATGCCTCCCACATTGGCGGAAGTGAAGCCCTCTAGACCTCCAAAGTTCTTTAGAAACCGAGACTTCAAGAAGAAAAGTTAAACTTGAAAAATGTATTCAGTAAAATCACTTGGTAGGAGAAAACAGGACTAAAAGGTAAACAAGCTCATTAATTTCAGCATGAAATTAAAGGTTATGCATAGGCTATATAATATTTTAAATGGACTTGCTGTTCCGTACTCCACATGAGAAACAATACTAACAGTTTTCAACGAATAAGCTTCAGCATGAGGAAGGAGGTCCATTTGTTAGTGCGATTTACCCGCATAAAAACCTGCCCGAGGCTTGGGTCCGGGGACCACCCCCCCCCCGGTAAAAGTTTGGAAAAAAGAGAACCCGTATATGCGTTTTCCAGGTTTTTGAGGACTTTAAAAGCATAACCAGGAGGATGGCGTTTTTAGCATTTTCAGTATTTTTTTCAGGTGGGCCATTTTTCATGTAAGGTATGGAAATCACAAGGGACCCTGGCCCCTCGCAGGCTACGGTCCTTGATTAATGTGGCAAACCGTTTTTCTCATTAAGTTTCAACTAATTTTGACTACGATCAGTAAACTTTTGAGCCATTAATGATGCAATTTTGGAGGGATGATATCAGAAAAAATTCACTCAGTCCCAGGAAAGGTTCAAGCTCCTACAATTTCCCTTCCTAGCTGAAAAATCCTGGCTATGCAGGCACTGCTTATAACCTCAAATATGTGGATGTTGATCAAAACGACTGGTATACGTTCTTCAAATAAGTTAAGTGTTTTGCCAGGATTTTTGAATATGGTAGACTTAGCATTCGACAAAGGGGTGAATATGGCATTTAAATGACATCCTTTCCCAGAAACAGTAATGTAGGCTTTATAACACAGGCTCTATAACAGTATATCTGCCCCTACAGTAGGATACCCTTGCACAGTTTCTTAAATAGTAAACTTTTTTATTCTCTTCTTTTTATTGCAGTGGGATCCAGGGGAGCCTCCTCGATTTTTTCCATTGTTTCCGATGTACGTTGGCTGTGTCATCTCTGTCTCATTCTTTGGAATATCTCTTGTTGCATTTTTCTACTTCAGGTAACGTTAACGTAATTTTCTTTGAGACACTATAAAAACGAATGCGTGTAAATGACAAACTAGACTAATCGATAAATTGTAGTTTACTTAACATACGTACCGTATGTAATATAATACAAAGGCGCAGGCTACGGGATATTATTTTTGGGGGTCTGATCTATTTTTACCTGAGAAGAACTGAACTGAATGCTACATTGGGAGCGAACTGCCGTAGTTTTTCCTGTAGCCTGGCCAAGACAATTTGCTTTCACCCCAATTCAAGACGACTTCAGCCCCTCTCCTCTAGTCATTACGCTTGTAGTCACGGAACGCGTAAAGAGTGCCAGTGCTTCCTCCTTCAATTGTCTGTTAATGATTATTCATATTCTTAACTCGGTTATTGGCTTAGAACTTTTACAGTATGTAGTACATTCACTACAAGGTATAAAGTAGATTTGTGAGCCATTATGCATATGTAATGAAGTGAAGTCGGTGGGTGATTATACGTATCTATCGCATTAACTCTGTGAGTCACATATAAGTTCTAATCTTATCCTTGTAGATGCGCCACTGACACCGTAGCCGTTCACAGAAATTTAGCAGTTTCGGAAATTCTGTTACAAGTAATATTCCTCGCAGGCACACCAAGAATTCAAAACGAAGTAAGTAGAAGGCCTATACATGTTTTATGTTGAAGTAAGTTAGAGGGTTTTATCAAAGTAATTCATAATTGAGAAAATTATTACTTTAATACTGGAAGTAAAGGTACAAGATTAATTGTAATGTACTTATGAAAAAAAAAAACTGAGAATTAACATAATTGACTTAGAATTCGGAATGGATGGTCTTTGGGCATGCATTTCCCGCAGGGCCATCATAATGTCTCTTAAAGTGGTCGGTCATTTTACTGGGCTTATTGTTTAAGGACAGAGGGCCATTGGTAGGGCTTGGAGCTCATTGACAAGATCCGAAAGGATGTTAATAGAACCATAATGCCATTTTCTTTCATTTTATCGGTGAAACAGTGGGACAGCCCTGTAAGGACGGCCGCGACACTCCCCGAGCTTACCTCAGGTTTAGCCAACATACTAGTTACGCACAGGGTTCGCCTTGGGGTGCCTTTGCCCTTAATCTACTCCTTTTCCAGAGGCTTGGGGGAGAGTCCTTCAGGTCAGACCATGAACCTGTTACTTCCGATCCAGGGGGGTAACGCAAACTCGGGGACGAGCTTCTGAGGGAAAGGGGTGGACCGCAGGAGGGAGGCTGGTAAAATTCCCAGTGAGAGCATCCAGCTAATGTTATCTCAGCAGTCAAGCTCCCCTTCCCCCACGTGAATTCGCCCAGCTACCGGACTCGATTATTCTTTCGACGAGAAATGCCAAAAGTATACAATTGACGTAGGACCACCAAATACCCTTGTCAAAAGGCAATAATGCAGTCAAAAAGTGAACTTTTGGGAGAGTTACGTCTCAGCGATTCTCAATTTTCCATTCTCTCTGAACGTTTCCGAAAGTCATTTGCCAAGGGCTGTTATTAAAAGAATTCTGATTAGAACGCCTTTTGAAATGCTGTGTCTCCTCCCCCACCCCACCCCACCCCACCCCACCCCACTTCCTTTCAGGTTCCTATCTACAAGCCTGGCTATCCTAAATGCTTCATGGGATAGTTCTCATTAATCATAGTCTATGGTGAAAATTTCCTTTAAGAGATTCGTAAAAGGAGAGGCAGTTTGAGTTTTAGTACACCATTTTTGTTAGTATGGCCAGAAAAATGAAAATCTTTGGAGATATTAAAAAACAAACAAACAAACAAACAAACAAACAACAAAAAAAAAAGCAAGCGTGGACAACATGATGTCGAGATCTTGGTGCGTCTACAGTGGCTCTAAACTTATTTTGAACAGTGCCGGAGAAAAATTGGACACCGGGACGTCTTAGACTTCTTAATTAATGCCGGACCCATAGTGGGTCAGCAGTGTAACGTACTTAGGACTAATACTTGTACCTGCATTTCTTTCAGTGGGTGTGCAGAATAATAACAATTTTAATTCACGGCCTGTTTGTGACGTCATTTGGATGGATATGCAACGAAGCATTTAATTTGTATGTGGAAGTAGCAAACACCATTCACTCAGAACATCAGCAACAACGACCTATGTTACGGTACCACGTCATCGGATGGTGTAAGTGATTCTACGATATAAGTTACTTACAATAGAACAAGTATTCGCCCCAATCTTATTTAAAGAATTAGCTAAATCTTACAAATCTCTTCTAATCAGCCTTGCGAGTGTTTGTATGATGTTCCTGAACATACATAAAATGATAGTAAAGTTAAGCCAACGAGTTATCCTGCCTTAATTTAAACACTTCAAAGAGGTAAATATTGTCAGGTGCATGGCCGTCTATTTCTTAATGAAAACAAAAATATGAAATCTTTTTCACTATAACCCCAATTTTTTCGGTGCGCTTCGCGCGCCTTCTGTTTTGAGTTCGGCATCATTTCGACATCCCATTGCATTTGCCGGGGCTTAGAGTAGCTGGCCCCCAGATAGGACGCTTAGCCCTATGTCGGCAAATCCAAGCACCACCCCTGGTTGAGCCTGCATTCCTTTGGGCAATGGAGTATAACCCAATATTCATAGTATATATACCCTCATATATTGTACCCTCATATATTGAGACATTTGGCACCATTTTGCATCTGTGCCCCGTCCTCTTAGACGCCTCACCAGGATAGGAGAGAAGTTTTAGACCCGATGTCCCCCACTTCCGACATCAAATCGACGCCCCTGGTCAGATCACCATAAGTAGGATAATGGAATGAGGTTATTCAATTTGTAGGGACATAATGTACTCTGTAACTCCACAGTTCAGCTTCTTAAAACATGAAATCTACATCTCACTTTGTGTTCCTTGTTACTTTCAACAGTCATGAATTACTGAAGCATTTTCTATTCGTTATTACTGATTCTAATGTTACCCTCATTCGGTATGACGTCATAATGTACTTAGTGTGGCCTACATATTGTAATGCAAGAAAAGGTTCACAGAAGTAAGCACATTTTATTGTTTTTTTTTTTGTTTATTCATCAGTTGCTCCAGGGATACTTGTCGGTGTTCTGGCAATTACAAACTGGCAAGAATATTTTTCATCAGATGTGTAAGTCATCCCTCTTGAAATCAGAATGAATTCATTAAGCAACTTCTGCTACATATTTGCACAGAAACAAGGGGCGAAACCGCGGAAGCTGAGGGTGGGGAGATGGGGATGGAGACATAATCCCCCAATAATTTGGGTGGGGGGGGGGGGGAGATAGACCACCTATCGCTATCTTAACAGTAAACCAGGAGTTCGCTTTAAACGTTAAAAGTATATTAGAAGTAAAGTTTGTCCCTCTATCGCTGCCAGTCGTTCCTATTTATCTGTTTATCGTAATTGTTGAAGAATCTACAGTTAGATTGAACAAAATGGTGTAACAGCCTGGCGTGTCGTCTTCCAAGTCTGCAACCTGTTAGGCAATGTCCCAGAGATTCTTCTTCAGCCCTTATCCGAGTCCTCTTGGATAAAATGGTAGGCCTATATCAGGGGACCATTTAATCCGACCCTCGAAACAGTTCAAAAACACAATTTCCTAAAGTTCTGAAAGAGTTATTTTTAATTTACCATTGAACCTACTTTCCCTTTTCCGATTTTTTCCCCTATCTAATTGCATAATGCCCTAAGTAATGCTACGAGCAAAAGAGCACACACAACAAACAAATTGTAGTGTACACTGGCATGTGAGATCTTTGGCATGCGAATGATTTTGTCACATCAAAACGGCCCTTGATAGAGGAAAGGTTCCCCGCCCCTGGCCTGCATAGTTTTGGCATCCTGGAAAGTCACAAAGAATAACCGCTATACACAATCAAGGGGTGTCTAATTTCAGAATAAAACCTGATACTTTTTGGTGCGCCCTTCACCATTCTCTTGCATATAACATTTCAACAAATCGTACTTTAAGAAATGCACTTGTGGTCTGGCTTTAATATAAGAAGACATTTCCTCACCAGCCTGCATAGATGTCTACTTAAATCAGCGAGATACCTTTTTGATTTGTGAAGTTATAAATTAGCAAGCAAACTACGTCTGGTGCGTAGGGCATTTCCTTACAAACTTTTGTGTTTTTTTCTCTCTTGGCCTTCCAGATGTTTTATGAATCTCAGTTTCGTTTGGTTCATGCTAGGACCGGCTGCTGGTATATGGGCGGTAAGTAAGCACATTTTTGAAATAGTTAACTTATCTTTTCAACAAAGTATGATTTGACTTTATAATGAGAAATGATTTTTTTCTTCTTTAGATGAAAGAAATGCAGCTGTAACGTTGCAATTCGCTTAAATAACACAAAAGAGTAATAATTCTAGAATGCTTTCTGTAATTTCAACAGATCACGGTTTTCGTCCTTATTTATACCGGGAAGGATATTTCGGAAAGCTCTTACTTCAGGGATGAAAAGTCCAACAAAGTCATCACGTGAGTTTCATTTCAAAGGTCGATTCCTGGGGAAGGGGTGAATTGGTAAAAGTCTTCCTCCTACTATTTGGTGGTGAATCGCACCAACACTAATTTGGGCCACGATTTCGGTCAATGATGCCCATCACATTTGGAGAGTTTCAAAGCATACCTTGCAACATTGCGAACTTCGTCCAAAAGAATAGGCTATGTAGAATAAAAAAAAGAAAAAAGTCTCGGGCGAGTTATCCCTGACAATCAAAACAATATCTGATATCTGAAAGGTTCAGAGGGCCAACCCTGCACCCAACAAGCCCAAAGCCAGACAAGGTGTTGAAGGGGGGGGGGGGTAAAATGGCTCTCAGAGATCGAGATATGTTGACATGATTAAAACAATAACCTAGTAATTTTTGTCCTCAAAACTTTTCTGGAGGCTCAAATCTTGCTGTAGGAAGCTACCTTAACAACGGGTCTGAATCCAACTGACCGTCTTGTGTACGATAATGTACTTGATTGTACTGAGCCATAACATTTGAGAAAAGGGATTTTAAACGTTAGGATTAAGTAAAAAGGGGCAAGAGCTCCACCCCCTTTTCGCCGCAACTGGTCTAACACCGTACGAGGACGGTTTCAACATAACGATCCTTTGCTGCCAAGCAGCTTGTTCTCCTGTCAAACTTTATTTTATCAGAAAATGGCAACTCTCTGGAATTATCAACAAAACATTAAGCCAGCAGTTTATTTGTCAATTTTTAAGGTATGTTAAAAAGTACAGAATGTACCAGCCCTTTCCTATGTTTAACGTAATTATCATACAGTTTGATTGAACTTAATGGAGTGAAAGGTCGGTAGGCTTTCAAATCCTGCACACGTTTAAGTAACCAAAATCGTGGGTGAATGTATGGGCGTGAGCTAAGGGCAAGTAATTTGGCGCGAAAAGTCACGTGATGTGGGATTGTTGTCGTCACTCGATTCCAAGTTTATAAGTTATACGGTCATTTTCATTCAATTTTGTGATGAAATTTTGAAACGCCCGGATTTTCAACATACAGTCTAGGATAGTTTCCGGAGGTGTGCTGCCTCCAAAGCAGAACCTCTAGTAACTATGTTGTCGTGGTCTGTCTCCTTTTTATTTTCAGAAATCATTGCAAAGGATGCTGGATTCAGATTACCCTAATTATGATCACGTGGGCTTTTGCGTTACTCTCCGTTCAAATGCTGTCTGTCATTCCACAAATACTGTTTGCAATGTTCGACATATTGCAGGTAAGGTACATAATTAAATGACACACCGATTTGAATTTATTCACCCGGATATGTAAATTCATGTATGGTTCTTTGTAATCATGTGACCATTTCTTGCAAACGAATTGGTAAATTAATTTTAGATTACTTCTTCCTTTGATTTGAATGTAATATGCAATTTTGTGTTGTGAAATGTAGTAAAATATATTTGAGAGGGAAGTAGAGGGGAGCCAGGAGAAGGCAGAAATTTGGGGGTGGTAAAAAGTCGTGAGTGTGCATAGCTCCTGCAAACTGCAATCGTTTGTACAGGAGCGGACAGGGGCAAGTGGGGGGAAGGCATCGACTTGGGGGACCCCTCCATTCCCCTCCTCCCTCGGCTGCGCCACTAGAATGCTAGAGGGAAGTAAGATGAGATTTGAAAGGCTCAGCTAACGTTTCAAGTTAAGTTTGCGTCAACCTGAGAGTCCTTTCACAAAAGGAAGTCGATAGACTACTGCCGGTTAAAATCTATAGACAGACCAATATAAAAACATGAAACTTGTAACGTCATGAATATGTAACAATTATCAGCAGCGCACACCAAACCCTTACGTTTTGTTTTGCAAGGCGTCAAATTTGTGTCTCAAGACATGCGTATGATATCATGTCTCTAGGTTAGGTTAGTTAAAGAAATGAGGAAAGGTATATAGGGTTAGAAGCCTCAAGACTTCATATTTGCATGATATCATGTTACGGATTGGGGGCAGCGCATGGCAATGGTGGCAGTGGTTTTTAATGGTCCGAATGCAGAACTGATAACACTAAGCAGTGGTTTGGTCAATAGAATGGAGCCATGCGTCTCACAAATTTCATTTACTGAGAAAGATCGATTTTGCGAAGGTCCCGTCATTTCGAGTAGCAAAATAAGGTCATATGTGTATGATGTTCAAGGTAACCGTTAATTTATGTGTGTAAGTCGGTATTTACTCCTTAATAGACGAGAAAATGGAAATTAAGGCTAATTTCATCATCTGCCAGGTCGCTCAACGACAACACTGTTAAAGGGCTTCCTTTACACCATTATTAAAGGGGTAGTCTCCCCAAAACATGACTGAGGTTTTTCTCCTGCAGAATCATAACTGAAGTCTACTTCTCTTTCAGGGCGTATTCTTCTTCACATTCTTTTGTTGTCTGAACGGTGAAGTTACCGAAGCCATTAATGACTACCGTATGGGTATGACCCAGACATCTGGCCTACAGCGAACTACTCGCTACAGCATCTATCGTAGGTACGTTCCTCGGCCTACCACCCGGCGGACTCTCTCTAACGTGTCAGGCGGGTCGTCGGGCGCGTCAGCTACGCCTCGACGCAACTCATTGAACAATGAGCAAACGGAGGACGAGGAACCTGAGCCACCACCAGCCGCCGGGACAAATAAGAACGTCTCTCTGAGGGAGCAGCTGCTACGGGGTTCGGTTGATAAAATGAGGTTATTGAAAAACAACGAATCAGCTGTGGTTGAGGATGAGGTGAGTGATTTGATGAGGTTAGAGAGGGCGTGAGTCGTTAAGCATTTCTGCTAAATGTTAATGACTAATGGGACAGCACATAAAAGTCAGGAACAAACAAAATTAATGCGTACCTCCTGACAAAGGAAGATAAACTTCTTTATTAAAAGGGAAGGAATTCCAACACGTTTCCTCCCTTTATCAGTATTATGAGAAAAAACAACAAAAGTTTGAGAGACCCCAAAACAGCCTAGGGCCTCATTATTTCGTTACTTTTCGAGATGTCTTCATTTGAATACTGATCCAAGGTAGGGCACTTGCAACAAATCTGAGTGACTGATTCAGACATTTCCCACTACCGTCATGACTGACGTCGTTTAGTTTTTCTTTGATTTTTTTTTCACATTTTTCTCTTCACACAAAGAAGCCTTGTCGGTTACTTCGGCAAATTTGCAAGCATGATTTCAAAACTTATGTCTTCATAGTGATTTTCGAAATAATATTTGAATGGTTCCTCTACCTGTACCCCCGCAAAATACTGAAGTAGGATATGTAGAATCATTTCAAACTGGTTAAATACAATGAACTATGGAACCGTCACAGACTTGTCAGACGCCCAGTACATACAGAAAATGGTACATTGCTATTGTGATAGACACAAATTATTGCGATTTGAGGTTTGTGGTGGTGGTGTGGGGGGGGGGGGGAGGGGATTATACATATATAAACTGAAGAATGGTGGGGTAGCGGACATATATATATAATATATAATATATATATATATATATATATATATATATATATATATATACATATATACATATATATATACATATATATATATATATACAGTATATATATATATATACAGTATATATATATACTGTATATATATATATACTGTATATATGTATATACTGTATATATATATATATATACTGTATGTATATATATATATATATATATATATATATATATATATATATATATATATATATATATATATATAAACATATAGTTCTGCGTCGGTGTACAGTTAAAATTAGAAAAGAGTTAAATGAAGACACCATACCAGGTTGTTCAAAGTACTGACGTTTCGGTCATAGATCTTTGTCAAAGTGGCTTTATATATATATATATATATATATATATATATATATATATATATATATATATATAGATATATATATGGAGTACGGTACGGCGTACTTTCTCGCTATTTCACCTATATTTAAATCTGAATATACTTTTAATTTACCTTCCAATGACAACTATTGTAAGATTTTCCCCAAGTAATCTTTGTGATTCATTTTCTAATATCACCGTATTTGCAACCTTGATATTAAACATTATAACTACAGCCGTAAATTAAGTAAAGAATACAATCCTAACTTTCAGTCTTTGTAATCAAGGACAAATTTTATAGTAGTGAATTTATTCATGAACTGAAAACCAATATGACATGCAAATTTGTGATGATTTTGCTTTCAGTGGGTAATTTTTTTGATGCATATTTTCGAACTTTTGGGAGCCCGTGTGTACCAGTTTGTTGTGCTCCCTGAGAACGCCAAGTCAAAATGCCAAGGCCCAGATTTAAGCTTATGTCAAACAAGCTGAAGCTAGGGGGGGGGGGTAAACCTCGACTGGGGTGTGTGTCAAATTTTTAACTTTTACTTCACTACCTTTTTCAGTTCCTCATGTCAGTATTAAAGTCTCAGAGACATTTTGCCAAGTTTAATTCAATTTTATAGAACCTTATCCCTTTCTCAAAACTTGTCAAATGGTTTGCAACTTTTTAAAGTTTTGATAGCCTATACCTTACAAAAACAAAAGAGCAAAATCCCAGGCTTGTATATCGACAAATTTTTCCCCGGACTTCAACAAAAATACTGTGATAGGCCAGAGGTCCAGCAGTAGCAGTGAAGGGAGAAGTCTTCCAGAGCGAAAATTTAAGTCTGATGCCAAAGTGCAAAGCTTTTTCTTATCTTCGTGTAAAACATACGTAGAACTTCAAGCGCTCCTGACGTCACTGTGGTGACAGAATCCGGGGTGGGTAGAACAAGAGCAAATGTTGGTTTTTAGACTTAATCACTGTTTTCTTTGAAAGCAGCTCCTCCTTCCACCGCAAGATAAAATCATCAACAAATGGAAAGTAAATCCTTCCTCTGCCAGTGACCTTATCAAACAGCACAAAACTGGTCTATAAAGCAAATAACTATCTCCTCATGAAAAGTTTAGGGAATGTGTGAAAACGTTTCTGTGGGGAAGGAGTGGATGGGGGAAACTATTACTAGTCTTCTGTGGGGTAACAGAAAATAACCTATAGGACAATGGGATGACGTAAATGTGCCTATGTTTCCAGATTAATGAGTGGCCAATTGAAAAGTGCGTATCTTTTAAAATCATTTGATATCCTCTTTATACGCTATCTTATATTGTGACCGATTGAGTTTCAAGCCGATGAAATAATTTGCATTAGGTGCATAAAATATGAAAAATGTCTGACAATAAAATGCTTACGTTTGTTTCTACCTCAAATTACCATGCTTTGTTTCATTTTTTGTTCTAAGGATGCTCTTAATGATCTCGAGCCATTACACGATGCGAAAGAATCCACTTGCCAAGAAGAAGTGACTTACAGTGATCCCAAGAATGATATAGTAACCTGCGTGTGACCTTAAAATATCTGAAAAAGCTGAAATCGTGACAAAGTTTACTCTGACGTCTTTATCGCGTTCTTCAGTATTGCACAAGGTTTTGTATAAGGTTTCTGGTCTTTACAGTGTTAGAATGGGGCATTTATAAAGTCAGTCTGATTGAAACTCTTTCGATTTGCTCGTTTTTTTTTCATTTATAAAGTTTTCTATCCTTTGCTTTTTTGTGTGACTTAAAGCCTTGAACCAAATAACGATATCACCTATCCTGGGTTAAATGAGTACATTTTACCCAGAGTTTGATTAAAATGCGTACCATGTTACTCAGAGAAATAATTCGTGCAATCTTTGTAAGTACTACAAAATAAGTATGAAGGGACGTTGGAAGATTTTCTCTCATTTTTTCTTTGCAAAGAGTTATTTGAGAGAGAAAGGTTACTAACATGTTCGAAAGCAATCTGTTTTGTAAATACAACTCAGCATTTCATAAAAATTTTAACCAAAAAAATGCTTCAGCGTTTTTACGTCATTCTATTGAGAAAAACCGTCATTTACTGCACAATTTTAGTCTTTACGATGAAATGACACTTTGGAACAACTTTATTAAATCATAGGACAACTTTCTTATACCCCCGAGGGTAAAATTTGTTTCTATCGTTAACCTAATTTTGTCATATTTGTACGTAGAAACAGGGTAAACATTTTTATGTAAATGTGATGTGAATTTACTTAATACCAAATATTTTAATTGTGTAGTTTTAAACCAACTTTCTTTTCTACAAATAATGTAAGATTAATATTCATCATTAGATAGTATAAAATTCATTTGATATTCGTCAAACAAAATCTGAAATTTGCATAGAATTGTATGATAGGCAGATAGGCTAGGTAGTGAAATAGCGGATAATGTACTATCAAGTAATTACGTGGTTAACTAAACAGGCCTATTAATTACGTGCAATATAATGAACAAAATCAGCTAAGTTACGCACTTACCCTTTAAAGATTTTATAGGGTTCTTTGGGTTGTATTTTCAATATTTGGGTATTAAAAGTTTTTCTTGTCATATTTCCGTTAAAACAGTTCTTTTTAATTAAAGAAAGGATTTAGGAAACATTTAATATAAACATATAAAGAGGTATTCAGTCTATATTCATTCTGAGGAAATTTTCATTTGACTCCGATGGTTGCATAGAGATAGTGGGGATTAACTTACCTCGTTTGTCTTTAGTGAACTTGAAGGAAGCAGGTGTGACGTCATATCCTCACACTGAGAAACAATGTTTTGCTTTCTATGTTTTTCTATTGTTTTGACCTTGGAATATATATATATATATATATATATATATACATGAGAGAGTTTTCAATTGGGTATAAAACTTTTGCAGAATGCCCATAAATCTAAAGCAGTTATTCATATGACGAAAGCAAAAAGTTATAGAGGAAAAAACTGGTTGCGATTTTTTTATCGAATAACAAAACATTTTATGTAAATGTGAGGTTATGATGTCATGTATGCGTCATGTATGCTTCCTTCAAGTTTACCTTTGGTTTTAATGTGTTAAGTACACCTGACAATATCTTGAGTTCCACAAATAGGGGTTAAACGCAAATTTCATCAGAATGTAAAGATTTAAGTACCCATTTAACTTATTCAAAGGGTTATTTTAAGTTTATACCCGTCTTTTAATACTGAATGACATTACATGCAAGTGGATGACATCTTCACGAAATCAAATTATGGTAAACACCCTTGGGTGATATCTGGAGTAGACTCTTGAGTTGGAATCAAATGTGTTGTGCTGTTCATGTATCTAGTTATCTCTTTTGAAGCATATATGCCAAAGATCTTAACTTGGTCTATACAACGTCATTACTCTACACGAGATGTCTCTCCGTCTTCCATGGTATGTTACCTTTTCTGTCAGCGAAGGCAATAGTGGAAGTTTTACCCCTACTTAAACTTACCAAAGTCTCTTGTCTTAGTTTAAATATGGCATACTGAAATATTGTATCGTATCTGTATCGTATTCACTGGCAGTAAATATATTTCCGATTTTTACTTGCTATATTTTAGGAATTTCTACACTTTACTTTATTCAAAGTTGCGTTTCAAAATCTGTTGAATGAGGTCCATACATGAACTCCGTTATCAAGCCGGATATATTGAAAACCTTCGCAGTCTAAACTGCTTCCATCGGTAGGGGAAACTGAAAAAAGCTAAAATGAGAAACTAATTGTAAAAACTAAAATAACGTTTCGTATACCATTTTGTGAATATTTCGCTGACGTAGACGTAGTGGGGAGTTTGTAAGGGGGAGCACGTTTTCCTGGAGATACTGGGTAAAAATCTCAGTGTAGACCATGACCCCCACCCCCCCCCCCTCGTTTGAAAAGTTTTAGAACTGCATGTCCTCCGATGAGATCTTGTGGAATGTTTTGTCAGTTTCATCGCATCATAAAACATTATCAGCGGATATTTTCTGTTTAACTTCTGTCACAGGCTCTTTTACAAATTATATTACAGAAAGCTCTGTGGTATCAGGGGGTTTTCTTTGCCAATGTCCACCCTGGTGGTATTAACCAAGTTGCAAGCATCAGAATGAAGAATGCAACTGTCTTGAAGAATGTAAATGTCTTCAAAAGACCTTTAATGCATATTTCACAGGTCACAAAAATCACAGTCTGACCATTCATTTTTTCATATTAAAACCGATTGTTTTTGTAATAACCGTATTCCGTTTAAAGACTGGATGTTTTGATGATACAGGGAGCTAATGTGTTGGAAAGTTGGCTGTTGATAGGGGCTGTAAGGGCTTTTGCACAATAATTCCGATTAGGCTGTCCTTAGCCTCAGAATGAAATAATGAGATTACTTTGTACGATGCCAATGGAAAAGCCCGAAGCAGATTGAAATTTTTAAGACACCGAAGTAGTGTTTTACTTCATTAACAAAAACAAAAGTTATTAATTTGTGGAGATTTCAAATCCAGAAGGACCTCTTGTTAGACTACGCCACTATGAGAGAACCCCACACATTAGAGCGCCAAGGGTGGGGCTGTGGTAGGACCGAAGGGCTTTCCAAAGAAACTTTTGATAGGAGAAAACCTGCTTCTGTGGGTCTTTCAGTCACAATTAGGCCATGAAGTAAACACCGTTTTCATAACCCATTACAACAAAACATAACGTCTGCAGAGTAGTGGTAATCCATACGGTGTATCCCTCTCCCCCTTCCCCCAAGTCACAACTTATACCCCTTTCACACTGGCGAGATTTTCAGCGGGTGCACCCGTTGAATCTCTCAGTATGAAAGGGAACTCGGGTGAAACACGGTTGAAGCACAGGTGAAACACCGATTCAAT
The DNA here is from genome assembly GCA_029531755.1 of Holothuria leucospilota. Classification (NCBI taxonomy): domain Eukaryota; kingdom Metazoa; phylum Echinodermata; class Holothuroidea; order Aspidochirotida; family Holothuriidae; genus Holothuria; species Holothuria leucospilota. Next base: position 11,967,606 of record CM055980.1, on the reverse strand, counting down.
TCGAAGCGTCGAGAATAAACTATCGGGAACTATCGGGGTTCCACAGTTGGAAGCCCAGTGTGAAAGGTCGTCTCGGTGGAACACCGTGCGAAATGCAGATTAAATGTTAAAGTCATGCTTTGTTTGCGGTCACACACACACACACACACACACACACACACACACACACACACATACGTTTTGCTTTATTACAGGTGAAACTCCGACACCTACGTCTCTGCAACAACCGCCATGACTTTAACGAGAAAGTCAACTCGTTTAAAGTGAATCTTATTCGGCGGAATTACCCAGACGAAATTTTGTATCTAATACCATTTCCGAAATTAATTTCCAGGAACGCGCATCTCATCTGTCACCGAAACATAACGAATCCACACCACCCTTAGTTTTCAAGTTTACTCACCCCACATCAAAACTAAGGACTTAAAAAATTGCCTTCTAAAACAACGGCATTCAATTACCGAGCACCACACACTCAAAACTTTGTTTCCGAGAGCCCCGCTTAGGCTATTGCCTACAAACGGGCTACTAATCTAAGCGACTCACTTATCCGGGCTAACTTTGTTTCAGAAACAGATGCCAACTATGATTTTAATAACTTCGATCTCTCCATAGTTGAAGTCATGAGTGATTTATTATCCGAATAACCCGACATATTTGTGACGTTTGACAGGTATTTCCAATTTTATTTATTGCTACCGATGAGATCCCAAAATTATCTTTGTGGTCGAAACGCGTCTAGCAATAGCTCACCATGCTATAACATGCTATATGCAAGGTCACAATATTTAATTTACCCCTTAACAAGCCCCTTTTGGGTTTTGTTGATAACTCAGGGCCGGATCCAGGAATATGAAAAACGGGGCGTTACCCTCAGCAGTGATGATCATACCTTTTTTCATGGGCTAGGGGATGTAAAATTCTGATTAAAGAAAATCATTGCTTTGCCGAAAGTAGGCGGCGTACGCCCCTTTCTCATATGCCTGAATTCGGCCCTGTAACTATCACAATACTTTTTCATCTCAAAATTACCGAGGCTATACCGTTCCTTATTTCATATCCCAGACAACGGCTCAAGGGCTATATTTCTTATGCTTACTACGCCTCACTAAGCATATTAGTTATCCGAGAACACGTAACTGAGTTTTTGAAGAGTCGTCAACACCCCTTTAAATATTAGGACTCGCAGCATTTGGTATACACAGTACTTCCGGTACGGGTCGGCAAGCGCAGCTGTGCAAGCTGTAAACATGCGTAGCGGGACGTTGTAAATTCATTGGTGTATTCTTGCTGCAATATGAAAGGAAGGTGTTTGAATTTTCAACAGAGGTTCATCGTTTAGTCCAACGGTGAATCCAACTGTGGTTCACCGCTGGAAGCAATGTGAAAAGGGTATTAGTTAATTAAAGTGACGCTATTCCACTCTCTTCAGGCCTTCTGATGTGTGCTTCCCCGATGACTTTCTTTTACAAAATCTTGGCAGCTTTCTCTTGTGTGGGCTAGTACTTGTATCAAGAAGCACTGTCCATATGTTCAAAATTCAAGTCTACTCTGCGACCAGTCTGAAGCTGATATCAGACTCAGCCTCGCCTTGAGCCTCACATTCAGCCTAATTTCCAGCATTCAGCTTCTCATTTAGCCTTACTTTAACCTCACTTTCAGCCCTGAATTCAGCGTCTCATTCAGCCTTACTTTCATCTTCAAATTCAGCCCCGAATTCAGTCTTACTTTCAATCTCACTTTCACCCCCCCCCCCCCCCATTCAGCTCACATTCAGACTTACTTTCAGCCTCGCATTCAGCTCTCTATTCAACTTTACTTCTAACTTTCTTTCAGCCTTATTTCAGCTTTACTTTCAACTTTCTTTCAGACTAACTTTCAGCCTCACATTCAGCCCTTCATTCAACTTAATTTTCAACTTTCCTTTAGCCAGACTTGCAGCTTCACATACATCCTCACTTTCACCTTACATTTAGCCTCGCATTAACCTCGCATTCAGCCGCACCTCCAGCCTCTTACGTAACACAGTAGAGAAGACATATGACGCCACTTAAACGAACACGCTTTTATATCTAATATAAATATCAAATTGTGTGGAAAAGCATTTTGCATATCTAAACATCAAATTGCAAACACATGCTAAACAAAGTTCATACGGCTATCCTGTGCCAACTGCCTAGCATGCATCTAATCGCTCAGTATTGTCTTCTGAGCAGAACACTACTTAACCCACGCTACCTTATATGCCCACTCGTGTTTTGAAAGTGGATCTATCAATAGAATTATACCAACTAGCCTGCGTAGCGCCTCTGTGGCTGCCGCCCCCTTAGGCTGCCACTCCTCCGATTTTTCGTAGCGATAAGCTGGACGAAAAAAGTTCGTCCGCTCCGCAGGGGTATATATCAACATAACAAATTCCAATTTCGACATGGATTTTTAAATTTCATGTTTATTCATCCTTTTCATGAAGTATGTCATTTCCCTTGGGATTCATGAAGAGAATACCAACAGAGTGTCACTTTTGCCAATAACCCCCGACTATTTTCGCAAGTGCCACAAGGAGTCCATTTCCCATATGAGAATGTCATATTGTCCGTAATTTGGTCAAAGGTTTGGCAAGAAGGTGTGCGAAAAGAGCTGTCCAGATAGAGGTAGAAAATCCATTTTGAAAAATGGAAGCTGTTACATGCTTTGATCACCGGTTTGCTCTAGTCACTGGACAAACTCGCCACCCAGACAACTCCCTCGGGCCCCAGGATAATCCCCACCCAGGACAATTCTCAATTTTCTGAGGGGGAAAGCTGCCTGGGAGGTTATTGTCCTGAGTGGGAATAGTCCGAGTGGGGGTTGTCCTGTTGGGAATTGCCAGGGGAAACTGTCCGGGGGAGGGGGCAAGATTATTGTCTGGTCACGGTGTGACCTGTTTTCCTGAAATCTGTGTAACAAATCATCATTGGAAGAATCTCGTGTTAATGTTGTTTGTACGGTGTAGGGAGAAACACGCCGATAAAGTCTTTACGTAGTCAATGGAGGGCAGAGAAAGTGACGTCATAACATGGCAGCGAATCAACACTCTCCCTACAAGGGTCAGTACTTGCAGGCCAAGTGGAGATCGAAGCTCCTGAAGATGGTATTAAAGCTCAGATATTGGTGCCACCTTCTTTCTTGTTCAATTAAATATTCTATAAGACATAAGGAGGGTAAAATTGGCGTGTACCACAGCTTGCTAAAAGAGTGAATTCCAAACACGTGACATGACTTCGCTGCTTTCTCTCTTTCTCTGACTCGCCCGCCATGTTTTCTTTTGCTAGCAATGGTATTCTAAAAAGTTCCCAGACTGCATGGTCAAGTGGTTAGAGCATCCGACTTGCAGCCGGAAGGACTGGGGTTCGACTCCTGGTCGAGACTTTAAAAACGGAACCTACTGCCATTGTGCTTGGTGCTCAGCATAACAAAGGAGTAGGGAAAACAAGCCAGTCAGCCACAACTGGAAAAAAGGCCGTGACCGGCCCGACTTAAAACAATTGGTTAGAAACTGAGCCGTAAAACCTCATCTAACTCTAACTCTAACCCAGACCGAGTTTACACACTGTGAACTTCCAGGGATGCAAAAGGCTACCGTATGACGTTTCTACCTTAGTTTCGAACCTTTGCCCATGTGCAGCCAAAGCTAAGACGTTCGAACGAATTTTTCCTACCGATCCGCGTGTTGAACATACGGAGATTTCCAGATTTGGGTGCCTGACCGATGTTTAATAGAGGTAGCCTGCGTAGTGGCGTTGAAGTCTGGAATATTTGTCAACCTAATCACCCCTTATTGTCTACAGAGGACAAAATTTAAAATGAGTCAATGAAACTGGGTAACGGGTAATTATCCTTCCAGGTAAAGAATTTCTCAGTGTCCCAAATGGAGCTGTTAATTGAGATTGGAACACCTTTAAGAAAGTGAAATCTGGGATAACAAAAAATCGCTTAATGAAATACTCGAAATAACAAGGTGCAGATGAAGTATGGGGAAATGTTCGTAGTAACCGTGTTCTCAGATTCATAAGCATCACACTGAAAAAATGAAAAAGCCGAGCCAGAAAAGAATTCGCGAAACTACGTTACAAATCTGCAGTTCCAACAATCAGGGCGGTCGCTAGAGGGGCGGGGGGTGTAGGGGGTGACACCCCCATCATCTACGCAGTCGGCGAAATCCTGCACTTAGTCGGCAAAATGAAGGAAAGAGGGAAGTGCAAACGAAGGAAAGTTAGAGGGAAGAAGAAAGAGAAAAAAGAGAAAAAGGGGGAAAGAGAAGAGGGAGAGAGAAAGACCAAGCGAACAGAGAAAAGAACAGGGGAGGGAGGGACAAAAGTAGGGCAAGGGAAAGGGGATAGACGGAAGACAGGAGATTGGAATGCATTTGTAAACAACGTTTATCACAATATTTTCAAAGACATAAGCAACACTTTTTGAAACTTAAAACATATTCTGTCTGCAAAAAAGATAGGTAGGGCTTTTCAGTATCATTGTATACTAAAGGAGTTCATCATTCATGTGGTATTCTGGCACTGAGTCGGTAAATTCTGCACCAGTCGGCAAGATGAAGGAAACATGAGGAAAAGAAAGAGGAAAAGAAGTGAAAGAAGAAAGACAATTTCTGTAATCAGAACCCAAACTTTTCGACTCGCTACGCTCGCTGTAATGTCACTCCAGTTTCTTCAGTAGTTCCATTCCACATAGACAGCGTAAGTCCTGTCAACCTTACCAAGTAACATGTAGGCAGGGTACACAGGTTATGTAGAGGTAAATTTCACCCATATCACAAAGCCTCGTTGCTGTTCTCTTGTGTGTGTCATCAGTTGGTGAGCGACTCACGGAGAAAAGTTTGGCTTTTCATCGGGTAGTCTAGGTGGTTTCGACACAATGTATGTTGTCCCCGATACAGTCTACAACCCCTTCAGTTTTTATGTTTTTCTTTTTGTTCTTAATGATAACATGTTTTTTTGTGTCAGTCTACCAACAATTTTCGCACCCTTTGCAATTGTACGATTCAGACTCAAAAGAACAGTATCAGTGTGTAACTCGGCTTTTGACATATTAAGTGATATAATGCTAAATATACGACTCTGCAATGGCATGGGATCCATAGTTAGGCTCCTTCATATCTCCTTCTCACCCCCCTCGACATGTCGAAACCTGGGGTCACTGGCATGGCCCGGCCCTATGTCGGGAAAATTCTGTCGCCACCCATGGTCGGTTTATTTATTTTAGCTTTCAAAAGGGTCATTTCTGCAATAAAACCCAAAATTTTTGGTATGTTTTGCCCACGCTTCCTCAGTTTCGTTACTAATAGCTAAATATAGAACAAACCCTTTCCATCTTTTCAAGTAACTTAAGTAGAATTTATCGTTTAATGTAAATACCGGGAATCTCATCTCATTTCGCTAAACTAAGTTAATGCTTCGGTACCGCTAGTGACTCGAGGAGGGAAGTACAATGTAAGTTGTGCCCGAAGGGGCCCAACTGCCTGGACAATTGACCTATATAAGTTTAAGTAAGGGCAGATTGTTTTTAGTGTAAGCTTACCCCAAAATTTCCCCGCGCTTTGCAATTTCACAGTTTAGATTTCGGGAAAAATCTTAAATCGGGCGGAACTATTTTCTTCTAGTATGTACAAAATTTTATTCAGTATATGCCCCGCAATGACATGATATAGTACACAGGTTTTCTTCATGAATCTCCCCTCACCAGCCCCTCGACGGCATCGGGGTTGTCGAGGCTTCGGGTCTCCCCTCCCCCTCCCTCCTTTGGGCAAATTCTGACGCCACCACTACCGGTTGGACTAACGGTTCTCAGCTCTAACTGCATCGCTTATCAACACTTTCAGTCGGCATTTGTTTCTTCTCAGTCGGCAAATACGGCACCACACACCCATGATAAATGCTCTGGCGACCCCCCTGCCAACAATCGACGCTGTGGGCTTCGTTTTACAAATGTTGGGTACCTAAAAGCCTTCGCAATTTTTTCCTCATCATGGAATTTTTTCATTACGGGTAAATATTTACTCAACTTGGGTACATTCTTTATCGATAGGCCGAAAAGGGATTTCCACTTTGGTCATATGGAGTTTACAAGAAACGTTAAAGACATGCATGGAGTCTAAAAATGCTGATAGCTACGTCACCGCAAAGGGGAGTTGGATCACAAAGTTTGGGTAAAAACATTATGTGTTAAGGAAGATTGTCTCAATAATCAGCGTAGTAAATTCTTTCAGGAGGGTGACAAAATCTATTGTTTGCATAGGCGTAGGAGGCGGGGGGGGGGGGCTGGGGGCTACATTGTGAAAATTCGGGCTGAAAGGAAAATAATGCAGTGATGTAGCTAAAGGGTATTAATAATTTAAAAATTTCCTTGGTAATTAGTATAAAGTTCTGACTTGAATTGCACCAGCACCTATATATTCCGTATTAATTCATCAGTGTGTTTTTTCATGGTTAAACTTATATTATGATTATCAGTGGTGTATTTGAGGGCCATATCGCCATGCCCAACCCTCACTGATGCTGATTTTTTCTACCTAAAATACGTAATTTTTTTAACACAAATTTTACTTCAAGGGTAGCATATGTGGTACCATACTGCATGTAAGGACACCTAATTATCAAAAATTTTCAGGGTAAACCCCTCCCCTTACACCCCTCCCCCAGGCCGGCGATCAACGACTTCCGCCAAAATTAAAACCAATGAAGAAGGTAGAAACAAGGCAAATTATTGTATATGTTATTGGCATGCCGTGTGATAAACGATGAATGCCCATATGATAAGTGCATTAACATGTCGAACGTGCGTGGAACGCGCGGAAAGTTTGGGTTATATTTTTCGGATAAGTCGTTCCAGCCCCTTAAATCAACTTGGGCTCCTACGCCTATGGTTGTATGGGGTGGAAATCCCGTCGGTAATAATTTCACCATACCACAGTAAAATAATGGGTGATTTCACTGCTCTGTGTAGAGTACATGTTTTGGGATGTCTCAAAAGAAACCTGACAGGGATTAATATTAGTTTATTTCATACTTGATGTTATCTTCAGTCTTAGCAGTTTTAATCAATTACAGTCAGGATGATTAAGAACATGAAATCCATTCCCTCACCTGAGCAAAAAAAGTAGAAAAAATAGAATAGAAAGAAAGAAAGAAAGAAAGAAAGAAAGAAAGAAAGAAAGAAAGAAAGAAAGAAAGAAAGAAAGAAAGAAAGAAAGAAAGAAAGAAAGAAAGAAAGAAAGAAAGAAAGAAAGAAAGTTTAATGATAGTTCCGTTTTCTTCTACCCCTTTTGTCCTCGTCTACCCATCTTCTACGCGGTTATACCATGAATAAACTTTATGCACTGACGTCACGCGACGTCATTTTAGAGCGTAAACAATGAAGCACATAGCACGCACGACGTAGACTTCCCACGCGCAAGTAGGAGACTTACACGCGTATCCGACCGGTATACAAATCAGCTGCCTGCATTTGTTAGAGTTGTAATGATACATGCTTACCTTCACGGGGGGGGGGGGGGCAATTTCTGTACTGTGACGTCTTATGCATAAGGTCTATGGGGTTATTGGTCCAAGACACAGTTCCACGAGACTGGTACAAGGGCGGTAGCCTAACTGGACAATTCTCAACACCATTCAATTATACTATGCCTTTTGTGTTTTTTACGTGCTGAAAAACCCCAGACCGGCGAAAGGACTACATATGGCCAACAACCAACAAACCAAAGACTAACAACACCTTTACAAACAAAACAAAACCAACACCGCTCCCGAACAGCAACAGACACCCGAAACGAAAAGACAACACCAGACCAAACTACAAGAAACTGCCCAGAAGGGCCACAACCCCGAAGGGAAAACTCTAGGACTACCTTATTTACAAATTATTTACAGTATATGTACACTATTTACACCCAACCAAACAAAATGTCAACAACCAACGCCAATGTATGTTATAAGAATTTACCATCTAAAGAGCTACTCTGTCTAATAAACCTGCATGGAATCATTTTATTGATATCTTACACATTCTTAGTTTTGGACATATGTCACACAGCTTAATTATTTCGTAGATACACTTGCTGGTTGATTCAACACGCATTATAACCATAAAACTGTGGTCTGTGTACTTTTTGATACTGCGAGAAGATATGCCTATCAATAATTTAACAGCCTAAGTTAACAAGGCTATGCTAATTGTATGTTAACACTGTTTCTTTCGTTAAAGTCTTTAAATATTTATTAATTTTCTTCTCTCATGAATAAATATGAGCTAATTTTGCTACATGAGCAGGAGCTGTTAATTACTATCTTGACTTAAATCGACCCTTATGAGCCATTCTGAAGTTGCTGCCATTAAGTTGCCTTGACAACGCATTCACACATGACATGTGTTGGTAAGTAGGCTAACTCAGAGATAATGTAATTAGCATAACAGAAAGAAGTGACATGCTAGGGCTGTCTCATTCGTCACTTTTGTATTCACAACCAAATTTTGGAAATTAATCAAGCTTCGAGCATATAGCCCTTTTAGAAGATGTAACCCGAACTATATATGTTGGGGCTATCTAAGCTCTTGCTTCGGGATGTTGTTTTCTCCATTGGGAGTTAAATAGTAAAGATAGATCTTTCCTGCACTACTGCTATCTAAGCGCTTCTTATTAAGCCTCGTGCCCCTTCGGGACTAGCTCCTTTTGGGAGGAGTTTAAGCTTTTCGCCTGAAGAGAAAGATAACCTGTGAAAGTTTTCTTAAAAATAGTATGCTGAAGCCATTCGAGACAGCTCATGCTTGCATAGTCTCAGGGCTGCCTGAGAGCTGGTATTCTAAACCAGGGGTCCTCAAACTTTTTTACTTGGTGGCCCCAACTTTCTACTCCGGAATCTTGGTGGCCCTCAAATTGACGGGTCGGTAAGAGGGGTTTGATCTGACTTGGTTATGCAGTGTTAATAAAGCAGAGCACTGGTTCTTAGATTAGAATCACTCCCATTGCTTATTTTAATGAGAAATTTGGCAATTATTTTTCGCTCCGGAATCCTTTTCGCGACCCTCCGAAATATTTTCGCGACCCTCTAAAGGGTCGCGACCCCTAGTTTGCCAACCCCTGTTCTAAACTACGCCGTTTCGCGTCCCTTCTCGTCGTAACTCCAGTAAGGTTTAGTTTCAGGCGCAGTGGAAGATGACTGGCATGACAATTTCTAAAAGCGGAAGGTACTACTGGCGGCTGCGTTGAAGGGCTATATATATATATATATATGTATATATATATATATATATATATATATATATTTCCCCCGTGGGCTGGGGGTTGTAGAATATGCCCACGGTATTTCCCGCCTGTCGTAAGAGGCGACTAAAGGGAAACCAAACTTGAACCTGAACCATACTTGAAAATAAATTTAAACTTTGAACTTTTTATCTAGTTGACTGACACTATATAACACATACGTGTTGGTGTGTCGTTAAATCTCATCTAACTAACTAACTAACTAACTAACTAACTAACTAACTAACTAACTAACTAACTAACTAACTAACTAACTAACTAACTAACTAACTAACTAACTAACTAACTAACTAACTAACTAACTAACTAACTAACTAACTAACTAACTAACTAACTAACTAACTAACTAACTAACTAACTAACTAACTAACTAACTAACTAACTAACTAACTAACTAACTAACTAACTAACTAACTAACTAACTAACTAACTAACTAACTAACTAACTAACTAACTAACTAACTATATCACTTTATCAAAAGAGTAGAACAGACTTGCGATTAACTGCAGCGGTAAAGGTTAGTATCTGCGCGCGTACCGCCCACAGAACCCGTCTTTATCATGTATCAGTGAATTAGAGAGCTGCCACTTGGAGTGGCAACTCCCTGATTGTATTGGCCTGCTAATAAATTACTGCGTGTGTGTGTGGTACGTATACACAGATCACAGTTCCTTTACTGCATACACCTAATTGGTAACTGCATGTTTGTGGGTACATATACATAGCGGACAACGTTTTCTATAACACACGTAAAGACAAATATCCTATGCTGTGGCGGGTACATACATGTGCAGACATGCGCAAATAATTACCTTAACGGCTGTGGTTAATCGCATGTGTAGAACAGTCACAATCATATGCTATGAATCTAAGCGTAGCGCCACCATAGTTTGGCGCGAAGTGCCAAGAAAACTTTGGCCAAAATGCCTCCCAGATCCCTGAAAATGGCACTTTCCAGGCCTTGTGAGTTGCATCTCATCATTTTCTATATTGAAAGCTCATGTTCTGGAATTTTTTCTAGCCATATCATAAAAGAAAATGTTGATGTTATTTTTCCTTCAAGTTTTTCATTTTCGGGGGGAGGGGGTAGTGCCCCCTTGCCTCTCTCCGGACGCCCATGGCTACAGGTCTAATGTCCTTAGCCACTTATCAAGAATGGCCTATTCTAAATGAGGTAATTGGTCTGTCCTTTGAAAGTAGTTCTAATAATAATATATCATTATTTTAACTATTTGTGTCGAGTCGATTTGCTGTTTTATTCTACTATTGCCAATTTTTCAATACTATGCTAAACAACATTTCGTAAACTGTTTTCAAGATTTTATTTATCTTAAAGATCTTCATTCACAGGGAAACCTGAATCTAGTCTGAATTTTTCTGCATGCTTTAAAAAATAGGCATACAGCCATGTAGCTTTGTTTTGGTTGTTTTGACCACACAATAAGACAGGCGTGTACCCGGTGGCGGGGGGGGGGGGTAGCCACCCCCCTTGAGCATATTTTTGGCATTTTTTTAATGTTTATTTTTACAATATTGTTAGTGTTTTCCCTATTTATATGGGGTAAATAGGCCTGGGAAGTGCCATTTCCAGCAATGTGGGATGCATTTTGGGCAAAAACTTTCTTGCGCTTTGAGCCAACCCATGGTGGCGCGGAGCGCTGAGATTCTGTCTACGGGCTCCCCCACCCCCTGACAAATTCCTGGCTACCGTACGCCTATACAGTAAGACCGAAATCTTTAGTTACACGACTAATACCATCCGTTGGGTGTCTGACGTCAGAGACAGAGAAATGCATGATGTTCTTGACATTTTGAGCTTCGAAAAGGTACCAAACATCTACAAAAGATGCTTTTACAACAGTCATGTAAATTGTTTCAAACTTCATATTCTCTAGACCGTTAAGTCGGCAGATTTGTCAAGTCCTTGATGAATGGAAGGGACAAATCTCCTGGGCTATTTGATGATTTTTAATGAATGCTGTATTTCCACACTGATGACTGCTTCAAGAACTCCTTTGTCATAAAGTCTGCCATGAATTTTCCGATTGAAAGATCCAACTGCCTAACAGTTACAATTAATTGCCTGTGCTGACATACTGAGCAAGGACGTTTTTTGATTATTGTTACTGTCTTCCGTTTTAACCTTCATTCAATTGCCATAAAATATGAAAAAAATTAAACAAAATTGTCTAAAGTCGAGTCTGACTACCCGACCGTATACAACAAAAAACTCCCTCTTCCAAGCAAGCACGACTTTCGCAAAATATGTTTGGCAAACAACTTTATTAGACAGGTTCACATTTTCTTTAACACAAGTTACTCATAAAACGACCTAATTCACTTGCACTCCTCGCTAATTTTATTTGCGGAATCCATTCTTCCGTTTAGAAAAGCGAACCGTGTCTCCTCTCTTTTATTTGGATACACCTTCTTCCAGCCGTTACTCAGTTGCTACCTCTGTATACACCATATGCCTGATCCAGCACGCAATATTCATCTCGAGCAATATTAAATATGGAGAACGATGTCTTTGTTTGGTCTTGCTTAGGCGCAAAGTCATTTTACCGCCAGGCTAATCTTTAAGTAACAAGGTCTGCCCAAAAGTCTACAGTGAGTCGCTGAAACTCCCCTGAAAGGCAAAAAGACAAAATTTAAAGTGGTCCTGCTCGCAAAGTGATTTGAAATCTTAAATCGACCGACTGGATGAAATTAAACTTGGCGGGTGTGATCACAATAGGAAGAAGAAGCTGTATTGATTTTTTCATTTTTTGAATAAAAAATTTATAGTTTTATGAACCAGACCAGAACGAAATGTAGGCTAATTAAAATAAACGCAGAGCAAAACAAAAGGTTAACCCGGAAAGATGCCGGATGAAAACCGAAAATAGTTGAGACAATATCTCCATTATCTTCTCTTTCTATATCGGTTGTTTCGAATCCCAATATCGGCCAAAACCCTTCACCAATGTGTTAGAAAAGAAAATACCGCACAAAACGAAAGCCTTGCAATGTGTATGATGCATTCCAGTGATCAGTTTGGCAGTGGCTGTTTGGCGGTTCATAATGATACCGTGGTAATTTTTTTTTGGATTTGCTGAGGTAAGATACTCGCAGTCTCATCGCACCTTATGTTTACATCGGTTACGTATAATATCGGCACTCGATACCGATGTTAGACACACACGATGAACATCGGCCAACACCGATATCGGATACTGGTAATCTGTTGAACACTGCAACTTAGTAACAACACCAAGTTTTGTTTATTGAAAGAAGTGGAGTTTGTAAAAGAACTGTACTTTCAAATTTCCTCAAAAATGAGATTTCAGTAATTTTTTCAGAGGTATTTCAGTTCAGTTTTATCCTTCGTTTTGCAACAGGAATGTATGGTACAAAAACCTAGCATCGTACCATAGAACATAATATATGGCTTGTTTAGAAAAGTTCAGTTGATTTCATCGGATGTAGCCAGGGAGGTGTTATTAGTTAAGAACACCTCCCTGATGTAGCTACCTTTATACTTTGCCTTGATTAGGAGTGCCTGCACCTTGAACTAGTAGCAAACAAGTGGAAGTCATGATTGCGTCTTAAACAATACATTAGCTATACTTTGTAAAATTTTCTCTTTCTCTGTGAAAAATTTATACAATTTTCTAGGTATAATGACACAATTTTGTAACTTAGCAATTTACGTACCACCTTTTGATAAATTACAGTTATACTCATTTCAAGGATAAAAGTGTAAAGATTTAACTTTTAAAATGATACAAATGGCTTTTAAGGAATGCCTTAACATTTAATATATCATTTTAAAGTTTAAAGTCGTAACATAACTTTACCATATTCATAAGAATATTAATTTTTGTCTCGCAATAATTACTTAATTACCATCGTATGTTTCATCATTAAACTTGAAGCCAGAGTCTTGTATTCAAAGTACTTTGACATCCGCTGTACTGAAATTTTATCACCCAGAACATCCATCGAACTCACCTACTTTATGTTTGTGCGTATGTGCATGTGCGTTTGTCTGTCCGTTTGTCTTATTCACCGTTTGGGATGAACGTCGGGGCTGTCAAAGATCACACGTATTGCCGAAAAAGTATTTATCAAATTTGTATATATCTTTAACCCCTGATTATTGCTTCTTTTTTAATTGTAACATCTCCCCCAAACGTTCTTAATCCTGTGATAAATAAAAAGGGTATCAATATATATACCTATATATAAACCCTAAATTGTATGTATATATATATGTATATATATTTCAAAACAGCGGCCATTAGGGTAATTGGGTAGATCAACAGGAGCCTCTAATTTTTTGTTACTGAGCTTTCTGTATTATGAAGTTTCGTAACAGTCCTCCTACCGTGTTGTTCGTCAGTTATATATAGGCTATATATATTATTCCCTTTGGGCTCAAAGAATTGCTATTCATTAAAAGAAGGAAATGAACTTATAGGAGTAGAAAAAAGAAGAAATTTTAAACCCCATGCATTAAACCGCAACTAAATATCTCGAACGGCTGTTGCAGATCAAAATTACTTCCTATTCTGTCCATTTTGAGTCAAAACAAATGGTGATAACTGTGTAACTAGCTCTTCAAGCTGCTTGATACATCCTGTCTGTTTTATGCATGTTATGCTATGTAATCTACCCCGATACGTCTTACCATAAGTCAGAAACCTGTCCTGATCTACCCTCATCCACCCCAATATGTTTCGATAGTACACCCATGTTTTTTTCATCATTGTCCAAATTCAGTAAATACATAAAAGATTTTTTACATCTTGAATCAGACAAAATCATACTCTTGTTGGGTTTAGTGAAAAGTGACACAAATCTCATACGAAGGAAGAATGGAATGCCAAGAACACTTACTATACTGATCCACAACCGGTTACATCCACGTAGAGACGTATAAATAACGAAATATTACCGGATAAAGAGGTGACTTCTGTTGGGCTCTTTTCTATATTAAATATTTTTGTTATACTGCCGTAACTTCCAAAGCAAGTGATTAGAACAAAGCTTTAAAAAGTTTTTGTTTACTTATTTATTTTGTAAATACGAAACATTAAACATCAATGGTGATGAGAGTACCTCAGCCTTAATTGTTTTATGCTATTTAAATAAACAATACTGTATGTCGCAAATACCAGAACTGAATGCCTTCTCTTATCGAATACAAAGAGCAAGCAAAACATAGTTTAAACAATTCTCGTATCATCAATTAATAGAAATAAAACATTCCACATGTCTAATGAAACCCCAAATGGCAAAGAATTGTTTATAACATAAATGTTCGAATGAAAGCTTGAGCTGTTGGAATGGTTGCAGAAACTTTAAACTGTGAACAGACGGCTAAGGAGTTAAATAGTATGTTTCGCACGTGGCTGTCATAACTGCCATAACTGGCTTTCCTCTTCTTCTGTTTACGTGCTAATCAAGCTCACTTCACTGGCTTATAGTGCTTAATAAAAGCTATGTTGTAGAAACATAGCAGGTAAAGAAGGAATGGTAGTCGTTTTATATGCAATTCCTAACACTGTGTAGTATAATATTAAGTCGTCTGCAACCTTACCTATTAAAACCTAGAGTATTATTCCGAGGTAATTTTACAGGCTTACAAAAGATGACACTCCTTACTGACTATTTTGTTTAAGGAATCAAATTCGACGGTATGTACCAGTACCTCTAACAGTCTGATATCGTGTTTGTTTTTCACATTACTTGCAGGTATCCTCTGCCAGGGTTAATTGAAACGTTTTTTTTCTTGTTGGAATGCACCACGTTCAAAAAGACACCGTAAATTTTCTATTCAACAATCGGTTAGTTTTTCTTCCAGTTACGTACACGCTTCTAAGATATCGACAAACAGTTCTGGCCGTTGACCTAACGTCACGTAAAACGTTCTTGCATGAGGTACATACTAAATCTTTGAAGTAAATTTTGCGAAAAGGTCGAATAAGAGTGAATGCTTCCCAACTGTAATATAAAAGTAGGCCTGGCACTTAAATAAACAAGCTGTGCCAAAGTCGGAAAAAGAATGGAGAACTTCACAACAATAAATTACTGAAGTAACGATAAGTGTTTCTTTTTTGGCAAAAAGCAGGTAGGCTAAATGAAGTGATATTAATTGACGAATGAGCTTACAAAAGTCCCTGGCGACATGTTAAGTTATAACACTAAGTTGGATTATTGGCGATGACTCCAAAGTTTTCCCTTCAAGAAACCAATATGGAGTAAACTTTGGATTTTCTCCAACAACAATACAAGGGAGAATATGAGGGGTCATGACCTTTCCCCCTGTCCGCCACTGTAAAGGGGTATACAACTAAAAGGAAAAATGCGCACGCACAGCATTTCGCCTTCACAAAATTTTTCTTGCTCTCCTCTTGACCCCCATTTTAGAAATCCTGGTGCCTCTACTGGCTGTAAAATACAAATGGACCATACATGGCTGGGTTCTGCCCCATGCATGGTTCATCAAAGTGGACCTTAAGTCTAGAATTACAAGAATATATATTTTAGAAGCTGGAAAATGAATTTCATTCATCCAACTCTCATCTTCATAGCTTACTCCGCTGCTGAGATGTAAAATGTTGAAATTTACTCATTTTATTTGAAATAGTCGATTGCGCAATAATTTGTGATGCCCTTACTGTACAACTCACATTAGCTGCTTTTGTTCCTTTTGAAATTAGGAAGTTAATATGACCTTGAAATATTTACTGCTCCCTTGCGTAACATGTTGTTCGGAGAAGGCTTATATATAGCCAAGTCAGCCTGTAACAGTAAGACAGTTACCACAGTTTGGAACTAGATACAGTGGCATTCGAAATAACAAAGAAAAACAAAGACGGTCATTTGAATGGTACAAGAATGACATCACAAATTATTTACAATTTTAAATTGAGTAAATAATCTTCAACATTTTATACCTCAGCTCAGGAATGTCCTGTGAAGATGGGAGTTGAACCATTTAGATGCATTTTTCAGTCTTCGTAACATATAGTTTTGAAATTTAGATTTAGGTACACTTTAATATCCTATTGCCGTTATAAAGTTTGTAAAATAAACCAACCTTTTGGTTAATTTAATAGAATTTCAAGTAAACTGGTGAAGGACATTTTTGCTGAGAATTTATTGCTTCGGACTTATTAAATATCCCATATATGTCAAGTGCAAAATTTACAATTGCCTCTATGTTCCGCTTAGTACTGTAATAGACCCTTTTCCAAATAGCAATTACAAAGGATTGTGGGATAGAATTTTTGTACACATCCTTTTTGGCCACAGTAAAATGCCATTAACATTAACAACGCGTACCAAAAACTCTATCCCACAATCCTTTGCAACTGCTATTTGGAAAAAGGTCTGTAGTCATCCTTTTCATAATCTGTACATGTGTCCTCTTGTCGACGGCAGGAGACTGTTCAGGTTAATTTTCAACCTCTAATTGCCGGATATTAATGTTAAATGTTCGTATAGCCTACTTCTCGAACTTAGTTATGATTTTTACGCTGATAAAACTTACATCTGAAATCAATACCTTAACTGGACATAACATTGGTTTTCTGACATTTGACGGGCAAAGATGTGTTAACGTTTTCCTCTGACCATAGAAAAGTGCTAGCTATACATCCAATTAAAGGTAATATCATACAAACTTTGATAACTTCCATTTTCGAGCAATAAAGCTTATACTGGTATTAATAAATGTAGCTTTCAATGTGTCAGTTATGTGCATTTATTTATATACACATCACGAAATTCACTCTTGATATCGCACGATTGACGTCCTTTAAAAAATCACTGAGTAAACTTAGCTGGCATTAAAGGCAGCTCTGCGGCGGGCTCTGTGGAGCGAGGCTAATGCCTTAGAGAGTATGTTAACGGAAATCGGCATTCAACTTGCCAAAGAACACGAAACAATTTAAGTGGGAATATTGCCCGGGTCCAATTTGGCGTGACAATCTAAGACGATCGCGTTCGGCAAGATTCACATATTGAAATAGATTTCAGGCAAGATTAATTTACATCTTTATAAATATGAGGAAATAACTGATAAGCTGGTTGTAATCCGTACCGGAATATCAAAGGTTGGGTGTCTCAAATTGTAGCTTAGTAGAGCATTGTCTTGATCGCCTTTCTGATGTTAAATTGACACTTATCCGCGCGGAAAGTCTGTAAGACTTTAAAAGGATAGTTTCTTGTTTCGAGATGGTGTACGAATAATATCGAAACACAATAACTTCAAGGTCAGCCCAGTTGTTGTATAAATGCTGACAATATCATCTCGCGCAATCAGGAGAAGAACTGCCTCTTAGATGAAGTCTCCATCCTGTGGGTCGCCACCGCTTTTTGATGTCCAAATCATCATTTACAGTAGGACTTCTTTGAATTGCGTCAAAGTCAATTTGCGATTCCGAGTTTTCCAAGAAAATAGAAGTATATAACCTTTGAGATAAAAGTCTTTCAGCACATACAGCTAAGCACAGCTACCTACTGTGACAAAATTGCAGGAAGAAAACCTATAGTGACTAAGCGGATCGAAGTCGGGATTTCTTGATTGATTGGCAGACGATATAACTTTGTTGTAACTCATTGACACGTTGTTCTTCAAGGAACGTCCATTTCATGCTGATGACGGAGAGAAAAAAACAATGCCTCACATGTAAACATTCCGGAGTTAAAGGGAGTTAAAGGGAGTTGACGGCGACTGGAAGAATATATTGTCGATGCTCGAAAACTGTCGTCAAGGAAGGTCGGTCCAACTTCTTTATGGCGTGTTATTAGTGTTTTTCTTCGAATGCATCTGGCCTATGATATCTTGTTAGTAAGGCTGCCAACACAATTATTCAATGACGTGCCATTATTGAGCTCTCCGTCAATTGTAAGACTAAAGTTATTACAATGAGACTGATAGTAACAGAATACCAGAGGTATACCTGAGTTATCAATATTGCAAGGCTTAGCGCTTTATTACCTTAATAAAGTTTCCCTTTGCTGTGTTTTTGAGTGTTAAAGATGGAAGCAGACAAGAAAGAGGAAGATACATTCAGCAACCATTCTCAGGGTGCATTATTTCTTACGTCAGACAACGAACGAGATCAAAACTACAATTTCATGACAACATCTGGACCTGAAAAATCCTTCAAAAGAAACCACGAAGGTACAAAAAGTGCTTTCAAAGAGGTGCCAAAAAGGAAATTCCGATACGACCCACTACTGAGCACGAGGGGTAAACCAATTGCCTTTACGGCTGCGTCGTCGATACTACACCCGACCATGTTTCCAAATCAATATTCCTCCATTCGTGCATATGGCATTCCAAACGAAGGATCGTTTGTAACGTCACGAAACTCCAGCTCTGGAACTAATCACTTGGGAGGAATGACGAGTGACCCTCCCATGCGGATGGCGTTACCCTTCACGTACCCAACATTTCCTCTTTATCATCAACCTCCGCGGCCAGCCTTTTATCTGAGGGACCCGTTCATTCTCGCCGCTCAAAATTGTTGTGCAAAGTGCGGTGTGCAGTTTCGTATGACGAGTGATTTAGTGTACCACATGCGCACACACCACAAGAAAGAAAAAACTACGGAGCTCACCAGCCGTGATCAGAAAGTATCTAACAAATACAGATGTTCCGTATGTCGAGAAAGTTTCAAAGAAAAACATCATTTAAGCAGGCACATGACATCACATGATGCTTGACCGACAGGTAAGATAATTATCTACAGTTTCCTATAACTACGGCAAGAGATTTCTTTTAGGCCTATTAATAACCCTTCTTGTGTTCACATTAGTAAAGTGTTCGCTCTGAAATCAGGATGTGATGAGGAACTCGTCATGAAATCATGGGCAAGAAGCTTACATGAACAAATTTGTCGATTTTGCGCTCGTTCTCAAATCGTGAATTAATGACATGCGTTACCAGGGTATGTGTAAAGGGAGAAATATACATTGAACTGCTAACGCGATGAAGCGCTCTGATCGTGAGTCACACCGAGTTTTTTCCAACGAAGCGCTCGCCATCAGGTTATCAGTGACCTGATGCCTAGCACATTATCAAAGTTGAACACGGGATCCGTCGCTTACTCCATAGGGTTATGTGACCTAACACGGGATCCGTCGCTTACTCCATAGGGTTATGTGACCTAACTGGCTAGAAAAAGATTAACATATAAGCTACTTTTGGCAAATGACAAATGCCCTATCGGAATAGAGAAAATTGCTCATTTGAAAAGTGTCCCTCTAAAGTTTTAACCTCGTTAGTTTTTGTCAATGTTTTCGTCACGCCCCTTCTCAACGCATCTGCCATCATCATCAGGGTTGAAATCGGTAGGGGGTTCTCCCTCATCCCCCGTAACTACGTCCCTACACTCATAGGCGGATCCAGGGGGGGCAACTAGGGTCAACTGCCCCCCCTATGACCAGTCTAACGCCCCTCAATACAAGAAAAATGCGCCCCCTGCGTCCTAAAAGTTAAGTAAAAACTGCCCGAAAAGTAAAAAAAAAAAAAAAAAAAAAAAAGGTCCCCAGAATTTAGAACCGTATAGCTATATATAACTATGGCAATGGGAGTTGGTCTCCGAAATGTAGTCGGTCAAATTCAAGAGTATGCGGCCCCTGCATGATGTTGGCGCCTTCCTTTTCAAACTGCCCCCCTCCCCTTCAGCTAGGGGCTGGATCCGCCCTTGCCTACACTCCACATTGCTAACTTAAAACAATATGACAAATCTTTCGAAATACCTAACCAGGAAGACATAAACAAACTATACTTTTGTACCACAGGGTATCTAGGTACTCTGATATGTAGTCATAGGTTTGGGGTTCGATTTCTGGCCGGGTCATACCAAAGACTTTAAAAATGGAACCTGCTGCCATTGTGCTTGGTGCTCAGCATTAGCAATGGAGTAGGGAAAACAAGCCATTGAGCCACAAGTGGAAAAAGGCCGTGGCCGGCCCGACTTAAACCAATTGGTTAGAAACTGAGTAGTAAAACCTCATCTAACTAACTGATATGTTGTGTTGTCATACTTGGATCTAAATAGTGACCTTTTTGTGAATATTTGGAAAAGATCGAAGAAAAGCCCCGTCCTATGAAGCGTCTATGTTCAGTTGACAATATGTTCTTCACTCCATCCAACGCAAACTTACCCCATCTTTACAAAATATGACGAGTTGGTTCAGTGGTTTCTTGTTTTTAAGATCACGGCTGCATTCACATGGATTCCAAACAAGTGACCAAGATGACGTCATCAAGCTGCCCACGAACTTTCTTTGACATTTGCTAGTTAGTTGGATGAGGTTTTACCGCTCAGTTTCTAACCAAGTGGTTTAAGTCCGGCCGGCAACGGCCTTTTCTCCAGTCGTGGCTCACTGGCTTGTTTGACATTTGTTTCCAAAAGGAAGACATACCGTATTCTGGTATTAGGGGTTATACATGTTTCTCGCACAGAAAACAGCAAGGCATTTGAATGTAAACAGGATATGTTGATGACACGACCATTCACAGAAAGAATTTAGGGTGATCTGATCACGAGCTCGTGCTTTTATGATTTGCAGACTGGAGGTTTTGATCCAGAGAGTGCATCTTGATGACAGGTGCATTCACATGGAGTTTTCGATCACCGTCTAATAACAAGTTTATCATCTAATGAAGGGCACATTTTCCCATGTGAATGCAGGTTTTTTTGGCCATACTGGTTGATCATAGTAAATTAAAGGCTGTAATTGTTTGTTCAAATACTTGTTCGTTTGCTTGCTTTTTTTTTGTTTGCTTTCCAAAGTAAATTCAAGTAAAAAATGCGGACAAATTTAGCACTCATATTAATTTCCCATACCAGTAAAGAAAACTGTAGTTTATCATACTATCGAGAACCCAGCTCAAATTTTGCAATGTAATAAGAACGGGTGATACGACCTTCCCGCAACAGTGAAAATATACGGGCGCTAAGTATTATTTGCGTCTCGGCCCATTTTTTAAAGGGCCCATTTCAGCATGCGATAACAATAAATAGGCGATAAATGTTTTGGCACTCCTATTATTTATGGAGAAGTGAATCAAGACCTAATAATCCTTTTATCATTACCATAATTTGTAATTTTCTCGAGGTATGATTGAAAATTCCAACAAAGGGACAGATTAAATTCCATTGAGAAAAAAGGCACATTCGTTGACATCTTAAAAGTATCCCCTGGTTTGCTCTCACTAGTTCCTGGTCCATTTATAATTCCCAGGTAACGAGATCTATTTCTTTTAACTATTTCTCTGTAAGTCTACCATTATTTTCATCATTACCTACCAGTATAAAATTTATTTACTACATGACTCATTTAATGAACAATATGTGACTCATGTTTACAATGTGATGTCTCATTACCATATGTTCTTCTGCTGGTAATCCCTTTTCAAAATTCTGGCTTTGGCTACATTGTTTCACAGACTTCACTGAAAAGTAGCAGTTAATGTTTCTTCACAATTTGATAGCATGACATTCCCAGTCACGACCCCCCACCCTCATCGGACCCTTATTTCCATCCTTACCCCTCATCAGCGAAGTACAATGCCAAACATCGCATTCTTCCACGATACTGCCCTTTGATAAAATGACCCACTTAGCAGTGAGAAGCGGTCTAGTTTCATATATATCTGAAATGAGTTTTGTCTCTCAAATATGAAACCACGGAATGTTGACACATCATTGAACACAAGAAGCCACACATATTTTGAGAGCGCTTCGCTCTGCTAGACAAATTACCCCTCACGTACACACAATCAGAAAACAAAGTTATTTCTTGTGATAAGCATTATTTCTGAAGGATAAAAATTCTTAGTAACTTTTCACTCTTCAAAATAGTTTCTAACAGTCTTTTTTTAAGGATTTACTCCTTTCTCACAAGCTATCGATAATATAGTCGATCAAAAAATCAGATACATTTAGATGGGATAGTTTTCATTATGACGTAAGCTACACTGCGAAGTACACATGAACAGACAAGGAGGGCAGGAACAGTGATATGACTTCCTCTAGAAGCACAGGCGTACGGGGGTCAATATTTCTGGGGGTCAAGGATGATTTTTGCCCGAATTTAGAATTTTGGACCAAGTTGCCCGAATTTTGATACCGCTGTGTCGGTTGCAAAAGGGCATAATTTACTTTCTTGGCCGTCTCATTTACCCGAATAGATCCACTATTTTTGCCCGAATTGAGAGGGCATATGCCCCCTGCCCCCGCCTCGTACGCTTATGTCTAGAAGTCAGTGGGCGTGTTAGGTGTATGGTTTGTTTTCGCAAGTTTAAAAAGCATTTCATGAAAACCTTGACTATCACAATTGAATTTTTATAATCGCATTCACGCCGCAGGTGTATTGACCTCTCAAAGACTGATATTTTGTTTAGGTAACTCAACTGTGTGCATATCATAGACTTAATTATTGAGATTTTATTAAATTTACAAAATCGATATTTTCTCGATTTTATAAGCTCAAGGGCTTGGAGTCGAATTAAGCTCTTTATAAGCGAAATGGGCCTTCTAATCAAATCTAAAAGACTTCAAAGTAGTGCGGTTTGAAACATCATGCAGAAGTTACAAATTGAAACAACTTAACAAATATTTCCCTCCGCCTTGGCTCGAATCGATAGGATAGTTTTCTTGTATCCCACCAACGTACCGATATTTAATTTGCCGAAATTACTAGCCTTGAAGGCAGCCTGCGAAAACAGTTATCATTTTTGAAAGGGCATAAATGGTAACACCGTAAATGAAAATAGCTACCAAATATGCCTGGTATGGTTACGGATAATATGATATACGTTGTTATAGTTTATTATCATAAGAGATCCGCGAGTAACATCTGAAGTGTATACACGTGGAGAATTTAAAGGTCACCGTGTAAGTCAGCTCCGCCTTTAACGTTGCTTTGAAGTGCGACCCAAACAATTGACCACGTGAATTACACATGACATACCATAGTGCTATAATGAAAAAAATAATGAAACAGTATTATACAGCTCA
The DNA here is from genome assembly GCA_029531755.1 of Holothuria leucospilota. Taxonomy (NCBI): domain Eukaryota; kingdom Metazoa; phylum Echinodermata; class Holothuroidea; order Aspidochirotida; family Holothuriidae; genus Holothuria; species Holothuria leucospilota. The sequence continues at coordinate 11,944,265 of CM055980.1, read as the reverse complement.
GCGCTGTAATATACTGGTAGAGACAGGAAGACAGCGTTTCTATAAACAACAGTACCTCCACTTTCAAAGAAATTTTCTACCTTGCACATTTTTTTTTGTGTTGATTTCAAGAGTATATGAAGACATTTTACGAGTTAATTAAAGGAAATTTTAAAGTAGACACTGACTGTTCCAAAGTGCACTCTTATTACCGTCTATTAACTGTCATTGTTCGTCATAATTACGATTGACATAAGAAAGAACGAAATCAAACTGTGCCTTCCAATAGGCATGGGCCACACTGATTGGCCATGGACCTGTAGAAATCAGTGGAAGGTTGATTGCATTGCAGAGGGCTTACACAGAGAGGCAACCCATTTATATCCTCACAGTACAAGCAGAGGCGTCGAGCCCACTTGGGCCCGGGGGTGCAGGCTCCAAATTTTGTCAAGGGCGTCGTATGATTTTATCTGAAAATGCGTTTGGAAACCCTTCAAATGCCAATTTTATATGAGAAGTTAAATGTTTTCGAAAAATATAGCTGAAGTTACGTTAACCCCGCTAGCATGGTTAGTTCAATTTGCTGGATGTTCTTTCAATACATACAAACACTTCTTGGGTGTGTGTGTGGGGGGGGGGGCAAAAGTAGTGTGTATGTGGACAAAAGTGGTGAAATGGTTGGTGAAAATTAGCAAAAACGCCTCTTATACCTTCAACCAGTCACTATTTCTCAACCAGTCACTATCCATTTAAGGATTTTTATTATGATAAGTGGAAGCAATATTTCAAACCCAACTGACAATACAGAGAATGCACAGTGCTGAATTTTGTCGAGGAAGGGGGTGTCATGGTGGCTGGGATGACTGAATGCATGGGCGGCTCTAAGAAATTTTGTTTGGGGGCAAACTCAAGTCCGTATTCAGGGAGGTTCGAAAGACCCCCCCCGGCAATATTAATGGTCAGCTCCGGATAGTACAATAGGAGTATGGTTATTATAATGTATTACAGCGATGCCCCATATAGTTTTCAAGAGCTCTTCAAAAACCATTTCAGGCAAGTCAGTCATGAGCTGACTAATTTAAAAATGAACATAGGCGTAAGAAGCTTTTCGAGACGGGGGGGGGGCTGAACCTTGTTTCGGATCGCCGTCGTCCTGGGGTAGGGGTCTAAGGGGAGGGGTTCCCCCTCCCCTCTGGGAAATTTTGGGGTATTTGAGGGTCCTCCGATGCAATTTGGTGCAACATTTTGGACAAACTTTAAGGAAAATTACAGTAAATTTTTGACATTTAAAGAGACAAATAAGGGGTTTTCGCCCTTGGATCTTGGGGGCGGAAGCATACTTCAGCCCCTCACATTTTTGACTGGGAGGCTTTAGCCCCCAGCCGCCCCCTCCGCTTCCTACGCCTATGAAAATAAATACAACCATATCAGCCGATCACAACTCCATAGGGGGGAGTAAGAGGCAGGTGAAATGGGCAAAGCGGCTTGATCCATTTGTATAAAAAGAGCCCCACCTTTAACTATTTTGTTTGTTTTTTTTTTTTTTTCATTGTGTCACACAATGTGTTTCAGCTTTGCCAAGAAACCATAAAATGTTGGTTTTCTGGATTGTTTTCCAAAACTAACAAAAATTTGGAGCACTGAAGACACTTGAAAACGATGAAATGATAGCACTATTTTGGATCTCAGTACCGTTCCGAAACGAAATTTATTTTAAGGGGGAGGGGAATTCCCCTAACTCAGAACGTCTCATCCTATATACAAATAGCTAGGCCAAAAAGTCTCACTACACTGAACTTAGATTGACTGTTTGGTGTCTTCATTTTAAATCAACTGAAACGGTATACTTCAGCACAGAAGTGGAGAACCTTTTGCTTATAACATGCCATTTGACAGTCATAAGACCGCTCGTGGGTCAACGGCGCTGTCAATTTGGAAAAGGGAAGGGAAATCTCTTCTTCTATGGGAAACACAATACGTTTAGGCTACATGCCCGTTACAACTTTTTGTAGACAGATAGCTATGCTAATCTGGCCAGGTAACACCCGGGCAAAACTGCTTTTAGTCGTGGATGATAATCAACACGGCTAAAGGGTTGTGTACCGTATGACCCCGAAGAAGTGTCTGCAAAACTATGGGCATTTAACTCAAGCATTAACGTTACCCTCTGTAAATGACATTATGATCAGATAATGCCTAAGCTAATCAAGTTACAAAAATCACAGCGTGATCATTTGTTTTGATAACCTTAGCTCGCACTAATGGTAGGTCCATTGGTGATGTCTGAAGTATATATAGTAGCAAACAATCCACTAAGAAAACGCGCACGAAGCGCGCCGAAAAAAATGTCGTTTAGAAAGCACTTTATTAATGTTTAACCTTCGCGACATTGCATTGGAAAGTTATTCACTTCGTTTTATTAAACCGAGTCAAGGAAAAGGGAGGGCTTAACCCATCTCGAATTACATGTTTTGTTTTATTTAGGCATATTTATTATTTTTCTGGAAAATTGAAGACCATGCTTTGCAAACTTTTGGGAGAGGGCAAGTGCCCCCCCCCCCGTGCCCCTATGGCGAGCCGCTAATGACTGAATGGCCGCTTGGATAATAACGTGTGTGTGCCTACCTCACGGTATTCTCATAAATATGGACAGAGGATCACGTGACCAATACGGTTTCCACCGTTAGAACAAATTTAGGCTTACCAAGATGGCCGCCGGGCTACTGCCTTTTGTCCAATTTGACGATGAATCTTCAAAACTTCAGGTAAAATATAAACATGAACGGAAGAGCAATATCACAGTCCTTCATTCTATTTGTTGAATTTGACCTGAGCTTGCATTCTTTCGAACATATTATAAGTTTCTCACACAATCTGTCGATACTGAGCCACTTGAGCAAGTCCAAACTTTAACACACAAGGCTGTAGCAGTCAGCCATATTGGTAAGCCTACTCGTGTACGTACGGTGGCGACAATTTATGCATAGGACGTTAGTGCAATATGCTCTGTCCATATATATAAGACGTCCGTGGCCTACCTTCACAGAGTTAGTCCAGTAATGGCTACATCGAGCTGTACCATGGATATCTTAAATATTGCGTTGGGACCTCATCGTACAGCGCTGTGACCAATGGAAATGTCCTTTAGACTGGACGGGGTGGGGGTTAAAATCTACCCATTTGGGGTAAAATTTTACCCCAACCTGATAGGATACTTTCATAATCTTCGTAAGTGTTCGGCCTACATACGAAGAAATGTGTAGAGGATGTCAACTTTTGCTATTACCTCTGTACATTAGGCAGGACTTTCCCTAATGACTAACCTGATCTCAAGAAAATCTTCGGAAAGTTTATAAAAAGTGATATTTTGTTCATTCTCGGAGAAGAACATTTGAACTGAAATATGCAATTATCGTGCAAAGTAAAATGTCAGGAGAAATATACTGCAATCTACAAAGTGAAATATTACGTAATACGGTATCAAGACTTTGCTATCTACATAACACAGTTTGTAAGAAGTAATTAAAGAAGAGGACTTCGATTACACTGCGGACCACTGATAGGATTAAGAAGCTGGGAGAGGGGACGGGGAAGGGTTAAATGCCTCCAGTCTAGAAAGCGGGGGGGGGGGAGGGAGTGGGGCACCTAAATTTTCAGATTATTTTTAAGTGTGAGCATTACTGTATCAGGGAACGTTCTGTATTCTGCAATATAGGTTACAAACATACGGATTACATGTAACACAGACCAGACACATAGGCTAGGTGACATTATGTAAACTGTGCCCTGGCCGCCAGGGCATATTTTGCATAATGTCACTTAATACTTCAAGAGCCGAGTTGTGTACTGATAGTGTTCTTTAGAATCTGAATCCCGAAATTGATAGGCTTACACAAAGACCATATGTAATCATAAAGAACAAAAAGAAAAAAAGAGAAAAACTGTAGGGGTTGTAGACCGTATCGGGGATAACATACATACCTGGACTACCCGATGAAATAGCCAAACTTTGCTCCGTGAGTCGCTCACCAACTGACCGTACGCATGACACACACAAGAGAACAGCAACTAGGCTTTGCGATATGGGCTGTAATTTACGACCTCTGCATAATCTGTGTACTCTGTCTATGTAGTTATGTGGAATGGAACTAATGGAGAAATTGAAGTGACTCTATAGCGCGCGTAGCGCGCCGAAAATTTTGGGTTCATATTAGAGAAATTGTCTTCTTGAGAGCAAGAAAACGGGTTAACTGTCGGAGCGACTAGTCAGGGACTGCATACTTTATCGTAAATTTCCGAATTTTTCATTTTCCATTACTCTCAATAAAATATCAAATATTTTCAATATTTGTACTTCAAAAAGTGCACAAAATGTACCATCAAATTCCACCCGTGCTTCCTTAAATATTAAAATTTTTTCCAAACTTTTTCACGGGGGAGGGGACTTCCCCACCCCTTGGTGGATATCCCCCACAGCATGGTCAGCCTGCCCCCAGCTGAGAACAGCTTACTACGCCTATGTTTGTAGGTATATATAAATGCAATATGATCGAGGGCAACTGCAAAAGAGACTTTTAAATGCACTTAAGCTCAAGACATGCAGCATATTAAAATACATTTTACTGTGAAACAAACGCTGTGAAACAAACGATTTAGATTTACTTCAAAAAAGTAGCGTGTTACGATACCTTATCAGTGTGTTGGAAAATATCTTATTTGTTGACCACCACCACCACCACCACCACCACCACAAAAAAAAAAACAAAAAAAACAAAAAAAAAAGACAAACATAAATACAGGGACCGCAGATCCAACTTTGAGGTGGGGCTTATCATCAAAGTACTCCAAAATGTTCAAGAAAATAAAAAAGCCTAGGCCTATCATCTCAGTTAGAGGCGGCCCAAAATGCCCACGGCAGAAAAAGTGTGGGGGCTAAAGCCCCCGTAGCCCCCCTTTCCGCAATCCCTGACATGAAAAAAGAGAGAGAAAAGTCATAAGCCTGAAACTTTCTTTAAAATTTAAATCTTTATGAGAAACTATGGCCTGAAAATGCATAGGGAAATGCCTTTAGCACTGGTTAAGACCAGCATTTTTGAGCACTGTTGCTGTAGCAACATAGTAATAATATGTGGGAGAAATATTTAATTACTAACTCATACCGAATAATAAAATCATTCCAGGGTATATGTATATTGTTTTCAGCTCATATGGACAAGATTATCAGGGATGCACGACTCTTCACGTAAACATTATTAATATCCTACGGGATCATAGTGACATTTCGTCGCTCTCAAGTGACAAAATTCCTAGGTATAGGAGTTTATATAACCCCATTACGGCAATGGCTCTCGTCAAAGACAAAGTTAAAACGGTATGCTCAATAATGTTATCAGTGATAAAGTTACACACAGGTAGTGTTACAACTTACGACTTGTACCATTATCATAGTAGCCAAGTATGATGTTGAGGCAACGAATGAAGATAAACGGTGTAGGCTACATTCCGTTAGCCGCTGAAACATCCTAACCTATTAACGATTCCCCTTCCCGCTAACAATTGCGCTCCATAAATTATTTGTGTACCCATAGTTTTTATACCCACCACAAAACGGTACGGTCTCCGAGAGCAGTTTTTGACTGGTGATAAACGCTTAGGGTCAAGTCACAGGCCGAGAGAAGCCGAGATTTATCACCTTGGGAGCACGGGATGTCACGAAAGATATGCCTACTATGCCAAATTGAGATCCACATCGCTGGAATTTATGGCTCTGAGTTAATGTTCAACGTTTTCACTATGGGCATATTATCCATCTTCGTAAGACGATTACACGCATCCTGTATCATGGCACTTACTCCTCATTGAGTGGAACGGAATCTTTGAGCGAGGCGACTTTTTCATCGCTAGTTAAAGAACTTTAGACAAAAAAACTTTCGATTAAATTTACGTCTTTTGGAGAGTTTTTAAAGCTTCAAAGGTAAGCCCTTTGACAATATTTACTGGATTTATCGAAAGAACTATTCATCGAAAGTATAAAATAAGGTTACTATTTTTTTGTTAACTTAAAGTCGTGAATATCTATTACGGCCGACGGGAGAATTAAAAAAATTAAAATCAATTTGGAAAACAACAATTGGTACAAGAATTTGACACAAATTCCGCATTCTTTACACGAGAAAATGTTTCCTTATGTGTATTTACTATTGAGACTTTGTATTCAATATAATCTCGATTTGCTCACTAACGGAAATTTTAAACTTTAAAGTTGCTAGTTAATGTTTCTCTCGTTTATGGTTTGGTATACACCGTAAAACATAGAAATAAAGGGACGCACAAGCACAACAGCTATTGATGCTATTTTTAAAAGCGACAACGCAAACATGTTTGTGATGTGTTTTTCGAATTATAAAATGCAAAAACGGTCGATTATTCTCAGCACTATTTACTTTTCTTTTCCAAATTTTTGTTTCTGTACAGGATCGAAATAAAATTTGCAATATCTCCAAAATCTAATTTTTAAGAAAACAGAAAAGGTTTTACGGAAGAAATGGTATCATATATGTTTCGGTGAAATACTACATGGATGCCATGTTAATTGTAAGTTACCTATATAGAGGAAGACTGCGAGAACAATTTTACGATTTTTCAAGATACATCTTCTGCTCCAAGTCACTAGATAAATCACAGATCACAAGAAATAAATGAATTATCTGTAAATTATTACTTTAAAATAACTGATTCCAACAAATTTTAATGTAGCCTTCATTTTTTTCGAGCCAAGTTTTTAAGACTCACGTTTGGAGCAGATTGTAAACATTGTTACAACTTCACAAATAAAGAAGTTTCCTTAAACCCGTACCATATTGCTGCACCAGGGAGGGGAATGGGGGAACATCCTTGATTTATTGATTCTAACCAACCAACCCCCCTGCGTGCATGGTAACGGTCAAGTTGTTCGTTTAATGTAGTCCTTGAAGTAACAATAATCTCTAAAAAGATAATGATATGCTAAAATTCCGAACTAAGAACTGCCTCGCTGAGATTTACCACGTACTAACACAGTCCCGTCAACCCCCTTACACACAGGATTTTCTGTATAGCCTAAGGTGTTGAAGCTTAACAATAGTCTTAATGTGATAAAAAGATTTCTCAAACGCCCCCACCCTTCTTTTGTAATCCTGGTATAAAATTTATAAATAATGCTATTTTCATGCACATATGCATCAGCCGGTAGCCAATTGCTCAGAAGAAAATAGCAATGAAAAAATGAGGAAACCATTAAAAATGTGAGATATTACCATAGAATTCAACTACCCAGTTGTTCATCTAAACATTGCAAAAACAGTCCTCCTTCATAATAATCCATTTCTTCCAATTTTGTTGCCCCGGAACAATTTTTAGCTCCCTCAAAAGCCAGTCGAGGTTAATTTGGAATGCAATATGTTTCGCATGCGACAACCGTGTAAGGCCATATGTCTTTAATCAGTGATTTATGGTAGTCAAATCTTAAATAGGCCTTGTTATACATGTCCTAATGAATTTAACACATTTTCAATATTCTCTGGTCTTTGTGATATCACCTACAAAGAGTTTACTCGTTAATATAAGTAAGGAATATTAGCATTAAGAGTATCGTATTGTGAGAGTGAGAGTAAGTGTACTCAATCAAATACCACACATGCATGATTATATGTTATTTCATTACACAGAGGTAAAACCACATGGCAGGCATGGAGGGCAAAAAACCATAAAACAATCAGCTAAAGTTTAGCAACTTCCAGAATGCAGCTGTATTGTATTGTATTGTATTGTATTGTATTGTATTGTATTGTATTGTATTGTATTGTATTGTATTGTATTGTAGTTAGTTAGACGAGATTTAACGACACACCAACACGAATGTGTTATATAGTGTCAACTAGATAAATACGGTTCAAGTTCGGTTTCGAAAACAGTCCAAACACAATTCAAGTCCTCCCCTTTAGTTGCCTCTTACGACAGGCGGGGAATACCGTGGGCATATTCTACAACCCCCAGCCCACAGGGGGCTGTATTGTATTGTATTGCATTGTATTGTATTGTATTGTATTGCACTGCATTGCATTGCATTGCATTGTATTGCATTGCATTGTATTGTATTGTATTGTATTGTATTGTGATAACATTTGCTGCTTTAAAAAGACAGAAAAAATTTGTTTGATAGGAAGAGAAAACTGCATTTCTCAATCTTGTTGCATTTGGAAAATATGAAGTTTCAAAAACGTTATTTTCAGTGCATGATGGGAAACCTGTGATATCATCTGCCCCCCACATATATAACAACTTTTATATTTCTATGTATATTTCTGTTATATTTCTCTACACTGTTGCCACTCGGTGCTTTGAATGTTCAATAACGTGAGCTTAACCATATATTTTGACTTGATTTGGCAAAGTTTTATACTGTCCAAATTTACAAGAATAGATATTTAAACATGCCAACATTCTCAAATTTCAAAGAAAACAAGTGCATTACATTGTAAAGAATAACAAACGGACTTTGGGACAGTGTGCTAACTTCCCGTCACAGTATGAGACTGGATATATTTCATGACAAAAATCACCAAGCTTCAAAAACGACTTTCTTGAGCCATGAATGGATCATTGCTTAGGGGTTTGGGATGTTTGTAGTGAAAAGGTTTCCTCTTTCACCTAGGTCCCTATAAAGTGTTACCGTTTAATGCCTTTAAAGGTATGCAGTCATATCACCCAAACGAGCTGTATGGCTCAACACTTATAAATTAAGTTTCCTTCAGCAGTTCATGAAAACTCTTGGATTTCCTTGAATATCTTTTTCTGTTTCACGGGTGGCGCTAGGTTGTGTGGGGCGGGGGCCTGGCCCTAGTCGTGGAGGGCTCTCCTCGTTGGAGGCCTCCCTGGATAAAGTATGTTATCCCCGACGGCGAACAGCCTATCTGAAGCTTGACTTGTCCTTGCTCTAAAAAATGGTGAATTTTGCGATAAGGTTCCAAATTTTCTTCAATTAAACCCATTATTTTCAAAGTGTTATCAACAAAAACGAAGTTTTAAATATTCTTCAGTGGAAACTTTTTCAAATACACCCCGAATTTTTCATTTTTTTTCGTGCAAATAAAACCCAAAATTTTGGTTTACCGTCCTTCTGGCACCGTTGTCGGGGATTCGCGTTGCTTGATACCCGTCGGGGAGCTTCTCCCTCGTCTGATAATCCTGACGTCACCCCTGCTCTTTTCTAATGATATTCCTCTTCAAAGTTGGTCATTTTTGAGATTTCTCATTATATTATACAAAAATTATGATGGAGAGTGTTGCGCAGTGTAAATATTTACATTGTTAACCCTATTAAAGTATGTGTCCATAGACCCTTTTACAAATAGCAGTTACAAAGGATTGTGGGATAGAGTTTTGGTACAATGTTGTTTTCGGCCACAGTAAAATGCCATTGACAAGAACGTCGCACACCAAAAGTCTGTCCCACAATCCTTTGTATTCGCTATTTGGAAAAGGGTCTATTACTTGCCTGCAGTTACTCTACAGTTTGGTGTGTGCTGTTGACTTTTTCCAGGTTCACAACCGTTACTAACAAAATAAGGCACTCGCGATACATCAATATTAAAACTGTTCATGAAATAAAGTTCGAATAAAAGGAAAGGATAACATAATGGATATTGTTATAAGTGCCTTCTTCACGTCATGGATATGCATATTTAGCTAATATCTGTTCATGATGGTTTAAAATAGAAATTGACGTGTCAAATGGTCAATATGTTATGGATTTTAGTAGGAATAGTGGATATTTTTACATGTTTTCGACGCTCCCGACATCCACCAAATGGGTACGAAATATACATGTCAAGTGACCTTAAAAAGTGCACACCGCGTGAACGCAATTATTTAGAAGGCTACGGCACTTCATTATGCACTATCCAGCTACCACCACTTAAAAACACAACCTCCAGTTTATCTTGAACTTCATGCAAATTGAACATTTACTAACACGCAACAGGGAGTCAATACAAACGGCATGGGCGCCAATTTATGGAAATGCAACAAACATTTATCAATATAGGACGAATTTTTCTGAGTCACTTTGCAAAATAATTTAATCTTCTCATTCTCAATAAATTGACTGTATTGCTTGAAAGATTATCCCGGTGCCATTTCATTGGTTTGGAGTCTCATTAGCTTTATTAATTTCTTTTCTCTCCTAACAGAACCAAGTATACTTCAAGTAAGGACTTACCGCAAAAGTGCAACTTAACACTGGAAGGAAACCAAAGCAGAACTCAATACAATATTTAGTCAAGAATTATGTCCGAGATTGGTTTAAGTGGACATTCTTCAGGACAAGTGACCATATTCTCGGTCAAGTTTTTGTTTTGTGACCCTCTACTAAAGTTCGAGGCCGGTGGCGATTAACCAATCTCAGTAATTACTGCCCGCCCATCCGACGTTACTGAAATTACTATAGTCGAGAGTTGCCAGTCGAATCGCGTCACTTTTGGCAACTTTCGGCTGCGTGTTGAACGATAACTTAATTTTTGCTGTCAAACTCATTGCGGAAGACTCGTGGACGCAATACTTGCGTCCAATAAAAACCAATCAGTCGTAGAATTACTTAATGGTCTTTCGACACTATCTCAAATTAAAATCATCGTCATCAAACGTGAAAGGATAGCTCCTTTCAACCACCAACGGCTGTCATTATTCTTCCCGTTATCTACATCATTGTTTGATGTGGTATCCGCCAAACATCTCTTCAAACTAACTTGGAAAGCACCGTACTCTACGAGTGAGAAAATAACATTATGGCATAAATTAGTTTTACTCTAAAATTAATTTTTGACGCTAGCTTGAAGAGAATACATAAATATCAATTGGTTCGGATTGTTCGTGAATGGTCTTCGCAAGAATACGACAAAACAGACTGGAATAGTCTTGATTTCACGGATGAATTATCAAATAAACCAAAAGAGAATTTGACGTTACTAGCCCATTGTTGGTTTGAGACACTATCCAAAGAAAGAAGAACGTGTAGAAGATTTTTTAAGAATGTCATTCTCAGAAAACGACTCTTGACAAGGATGTCATATGCTGGCTCATCGCGTTTGGACTTGAGAAACCATTTTGAGAAGGTGTTTACTTCAGGCTGATTCTTACACATCACTCAAAACTTTTGTTGAAAAAAGAAAAGCCTTTTGACCATAATGTTACCGCAGGACTAATTATTTCGAGCTTTGCCAAGGCGTTGAATAATTTATATATTTTAACTTTGTAAGTCTAAGTGTGAAGTAAGGTATGAGATTGTTTACAGTACGAGAGCTATTGCTATCTTTGGAATGTTCTAATTAGCTCACATAGAGATCACTTTTCTACCGTGGAGTATATAGCCATCTTTTTATTTGCCCAGCTCTGGTATCGTTCGGACAGGGAAACTTTCGAGAAGAAAAGAAACTGGCAATATTTGACATGTTCCTCTTTATACCTGTATAATCCTGTTTTTATCCTCTCTTTTCTAAGTTTTTAAATTTCAACAGAGGAAGCATAGGGCCATCTACCCTAATGTGTTTAACATTCAATGTACAGAGCCAATAAGGGAAACACTTTTGATTGGCTGGCGATCAGACATGTTATCAGTGGAATAGAAAAACATTCGAATTGAAAAGGGTCTACAACATTTGGCTTGTTTCTTGGTGTAGCCTACCTGCATAATTCAAGTCCTTTATTGTGTGCTTGTTTCGTGTGGTAACACAGGCCTAGCTACCCGTATATGTTTATCACTTAATGTACAGAGCTCAGCAAGTAAGCATTCTTGATTGGTTTACGATCATACGTTTTTTGGTCTCTCCAAAGGAGAATCTTCTTTGCTTTTGTCAACGTGTTGGCGTCTTTGAGTTTATTTTTGTTTTCGTTAGCGTGTGGAGTTACCTGCACATGATAACCATTACGAACGACTACCGGCAAATTATAGTGCATTCTCTGCATTGTCGTATCCGAGGAAATCATTAGAACAGACCAAAATTATTGTTTTTCATCTTATTTTTGTACTTTCACTTCACACGGCATGCAAATGACATTGTTCCGGAACGATTGGCAGAGCTGGTAACAGATTTGTGTCAGATTCGCGAATTGATGTCATCAAATTTGACTGCAGATATCTGCTATATTTATTAACAAGCCATCATTGGAAAGATTTCGTTTTATAATTGTCTTCGTGATCTCGTGTCTATGAGAAAAACATGTGTGAGTATGGAAACTGGATCATGTTAGAACTGAAGATTGATGATGACAAGGATTAGGCTATGGCCAACTCAACTTGTGGAATCATGTAGATTGCACTCACCAGTGTATCGAGAAAATGCAGGATTAACCTGATACTACAAATGAACGGTGGTCTTTTAATATTTTTGACAGGATATACAAGGCAAATGAACAAAATTTTCTTTAAATTTTCTATACTTTTACATATTTTTTATCCAAACTGCAGATCAAGTTATCTGGAAGGAATTTAAAATTAAACTTTGCGTTCTGTTTAGTGTCAAGATTTGATCCGTCATTGGAATCTAGTCTGTTTCGCCAGGGATCTTAGAAGTTGGCACGTGAAGGATTTTGTGGAGATGAATGAAAGTTTAGTTGATATGTATGGCGTAAAAAATCTTTTCTCCAATACAGGAGCCATTTGCAGAAAAATAATCACAATGTAGACTTTGCTTCGCGAAAAAAGTTTGAAATGAAGCCAGTTTTTGTCCAACCACACAAAGTAGCCAACTACTGTTAAAATGGAGATTGGATGCCTCAAAATACATATTTTGGGCTTCGTGCTTTTCTTCTTAATCACTATGGTGATCTCAACAGCTGATAGGTCTTTGTATTGTCCGGAGCAATGTGATTGTGTTCCCAGACAGTTATTAAACTGTCAGGGTCGAGGTTTGGAAAGGATGCCGGGTTTTGAAACAACCTATCACTTAGTATTTGCAGACTTTTCACAAAATAATCTGACAATAGTAAATTTGCAAGAATTTTCAGGATTACTTGCGAGAAAACTGGATCTTAGTCACAATTTTATCAGGACTATCAACCCTATCATAGAAGGTGCCTTTACCTTCAATGTTGAGGAAATCCTGAATTTATCCCATAATGCGCTGACGTCATTTCCGGCCGAGTTGATGAACCAAACTCTTTATGTTGACATCATAGACCTGTCATATAACAGAATTTCGTCACTTTCGAAGAAAATTATTTATTATCAAAATGAACTCTCAAAACTGATATTAGCCTATAATCACGTGGTCTTTGTTCACCCTCTTGCTTTCATAAATGTCAACAGCCTTAGAGAAGTTGACTTGCAACACAATTATTTGACTCATATCTCTCAAAAACTTGAAATGACTAGTGGCCAAATCCTCTTGGGCGGGAACCCGTGGACCTGTGACTGTGGACAAAAATGGATTTTGAGTAACGAAAATTTCACCAATACGCCAAGTCCGCCTATTTGTTATGAGCCGCCCTTGGTAGCAGGACAACCAGTGACTTCATTGAAATTAGAAGATTTTGTCTGCCCGCCACGGTACAATAACGGCTCTCTCCTGGTGCAGTCTCGATTAGGGGGTAGGGTAGAACTGATCTGTCCTGCGGAGGGGGACCCTGAAATCACTGAGGTAATGTGGTCTTTTCGAGGTCAACACCCATCTTACACGATAGCTTCAAAACCGGATAAACCGCTCATTATACAGTCGGTGACTGAGGCAACGGTAGGACGGTACTGGTGTACGGTATGGAATAAAGGCGGTAACCTGACAATGTCAATCTCGTTGTCAATCCGTCGAACCGATCCTGAAACAACCGAGACCGTTACGACGGACGGTCGATTTACCAAAACAGTCAACAGTAGCCAGTTACCTATGCCTGTTGATAGGAACTTCAAAGTGCCAATTTTCGGAATTTTTGCGTTGACGTCTTTACTCTTAATTCTATTGTTCTTACTTTTGGGCTTAGGAGCGTACACACACAACCTTAGAAACAGATTAAAACACAAGAGGGCGGTTGCTAGGGAAGGGCTGTTTTCCTGGCAGACATCTTTTCCAACAACAGGACCTTACGCAAACGCCGAGCCAGCCACTCTCCCTGTAGAAAGTGGTTACATGTACCTTCTTCAGAATGCACGACAGCGCGATAGAACGGGTTACCTACAGGACGATGGACGGCGCCGAAGTCTTATGCTGCAACCCGGAGAATACGCTTCAACAAGGAAGAGGGTTTTACCGGTTGCCCCTGCGGTTGCACCGACATCGGGACCTCACGGTATGTACGGTTATGATTCGGAACACTTGTACGACACATTGGGTGCACGATGCCTCTCGAGTTGCAGTGAGAGCAGTTCACAGATGTCGGTTGCAATTTAATATCTACCACACTGAAACCCACATATAGGAACAGTTTCCAAGTGCAATGGTAAGGTGGGAGAGAATTGTTTGCTTAGCTTTTCGTAAGAATTTTTAATTTTAAGCCAGCAACTTCATTTAAAAGGGTTCTAGTTGTATCACTTGTAAGTTGGTTAATGTTTTACCTTATTAAGAAGTCTTCAGTTTCGACTGTTTCAGCTAGGATCTGCCACTACATAACTCCCTGGTAGAGATATCCGCTTCCCAAATCAGGGAGTTACCGCCCAACTAAGTGATAATATTAATGAAAAACTCGAGTTGTCACCTGACAAGTAGAAGCAACTCCTTGCTCAAATGCAGCTCCTACATGAAAATGTTCAAAACAGAACGAAACATTTAAGGTGGAATGTCGCCTCAGTGGAACTCAGCAATATATTACAATCTAAAAAGGGCCTAGTCAAATTTGAACCCAATCTGATCAACAGGGCACCGACCCGGAATATGATAAATAATTTGACTAGGTTTGGTTGAAAAATGACCAGAACTGATTCATTTTTGGACCGAATCTAGTCAAGTACTTGATTATATTCCGGTTCGGTGCCCGGCTGACGAGACCTTTTTAGAGTTTATGCCGTATTTTGCATGACGGTCAAGAGTTAGATTGAGGGCCCAGTAATTAGACTGATCGATAAGTGTACCGTGTGTCCAGTGTACATACCGTAATGAAACGTTCATGAGAGTGTACGCTGTGTAACCTACATTTAATTAGTCTACATATAAAATCGGCTGTCAAGCAAAACTTAAGACAATGGGAAGTGGTAACGTCACGCAAATTCCAGCATATAATATTGTCGGATTCTATGGAGACGAAACAAGATCTTTAAAATAAAAAAGACAAATTGTAAACAGTATCAGCAGTAAAGAGATTTCACAGTTTGGAGAAGATTTTTATGATCGGACCGCAACAAGAAAAAAATTATTCATGCAATTTTTCTATCCATTTGGGATTCAACAATTCAACTGACTGGGTTTCCTTGTAAGGACCAAATATAGAAATTTCCAAACAGTAGTTTACTCAATGAAGACAAATACAATTAAACCACACTTGTAAGAAATTATAGCTTGTAAAGTTTATTATTTTTTTATGGAAAATGTCATCGGAAAATCTCATATATCATCAACTTATTTTTCAAAAAAATGTGACCAAAGTATGAAAACAGTTTTATGAATCATGACCAAACAGAAATTTTACAAAAATCCAGCAAAACAAAGCAAGATTTCGGAAATGTCACGCATCGTTGCATGGCAATTCTCTCGGATGTGAAAAAGAAAAATACCGACATGCAGCTTCTGTAATATTTCACTTTATTGGCTTAGCTGAGGGCTTGGTACAACCAGGCAGTTGTAACAACTCCCTGGTGCAACTTACGTACGATACGATAAACTATTCAAAGTATGAGGGTTGTTATGGAGAACAACACACACACACACCCACACACACACACACACACATATATATATATATATATATATATATATATATATATATATATATATATATATATATATACCGACATAGGTTAAGGTATAAGGGCAAAACACACATATAACTGGGTGTACGTGGGAGAGTGTACCTAGAAACAGAGAACATCCAATATTTTGAAAACTACTTTGAAAAGAATAATTTTTCATAAAATGCGAATATTCAGACTTTGTAAAGTACTGCTAAAAGTACTTTTACCTGTACTTTAGCAAACCATATAGATCAAGATATCGTATTAAGTTTTTATCTGTATTATTGTGTACATAATTATAATATTTACATATAGTAGCTAATCTTGACAATTTCCTGAAGGAAGGTTGTGAAACGTGTATGATATTAAGTATCTTCTCATGCCCATGTTAAGTTCTGATGCTATTCATATATAGGCCAATGGGCATTTGAGGCAAGGTCTGGGGAGGAAGCCCCTTCCCTCCCACTCCGAGCAAAATTTGTCGTTTTTAAGGCTCTTAAACTTTACTTTCAGGCTAAAACTCACCTCTTAACTGTTAGACAATCAGGGAAATTTTTAGGAAGTAAACAGTTTCTACCCCCTTGTGAAATGTTATCCCATACGCTCATGGACAGGCCATCATGTCTCAGTTTTTTTTAAAAGCCAACTGCATTGCAGAGGGGCGCTTAAAATTCCATCGTGTTCGGAATAACGGCTTCAAAAGAACCCAGTCACTATTATTTGATTAATACAGTTGAAAAAATTCGACAAGAACTAAACTGCTAAAGTCACACATTTTGAAGTCTAAAGTACGACTTAATTTACAAATTTTAAAGGAATCAATTAGAATCTGGAATCCGGGTGACATTTTCGAGAAATTGATTGTGATTTGAGTCAAAATGTCAAAAGGACTACATTATGACTTACGAGACACTTTTCAAATGAGTTAATCGTAATTGAAGTGAAACACTTAAAATGACTTATGACTTAATTAAAAGATTAGAAAAGAATCATGTGTGACTTGAATCAAATACTTAACTTTAAAAGACTTACTTATGACTTACGTTACAGGTCTTTGAAGGAATCAACTATGACTTGAATTGTACACTTTAAATTACTCAATAGCCGAATTTAACATAATATTAATTTACGTGATAAACAGATTGAGTCACACATTTTTAAGGAAGCAAGGAATCATTTTTAAGGAATGACGTACTTTGAAGGACTCGATTATCATTTAAGTTACACATCTTTAATTACTCCATTATGACTTAAATCACGCACTTTTAAAAACTTGCTTTGAAATAAGTTAAGTCTGTAGCTCTAAACTTTTAACGATTTGAGTCAGCGAAAAATTTACCCTAGGTAACACATACACAGTGTGTTTCGTGATACATTCAACGTGTGTCAAGTAACCCACATCGTGAACCGTGGATAAAACATCCGCCACTAAACGTGCAACCTTACTGTGCAATTAATTTCGCCATAGCCGCATTTCTAATATCAATTTATTGCACCATATGGCCTTCCTTGGATACAGACCAAACTTCTAATTCTGAGAACATTCACTACGCGTGACATAAAACTTAAGGTTGTATTTATTTCTTGGTGGTATCTACTGTACTATGATCACAAAGCAAGGAGTAAGTTTGAATGTACAGGGGAAGAGGCAGGGGTACTGAACATGCGGACGGTAAACAAAAATGGCTTTGTGGGAGTCATCGAGACAGCCAACGCCATGTCACAAATTACATTTACTGGTCACCCACTCCTAATGGCGAAAAAATCCCGGTGGTTACTTAATGTGCAGGGCGTTCTGTGGGGGATGGGGGGGGGGTGCTCTTGCTTTCAATTACAGGCTTTCAATTCCCAGAAATAAAAAGCAAGATCAAGTTTATACAAGTATTCATATGCAAATGTGTAAGTGGGTCAAACTAGTCCTTTCATTAAAAAAACGACAAGAAATATTCGTGCAACTGATACAAGTGTAATTTCAGTGAGGTGCAATGATTTTCAATTTTCAAGCGTTGCCAAATATTGTGTAATTAAATATAATTGGTAGATACAATAGGGTATTATTTATAATTAGGCCTAACTGTTTTGACTGTGTATAAGATATACTATGTGTCTCTTGTATTTACTGAGTCGGAAGGTGTAACGAAACTGTAAGAGCCTTGTATGAATAGGCCTACATACTAAAGCAGTTATAACAAAAAAACTTTACACTGATTTTACTTTCTCAACAGTATTTTTCTTCATAAATTGATGTAAGCTATTGACGAGACTTACCTTTTACTTCATATAATCTGCTTTTTTGTATCTTGTTTTGGTTATTTCCAACACTTGGTATTGTTATGGTAACTTTAATTATAGCAACTGAATGAAATAGCCTCCTTATTAAGGTTAAAAAATACAACATAATATGATAGTGCATACTGCAAACAATAATTTACGAATGCTTGTAGGATATATGTTACTTACCAATGAGTCTTTTTTAAAAAATATAAGATTTGCAAATATGTATCCGTTACTATCAGTTTCTAGTTTATCGTAGTGAATTTATCGCACTCCTTAGAGTGTAGCATACGAGTAAGCTTTAAGGGTAAAAAAGAAAATAAAAATGTTGAAAAATTAAGCAAGTCACGGAGAAGTGTTGATCAATATACGCTATTCATTAATATTTTAAAAATCTCTGGGGCCGTGTGTGTCTCAGAGCCAGAGAACAGGAAAACTTCTGTGTAACGGGAAGTTGGTAATAGGTGTCTGTTCTAAGGAGTTGTCACTAGTCTACTCTTGTGACTTTACACTATGGCCAGTCATGAGCCGCAGAAATATTGTCGTTCAAATTATCGTTGTTGAAACCATGCGAAGGCGGGTGACTAGTGTCATTGGATGCGGCAAATCACTGTTGTAATAAATATGGGGGCGAGTTTTAGTGTGCTTTTGTGCATGATCAACATTCATCTACACGTTTATGAATCACATGTACGAATTAGTGCAGCATTGTGGGATAGAACACTCACCTTGTGATTACAACGACGTACATACACATATAGGCCTAATTCACCCATTTCAACATACACATGGTTGCTATGCTATACGTTTTAACTCTTTTCTATCATTTAGGGTTCTGTATATCTTGGCAAGGGCGTTTATTACTTTGCAGATTTCCTTTCATTTATTTGCCAAATTTCGTCTGACATGACTCTCCATTGTAAAGAACCCCTAGATAGCCACATTCTTTTCAGCCCAAGAAAGTAAATAAGTAAGCGTGCAGGGGAAAAGACGAGAAATCGCAAGGTTTACTGCCTCGTTAGATAGGTCTATATAAGGCAGTGTGATGCAACAGTATCCTTACACAGAGACAAAATATAAGGGTAATGCTAGTATGTTTATACTTCATGTATACTTGACGAGCCACTTGATGTAGGCTGAAGAACACTTCCTACTTAATGTGATTAAAAGTTGCAGTATTGTACCACTTGCACGTAAGCTTTCCAGTATGCACTCACCGTATTGAATGTTTCATGTTTTGTTACGGTCATACCATGACTTCATGTATTGGTTATTATTTCAACGGTTTTGTGATGCTTATAGGTACATCAATTTATTTTCAAGACACTTTCTGCAGAAAGTTATTGTTACAAACGGCCTTCCTTGCTTCTGAGAAAGCTCGGAACTCAAATGTTATGTTTGTCCAGGGTTGTCCAGCAATTCAGGGTATCAGATGGCCTGAGTCATTCTATTGTGGTTGTAAAACCGTGTGGTGCAGGTAATCACATGTCATATCCTGAGGACGGTGCACAACGGTGCACGATGTCCAACTTTGTCTTACCGTCTCTAAGGTTTTCATTCAATTTGTTACTTACAACAATTCTTTTACCGAAAACAGGTTTTAAAATTTATTTAAACAATATAGTTTATCTGTACCCCTATCTAACATGTAGTCATTTTATTCGTGAACAGTTTGCAATTCTTTAAAACTTTTTAGGAAAATTTATGTCCGACAGCAAAGGTTCAAGGACTGACTTATCATAATTGTCATTGGTTATACATGGGTGTCAAGTAACTAGTAGACAGTCGTCCAAACATATGGTGCAATAAAAGCTGTCCTTGAGAAGACGGTTTCCTTTGCTTCTGCAGGCTTTTCAAAGCAATTCCGGTTGCTAGTGCCACAGAGGTTTTTTCACTGACGTCACAAATACATAAACTGATAAAAGAACAGTAAACTCGGCCATCCTGGACGTCAAGCTCACTGCGTGCAACACTTACGTAGTGTACAAAAAGTACTGGACAAAATTAAAATGTTTAGAACATTCTTCTCAAAGAATGTTATTCAAGTTGATGATGGTGAAAGTCTGTTGCATAATTGGCAAGGAAAATCACAGGGCCAACAGTTTTATTATCGATTTCCAACAAATACACAAGAAATATAGATGGGTTTCTGGAATTCTTGAGAGGAATACTCGACTCAGGAGTCCACATTTAGAGAAATACTTGATTGCACAGTGCGCAGTTCATATCCAGAGAGCGACAAACGATATTACGACAGAGTATTTTTCAATGTGATCGATACAAAGAATTTAAACCCAACAAGTTCCGTCGACAGTTCAGTTAAGAAATTTTCTTTAAAAAGAAGGAACATAACATTTCACGCTTTGACCGATATGGTGTGTACACGGTGTAGATGTTGCGCGTGCACTAACTCTGACGTCCAAAATGGCGGCACATAGAAAACTCTGTCTATTGTGACGTAACGTGAAGAACCTCTGCACGGATCAGTGTGGTCACGTGACTATTTGACAATGGGCAGGGAAGGGCAGTCTGGCCACTGTTTCTTCAACTTTGGTCATCGAAATTATCTCATGTGCATCTCCACATTTCCCTTAATGGAATGGAGTTTCAACCACCTCTTTAACACATCTACCCCTTCCCCTGAAAAAAAGCATGACGTCATTATCTATTAATTCTGTCAAATTCGGTTGTGCGTAAACAACAGTCTGCAACCTCCGGTCGGCAGCCATACCTGGCCCTCCCCATGGTTATATCCGACTATAAAAGGAATCATAAAGTTACATTTTCAGAGGTGGGACTGGGGAGAACTCTTCCTTTCCTTTATGGCCTTATGCCAGGTCCCAGATCAATTATGTGACCCGAGTCCTCTCAGTGGTTTGTCAGCCTTAAGACTCAGTTTAAGGTTAAACAAAGTTGTTGTCAAAAGTATATTCTTCTTCACTGATTACTGTTACATTAACGTCCTTTGAACGGTTGAACCACAAAGCGTGGATGTAATGAATTTATTCGTTTTTTGTTATTTTTTAGGACAAACTTTTCTCCCATAAACCTTTTCAGTATTTCACCTGCTGCCTGATTAAAGAATGAAAAAACAAGCTGTTTCTTTTCCACAAAATGTTTCAAGGTGTACTATCGAACAAATGAAGTACTGTAGGGTGTGGTAAGGCATAAAAAATGAGGGGTAATTAACTCTTTTCTCACCTTTCTTCTCACCACCCCTGTTCTCGCTTTTAAAACAAAAACCTCTTTAGCAAAGTAAAGTATTTACTTTTGGTGTCCTTAAGTTCCTCAAGTCGCCGATTGCTACCTCGCTCCTGAATATATCTAATTATCCACGGTCAGACGGTCCTGATCGAATTTAATTATAGTAATACTTCATAAATTTAAGCCATGCATGAAGAATTGAAATAAGGGTAAATGTGGAAACGTTTTTCATTTCTTAATTCGTAATGAACCATCTTCAAACGTCATTGCCCCATATCCTTCGTCACTTTGGCTCATCAAGTTATCATACCATTAAGTTTATCGAAACGACTGACGAGCATGGACTAACAATGAAAGAAAACAGTAATACTTAAGGAATTTAACATTGTGTCAAACTTTTTCTTCTTATCAAGTTATGTTTCAAACGGATGGTCCCAGTGTGGTCAACTGTCAATCTCAAAATATTTTGCAGCCTTTTGTATACTTCCTGTTTCCACTTTCGTGTTAAATATGATATTTTTGGGGTGTGCTCTTTAACATAGAAGAACCTTTGCATATATAGTTCGTTAACTTCGGTCTACCATTTAATTTGAGAGTTTATCTTTTTTTAATTTTTCTTTTCCCTTTGTTGTGATATATTGTTATTGTTTGTACATAGAATTGCAGGTCAAATATAACTTTTCAAGAATGGCTACCATATTCTTCTCCAATGTCTATTTGTGTTCCTTTCGTTAAAAAACTATCTATCTTAATGTCTTTTCAAGCTTTGAAAAAGGCACTCATCCGTATAGCCTGCATAACGGCTCTTTTTGGCTCCTACCATAAGGCGTTACCGCCGTACGCACAAGGGACTTTCTTCTGGGGGGGGGGGGGGCTGAATCGTTTTTGAACGAAAAACTCGCATTTCCCGAGAAAACCGCCCGATATTTTCCAACATCTGCCAGAGAAATAAGCTTTGTCGTAAATCCGAGGGGGTGAGGGCTGCATTCCCGGCCTCCTCATCCGGCTCGGTTGCCTATGGTTATCATTCCTGCCGTTGGTTTTGTTTTTTAGCGATTCACCAAACGAAAAGCTTCGTTCCACAGGCTACTATCTGTGGTGACTGTTGATGCAAGTTGGTTTTTCCACCTTTAACGTTGGAAGTTTCACATAAGAGCAACAAGGAAATCTATTGGACATTTGTTGGCTTAATTAAGGGTTCAAAGCACAAGGGTTGTGGGTTGGGTGGGGTTTGAATGGGGGTAGGTGGGTTAAGGGTAGGCGGGTGATTTAAAATGGGGGTCTCAACTTAAAAATCATCAAATCATCTGAACATAAATTCTGATATTCATAGACATAATAAGTGGACATAAAAAGAAACATGGGCTAGTGGAATCGGGTTGGGTAGGGTGTTTCGAGATTAGAATGGGAGAGGTGCGGTAGGGTGGGCGGTTGGAGATAGGAAAGATAGAGGTATGGACTACAAAATGATGAAAATGCGGAACCAAAATTGCGAATACAAAATTAAAATTGTTGAGGTTCATAGACATAACCTTGTTTGAAAGGTAAAACTGACCCACGTGACAAAGGTGCACCCATATCATCATAAAAAAATTACACTGTCCTTCGTTGTCGCAGTGATACCTATTCTTGACACGTGGTCAGTGACGTAGCTACGGGGGGCATGAGGGGCACGTGCCCCCACGACAAAGCAGTGTCACCGTGCCCCCTGTGAAAAATTTTGGAATGTACAGTTTTATATATATATTAACCCTATAGGGAGGGAGAGAATTCAGAAATTGTGCCCCCAGGAAAAGTTCGTGACCCCAAGTGTCCCCTGCTTAAAAATCCTGGCTACGCCACTGCACGTGGTAATCATAGCAAGGAAAGGAAGAAATCTTATCATTTACTGTAATTTCCTTTGACGTACGTATGAATCAGCAGCCTATCCAGCCTATATTTAAAGACAATGGGCAGTCGCCCCAAAATTGCTTAGAAAAATCAGCAAACTCTTGCAAGTCTTCTTTTATTTGCCTTACCAGTAACTCTGAAGATGTTTTCAAACATAACTATTACAAACAAAAGGTAAAGAAAGGACTTATTCTCCATGAATTTAACAATTTAGTAACAAAAATACTGTCACATGACCAAAAACAAGCCTCCTTTGAATTAGGATGACGGGGGTATACTAATTCTGGTTTGGGTGACTGAATTTTCCCTTTAAGTGAGGTATTAAAGGTAGGGTGGGTCCAGGAAAGTTGAACAGACGCCCTTTACTTTAACTTAAAACGTCCTTTTTTCCACTTTGTATACCATGCATGAGATTCCAAACATGAGAATCTTTACAAGTTTTTATCAGATATTCTTATCACCAGAGCTCAAAAGAAACTTCGTCAACAAAACGTGGGGGATGTCCCATCTTCGCGCGTGGGCAGGCATATGTCTACTGGATCTAGGCACATAGAATACACAAATAACAATAAGTAAACAACCAAATAAAAAAAATGTAGTACTTCCAACTTCTAAACCCAGATGTCTTTTTTTCTCTCTCGTGAAATGAGTTACATTTAGTTGGCATCATGCTACGGTGTTACAGTCGTGGTAAGTAATACACAGAAAAATAGACCAGCATGCTCAAACCATAAAAAAATGCTCCCAGTTTGTTTCTCGTGAAAAGTAACTAAACACGCTGCTTTTTGGTCGATGCCAATTAAATCTGCTGGTAAGAAACATGTCGCATTGAACAAGTGAACGTGATTACGTGGTACATAGCCTGCCTTGCTGCTTCATCTAGTAAGGTACTATAATTACCATCAAGGTACGAGCTTATCTTTATAACAGAAATCAATGACATGGTTGATCAGTTCGTCTGATACCCACAACTTATTTTTATTCTGGCCGTATGGTTTAATTCCTCCCCTGATAAGAATCCATGACAATAATGCCTATTCTTTGATGCTATTTGGGGGATATAGACCTCTTTCAGTTACACATCTATAAAGCAGTCACTAATCCAAGATGATAGCGGACAAGGCACTGTAGGTCTTAAACTCACGAGGGCACGTGAAGAAATTGAACTGTGCTAAAAATCTGAGAACTAGTATATAACCATACAATTGGTAGCTGAACCATTGGTAAGATGAGGTGACCAACGGGCCATCTGAAGTCCTTACTGCCATGATAAAACCAAAAGCCACCAATCCTTTTTGTCTCAAAACTTACAACAGACGAAAACGTGGGGGCATCGTTCCCCGAGAGCGTTTTGCCCAGGGGACCACCACAAGACCCTAGTGAGGACTAAGGGTTATACCCCTGTAGGGACCAGCTGGTGAGAAGTTCCGAAAGCTCTGTGGTATTTACCAAACAGTGGACATTAAAGTATAAGTATTGTCCTATCTTCCATTGGTTATGCACTGAGCAGGCCAATAAAATACAACTGTACAGTTTTTCTTATAGGCCTACAGTTAAAATAGCCTATAAGTAGATTAGCGTCGAGTGGATTTGATGATTCCGCGCATTTGTAGGCCCTGGGGGGGGGGGGGGATCGATAATGTCAGAGGTTACGTCACTTCTGCAACATAATTTCACTCAAACATAGGCTGTCCTACTGGGAAAAATGATTACACAACTAATTACGATGTGTGGGAGCAAAGCGAAGAAATACATTAATAAAAGCATTTTAGTAGTTTTTTTTTTTATCCCATTTGCTTTGCGGTGTCCTTTTCCTTTTCTCCTTTCTCTTTGACATTGCGACTGTTAGGTTTATTATGCTTCTTTCTTTTCCCTTTTCTCACAACTGGCCCGTAGTCATGAATTCTAACATAAGGGGCACCGTTAAGCTTTTTTTTTTTTTTTTTGCCGGTGGTACCACCACCTTTTGGTAGTTTGCGGCCACCACAGGAGATGATATCGTTTAAGCATGACACAGATAACCAGGGAATTGGTGTTTCGCGTGCACATGGCGCGAGAAACGCGCAAAAAGTTTCCTTCACTAGGTGGCAACTTTTCCTCTCTCTTGCGTAGAAAGGCTGCAAGTTAACGAAAGAAGGCTGTAATGATACTTCCTCAACTTCGCAAGAATAATTGGAGTGAAGTGCTTGCGAACAGCGAAGAGTCCATGGCCCCCATAAGGCTCTGGTGTGGTCTGGTAACAGCTTGGATCCAATGAGAAATCCCCTGGAAGCTCTAACACGGTGTTTCCCAACCTTTTCAGCTCACCGCCCCCTTTTACGAAATGGGGATGGGAAAACGCCGCACCTAAAAAGGCCCACAAAGACATAACAAAAATCACCCTTAGACCAGTTGTATTTCAATAACAAATAACGGAAGTTCCCTTTGATGCTGCAAGGGACTTTCCCGTGGGTGGGAGGAAGAAGTATGGTACCGGGGTGGCATGGGACTTTGAAAGACTTATACCACCCACTCAAGTTGTCCTATAGGTAGAAAAACTGAGAAAGCCGAAATTGGAGTATCGAAAAATTGCATTTGTGAAAACATTTTAACGCCTAGTTTCATGATACACTCAATAGTAGGCCTATCTAGTATGCTACAGTTACCTAAAATTGTCACTTCTGCCATTATGTCATGTTTGTGGACTGCAATGAGAAAACTCCATCCGAGGTTAAAGTGGCATTTTAGCCATGGTCCCTTCGGTCACAGCTTTCACTGTCACTGATGGGAATATGAGGGTACCCTCCAGGGAAAAAAAGGAATTAAGCATTGTTAGATGCTATTTTGAGACATCTGGGAAGGGAATATTAGACCTACTCGACTTGTTGATTTCATATATCTCTTTTTATGTGAATCAATTTAAGAACTCAGCTAGAGAAAAGCTTTTCGTACCTTGTAAAGTCCCGGTTTAAGTTGAATATCTCATTTTTCAAAACGCCTGCCGCCACCTTAGATTTATCGCCCCCTAAGTTGCGAAAACGCCCCAGGGGCGATGACGCCCCCGTTGGGAACCACTGCTCTAACAGAACTGACAAAATGGAATCACTACAGCGTGGAGCTTTCAGCTGACCTTCAAATAACACTGGGAGCAGGGAGTTGCCACTAGTGGCAACTCCCTGCTGGGAGCACACCAAGCTCTTTCCTGCATGACTTTACAGTTGTCGTATTTTAAGTTTAACGAAATTTTGCAAGACTGAACTGCTTAAAAACTGAATGAGCAAAAAGGAGAATAAAATTAAAGAAGACGACAAAATAAGTATGAATTAAAGTGTTCATGTTTTGCAAATGCGTTACATGAATGTAAAGTTATCATGGACCGAAATGTAATATTTTATATAAGTTCAATTTTGTTACAAGTAAATGACACTTCACATCATATATTCATCACGCTACAAATGTTACTCAAGGTATTAGATTGCTACATGAAAACCTCTTGATGCCAAACCTTTAACTTGGTTGGCGTGTACATCAGTGGCGTAGCCATGGGGGCCAGGGGGCGCTGCCCCCTAAAATTATTTTGTAACACATTCTTGCCCCAAATAATTTCAAGCGATGTGTTAAAAAGAAAAAAAAAACACGGGAAGAGTTTTCTTTGGCAGACGAAAATACGACATTTACATTAATTGCAAACTTTGATAAATATGACCAGCTTGGCAATTAATCAATTCGGCCAGTTGGTAGGTACGATCTTAAAAGAAAACAGTAATAAGAAATGATGATGGTGCTCTGGTCTAATTTGTTAATGCATAGCTTGACCATGCATGCAGTATCAACGCATACCGTACCAAAGTCATGTTCAATGTACATTGTACATGCTGCTGCATAAAAAGCTTATTTTGGTTGCCCCCCTTGAGAAAAGTCTTGCCCCCTAACAAAGAAATTTTGGCTACGCCACGTGCACATATGTAGTTTTGGCTAAAATAATTCACGCGTATATTTGTTTTCATAATGTTCATAACATAAGGCATACACAGGCGCGGATCCAGGTGGGGCGCACCCGGCGCACGCCCCCCCCCCCTTTATTCGATGACCAACGATTTCTTGACCAACGATTTTTTTACTCCGAAAAAATGAGCAAATAGTTATGGAAATATGCTTCCCAGATGCTGGAAAATCGCGTCTAAGCGCATCTAGAAACCAGATTTTCTTGGGGAGGACCCCAAACCCCCTGCCGTGGCTTCGCGCCTTCTGAGCTCGCTCGTCGGTCTTCGGCCGACGGTTTGTGAGCCCCCCTTTCTCAAAATCCGGGATCAGCGCCTGATGCAGCGTCCACTGTGAAGATTGCGTGCCAAAACTTTGCATAAAAAGTCATTGGCCATGGTAAAAATTTGGATGCAGACCCAGCATTGAAACACTTTAACTTTTTATTTTTTTTACGATTATGTCAGCCATGATGACGAGGCTGAATTGGGAACCTTTCAAAAGGTAGTGAAAGCGGATGGAACTCCTATGCATACATGCGATGCCGTGCTTCTTCAGAACTACGTACAATAGAAACCAGCACTTTTTGACAGTGTTGAAGCTAAATGGAACAATATAGCCTAAAGTGAAAGCGCGTGAAGGGTGAGAATATTTTGGTAGTTAATGAGAGATTTATGGCTGCAGTTTACAAACTGTGTCCATCATTGGACGCCTTCTGAGATCATTTTTTTTAATTTTGGCCGAAAGTCGCTGTGGAGGCAAATAAAATCTTCTTTTCGATCGATTTTCCAAATGGAAGGGGGAACAGTGGTTTGCGCGAACAGCCCAACCCCCTGCCTGACCACTGGCCTGCCCCACAGATACGACACTGCCCCTCCCGTCCCGGCAGCCACTGAATACGATGTAAGGGACAAAATGTCTGGAAACAATTTCTGAGCTTAAGCCAAGCCAAAGACCAGTTTAATGACGGAAGTATTGCGATGTTTATATTCAGCAAGACGGACAGGACTAGGAAGGGAACATTGCCTATAAACCAGTTTCACGTGACGTCATGAATTGTTTACGTGGCAATGTTAGAAGCACACGAAGAAAGCATGTTTGTGTTTTATACGCTGGACCTATCTGCCTATGGCACTTGTAGTATCGTGTATAGGAGGTCTCTTGTACCATTACCACTGCAGACCTGACGGGCCAGGGGGACGATGCCTCCCCGGTGGGTAAAGACTTTCCCGTCGGGGAAATTTTCTAACTCTTCGCCTCACTGGGTATGATAAAGTGTAACCCTCGACGGCGACACCCAGTTTACTTGTTTGTATCCTCAATGAAGGCAGAAGTTTCTAGAAAACCCACATTTTCAAGTTTTCTTTAAAAAAAAAGAAACAGTTATCAAAGTTTCTTCAATAACATACTATGATGCCGTAACACCAGCTTTTTGTAGGCCCTTTTCGGCATCAGTCCATGACAGGGGCTATAGGCTTGCCCTGTCCATGTGATAGTCTAGGTCTCTAAGGGAGGGACAACGGCGAGCCGGAAGGTCGAAGATCAGCAGACACCTTTTTGGCCTAATCTCCGACCTATCTTCTTCGTGGCTCTCCAGTCGAGAACTCTGACTCAGTCAGGTCGTATTTTGCGTCGTCTTGTTTCGTCATTGTCATTTAACTTCCAAAATGGCGGTACAGGTAAAACCGGGCCCATCATGACGTCACGTGAAGAACCTCTACTACGCGCATACGCAATCCAAGCTGTTTAGTGACATTTGCTTGTTTTTGTACGCAGATAGCCGAATGAACGGTGGTTATTTCAACCTCACACTTCCGCCCGGAATGGAAAACTGGGAAACAAATCCCAGAAACTCCGCGGGTTTTGGACAGAGGGTCATTGGTATTCAATTTTGCATTGAATTAACACATTTTTTAAACATAAAGGCAACATCATCACAGTCTGACAGTATTGTAATAATGATAAGGAAAACATAGTGATAAACTTGGGTTTTAAAGTAAAATTATGATTAAAAATTCAAAAATAACTTATCAATGAGAAAAGTATGGGATCAACATGATCTACTGGATGTTGTTGCTGTGGTTACTGTTGTTGCGTAAATTCAATACTTGGTGTACTTAAAATTTCAACACATGCCTCATCACAACATATAACCTATAGAAAAATGCGTTTACCATTAAATATTGCTTAGAAGAAGTTACTACGAAAGAAACTTATTTTCAAACAAGTTGAAAAATTTACTTCGCTATCATCCCTCTGAGCGCACTCACAAATTTAAGTTTTATCAGCAAGGGGGTAAAAGATGCTAGTTACCTGGTTTTACCATCTCCTGCCTGAGGATTTTTCCTCTTACTTGTATTTTGTGAGTGGAAAGGTGTAGGACGCCCCCTCTCTCCCTCGAAACAATCTTGCCTAGGTTTGTTGTCTGCAGCAGCAACGTATAAGATATATTACATCAGGGATGTAGCCCGATGGGCAGGAGGGAATTAGTACATTGCAACCTATCAAAGTGAGCGTAAATCAATTGCACTTATTCATTAGTTAAGATTGACACTCGCATTATGTATTACCTTAAGATACCTTAGGAACCTCAGTGGACGCAGGTCTAGTGACCTCTATGTCCGCATCTTCTTAATCTTCATGATCTGGAACTGTAGTAACGATCAAAGATCTGTGGGTGACTGCCATACTAAACTTACAAAAAGTCTGCCTTGTAGTTGTATAACATCTCATGGCCAGCCCAAGATCTATCCAAAGCCTTCTCAAACTGAAAAACAGTAGTTGCAGACACTACACTCTCAGGAAGGCTATTCCAAATATCGACAACTCTACAGACAAAACTAAATTTTCTAATGTTGAGCGTACAAAACTCTTTGAGTAACTTCCGACTATGACCACGGGTATGAGTAATTGAACTAAACTTGAGAAAACCTTCAGTAACACCTCTGTCATACACACCTGAAACAATTTTAAAAACCTCAATCATATCTCCTCTTAATCTACGGTACTTGAGAGTTGTATTGAACCTTGAAATTTGAAAAAAAAAAAACTAAAAAACAATGCTTCCAGTATCCTATCTGAAAAGTGGTAGCTGAGATGAAAATCAAAATTAAAAAACGAAAGGATAACCATAACTTCTTCAATATGATAGAGTCAAGCTACTTCTTTTTTGGTAAGGCACAAAATTTTGCCCCCTCTTCTAAATGCAGAAACATTGTTAAGTAGTTTTTCTACGCTAGTCTGGAAGAGATTTGTATCCCCTCCCCTCCCCGTGATGCGGTGTCACCCTCTAAACACTAACTGAAACCGGAAGGAGAATCTTACCTAGTTAATGCATCCGAATATCATCCAAATGATGTTACATTCAGCCATCTACCGAAAGAAGCCAGATGTGCCCCACATATTGTGTTCCGGAAGAGCCAGTCATTATTTATTGGTTCCTTGAATGTAACACTGCAGAGGGATGGAAGAGAATGCCAATGGTTAACACTTGCCTTTTATTATGAAATAAAATGTCAGTGGTATTGGCGTCTTTTCTTGCTTCGTTGGATAGAAATTACGAGGTAAGGTTAGAGACCGTAATTTTCTTTACTACCGTATGCCCTACAAACCTATTTTACAGTTGTAAAATTTCAGCTTATGCAAAACTTGAACGTGTTTGATATACACACTCGACAGTTTGAAAGTACGATGAACTTGTCATTTCTGAGACTTTGGTCATCTTCTCTGGTAATGACTCCAGTTTAACCCGTCACTCAGCCAAGTGATCAATCCGTCAATCCCCATTCTCACTTCTAGTTCTTTGTTTGTCATAATATCTCATCAAAACGTCACTGTTCCCTCAACTTCAAGAAATAAACAGGCTTTTCAGTGCGGAAAGTAGTCAAATTTGGTCTATAAATAGAAGACTTGTCCTAATTAAAACGAACTATAAGTTCAGAAATATGTTTCAAAACTATTTGAAAAGGGCACATTTTTCCAACTCACATCTTCATAGCTTCTTAGAGTCTAATGCAGCCATATAAAGTGTAATCAACCCTTGTGTTTTAACATGTATCTCTAAAGTTAGTTGCGCAATTATGTAATGACGTCACAGAGCTGTAGGAGGGCTAACCAAATTACATTGTTTTATTATTTATTTCAAAACCTTGGAAAATGATTACTAATTGTAAACGATACTACAGCGAGTGAAGTCCGTCAGTTTAATAAATAAGACATGGTATACTTTAACATTTGGTTATTTTTACTACGTTTTTCATATAAAGTGATGAATTTGAAATAAATCTCGCTGCACGGAAACAATACGATCAAAGTAGGACCACAAAGGTTCGTCAATCAGCCTCCACACTAAGTACCAATCATAATTAAACTTCTTAGTATTAATTAAAATAATATATTTTACCAGCATATAACTATACAAAACGTGTTTTTCACCATGGCATGATTTCAGTACATCATATTCTCTGTCTTCACTTTTACGTTTACCTTCCTTTTCACCACTGTTTTTTTTTTTTTGTTCTGATGATTTCACTCAAAGTGAAGCTTTGTACGGTCACATGCCAACGACATTTGCAAAAAGGTGGTAGACTTGGTACCTTTTTCAGTGTAAGTTACATCCGGGACTTGTATAGCGCTAACTCTGTATATCTTGAGGTAACATTGTGTGAAGGTTATAACAAGCTTACCTCGAAAATGGTATTCATGATAGTCAAGTGCAGATGACGGGGGCGGGGGGGGGGGGGTCTTTTACGGCCACAGACATAACTCCCCGTCCCTTTTTCTTCACCAAACGTTTTTTGGACAAACCCTTAGCTGCACTTCGAAGTTTGTGTACTTAACTCTGGATTGCCAGATGCCAGGAAATCGCAGCCGGAGAGTGTCTACTTTCAACGTTATCAACGTTTCTTCAGGGGAGGTTCACCCAGACTGGGGATCCCCGTACCTGAGCCATTTTTATGGATACGTGATCATAATTCTGGCTATTCTATCCGAATTCGTAGATTGGTCACGCTGCGTAACAACTTTCGATTCCATAATAAAAAATATATTTCTTCGTGTACATAAGTTGATTTCAGACACTGGGAAATCTCACCCAACAGTGTTTCATTTTATTTCTTTTTCGGGGAGGGGGGTCTTCTCCAGACCCCCGTTGATTCGAAGTTTCGTGCCTTCTGCGCTCGCAGGTGCAGCCTTTACCTTCCGACCGCCGACAAATGAGCTTACATCCCTGGTTTTGAAAAAACCTGAAACGGTTTCGAGGGTTTACAGGGCAATACAGTGGAGTAACGCGAAGGTGGGAGGCAAGGGGCAATTATTCTGGAAAATATGTTTTGTACCTGAATAAAATTTCTTCCAAAGCATGGACGTTGGCTCTCCCCCACACTTTTGGGAGTTGAATCCCTGCAATAAATTCAGTGACAGCACTAAATGAAAGATAGCTTGAGTAAATTACTCAAAACCCTTTCAACCCCTCCCATTGTTCACTTTCCTAACCACCATCCCATCAAATTGACCGCGGGTACAATTCTTTAATAAGTAATCATCATAAGAAAAATATTTCCTTAGCTTTTCAAATTGTACCTGGGGGACGCACAATTTTCTCTAGGAATGGTCCAGAATGACCGCAAAAGCCATCAAATTTACCGAAAATTCTCAGGGAGCAGCCTCGGTCTCCAGCCTCTGGGTTTCGGCCTTTCAGGGCTCGCAGTGAAAGGCTTCGCCGGCCACACCAACAAGATCCAGCCACCAATGAAAATTGCTTACATGGCATTTTCACTGCGGACTCCCATGACCATGTCTCTGTAACTACCCACAACAACATTTCATTTATTTTGAAAACTGTATTATATACCTATAACCCTCAAATTTTGATGGTCCTTACAATATTGTACGTATTTTTACAGTAACAAAAAATTTAAGTGGTCCCTTGTTCCAGACCATCAACAAAATGAAACATAAAAGAAAGAATAGGTGGCTGGGGAAAGTAGGAGAATATTTTATGTAATAGATAATATTCCATTATCAAATAAAGAAAAACAATAGGCTACAATAAAATATCTTAAATAACGCTGTTTTCTTCTGCGCGCTTCGCGTGTATCCGTTTAAAATGTTGTTTCATGGTTACTCTCTGAAAAACAGCCATAGCTTCGAACAACATTCTTCCATCATCATTGTAACCACCTACAAGCCAAATCTTCTTCACCATAAAATGACCTCAGGCTGCTATTCTGAGTCAGGCTGTTATTAAATTTTTCAAAATGTAATTTTTTTGACCTGTTTAGTGCACATCCGATGAATTTTAATTTAGCCAAACGCTTCATTTTAATGGTTTTCATTCTTTGCGAATCGCAGGGCGTTCAGGGGCATTGAACCTGGACGGACCCTACCAGGGGCCCTATGGCGGTCCCCTGGACCCCACGCCTTAAATGGAACCCTTCGCGCTCCCGTGGCACCTCCGGCTCCGTTTGGTACTCCTACCCAGTTTGCGCCATCCCCCACTTTCGGACGTCAAATCCCGTCCCTGGGTAAGGCTATTGCTTGAATTAATTGATGAGACTGAATGGTTTACTAAATGTTATAGCTTCTTTCATTGTATGTCATGTTGGTCCATTGTAAACTTCGCAATATTTCCCTTGATATGTTAGAAGAGTACATAATGTAATTTTGGTGAAAATTCCATTCAACTCCTCTCTGTAGTTATCAACTATTAGCAGATGAAGCTACCACATTTTTAAAGCCAGGGCTAACTTGGAGCAAATAGGCCTACATGTAACATCATAATTTCACATTGATCAACACTAAGTTGTTTTTCCTTTAACTTCATAGCTGGTTGTCTCCTCCATACTCTCATGCATTGGTTATGTGAATGCATCATAGCAATGGGGATGGATCCAACGTTGCATAATTGCATTTCCCAAGACGAGATACTCATATTCCTATCTATTTCAAAATCAAAACAATATATTGAAAAAAAAGAAAACAAAACAGTTTTCATCAACTTGTGGG
This sequence comes from Holothuria leucospilota, assembly GCA_029531755.1. Taxonomy (NCBI): domain Eukaryota; kingdom Metazoa; phylum Echinodermata; class Holothuroidea; order Aspidochirotida; family Holothuriidae; genus Holothuria; species Holothuria leucospilota. The sequence goes on along the minus strand of CM055980.1, from coordinate 11,910,043 downwards.
GTGGTGATATCCCCCTGCTTGCTTTAAATTGAAAAATTAACTGTAGGAAGTTGTTTTCCTGGCCAATGTAAGTATCTCGAGAACCATGCACTGGAACCAAATGAAAATTTTCACCAGTATAAGTAAGTGGATGTAGTCCCCTTTTTACCAATAAACGGTACATTTTGGCTAAAACAATAAACTATTCGTGCGTATCACAGATTCCAACAACAGTTTTTCAGTCGAGTTTTACCAATGTTGAAATTGCAAAATGTAATAGTTTAGAGAAAAGAAAGTTTTCAAAGACAGCTGCTGAATTGAATGATAGAATCCAAAGATGTTGAGTCAGAGAGGAAGTTCCGTAACGGTGCTACATTCAGAAAGCTCGGTCACCAAAAGATCTTACACGTGACGCTGTAAGTGTGCAAACTCAATAACTGTAGAACCTCCTTAGTTTAACAAGTAAGTTTACCAACTTTACCCGACCATAGGTATACATCTAAGAAAGATTAAAAGCTTAAACTTTAGCGAGGACATCAAAGGGCCAATAACCAGAAGACGTGTTTTGTGGTTTTGACCTTGGGACTGTAATCCATGGTGATTCATTTGAACTCTTTTTACTTTTCAGCGTATGGTGGGAACACAATAATAAACTTGCGAAAAGTTGGTCTTATTCAATAGGTAATCTTGTTATGTGTTGGCCATTGGTTACCTATGACTGCACAGGAGGAATGTATTGTGACGAATTGGTATAGGAACTTGTGTATTAGTTTATCACAATTGTTTGCCAATAGGCTATAGGGCCTACGTGAGACTAGTGTACAACGAATCACTGAATGGACTAGACGAATGATTATCAGGGAAATTCACAAATCTCGCTTCTTGGATCTTGGTAAGTTTTGCATTTTATCAAACTTATTGAAATTATACATTGCGTGACAACAATGCAAGGGGTTTGTGTACGGTTTCTCACCTAGTAGGGCCTACTTCCATTGGTTATATTGGTGTTAGCCTACGGTGTGTATACGCAGATATACATCTGCGTATAACTCGTTATCACATGACTTTACATTGGCAATGTGTTACGTAACACGTTGCCAATGTAAAGTCATGTAACAACGAGTTCATATCATAACGTTTTGAAAGTGAGTTAATGCGTATTAGCACTCTTCCCAGTTTGTAACAAATAAACTCTCATTTGTGGTTAAGTCAGCTACAGGTGTGGTTGTGACGTGACTCAATGGTTAAATTAATGGAGGGTAGGGGTGTGAGGTTTTCTCTAGTACTACCTGCTTCCGGTTAATAGGGGATCACACCGGACGCTGCGCCGAGCCGGTGAGACCATCTTTGATTAAGTAATTCCTTATGTTTAACTTTTTGTCAAGCGCGGCTCAAAGCAGCGTCCGGTGTGATCCCCTTAACTTTGGAACTTAGGTACTGACTCAAGCCACGAGAGACCTTTTATAGTGTTGTTAACATAACAGCCGTATTTGTAGTTAAACGTACCCAAAATTACTGTAAAAATGCATCATTTTAAATATGTAACGACGCGATGAGAAACTGGGATAGGGATGGCGGTGGGAATCGGTCGCTGCCAACCCTTTATTGATAAAAAGGAAGGGGGGCTACGAGGAGAGGTTGCAGTAATTTTAGCAAAACGTCAAATAAAATTAAATTAGGGACCCCTCCGTCTCTTGAGTTTGTCTGTTCAAAGATATTTCCAAAAGTGTTTACAAGGGATAGTACAGATATCACCCATTCAGACCGTTTAGTTTTGCCGTTTAGTTTCGAACGTTACATTTTAATACCTGCATTTGGATTGTGTTTAGCTTAAAGGAAAAATGTAGTCGATTTGGATTAGTGAACCTGGTATACTGTTCCATGAATAGCTCTTGAGAATCATGTGATAATATTTTTCTCACTGAATTGTGAAATTCACGCAGAGTAACTCCTTGGTTTCACCTTGATTATGCAATATTTATGTTTTGACATATTATGAAAAAAACATTTTAAGGGAAATAGGGGGATATTTGAGAGCTAAAGCTGTTGCTTCAAAATAAGTTTGGGGTGACTGCTTATGTCATTTAATGTTATCCATTTTGTTGAATCAGTAGGTTACTTAACGAGTAGAAGTTTCAGTAAATCGCATAAATGTTTGATTTTAAGATTTTCCTGGGGGTCAGATCCATACCTAAGAAAGGCACAAACCTCTGAGTTACCACTTATCACCTTGTTTTTACGGAGAAATATGTACCCTCTTATTTTATCCCGATTTGGCCATTTGGACGGAGCTCCACATAGTACATAGTTACAAGTTACAAAATTACAGAGGTCATTTTACACAATCATAAAAATATTTATACTTATCTTGACTGCGAGATGCCACAAAATCCCTCTAGACAGTTTTGATTTCAAATTTTCTTAGAGAGGGCCCTACCCCTGTAGGGTCTTCGCTCCTTCATTTCGCTGGCACGCTTGGTTTTGGCTCTCACAAAGTGACCCCTTCCTGTTAGGCACTGGAAATGGTTCACTTGAATTTAATTTGGGAAATCAAGAGAATTACATTTGTTTTATCATAATCTTTGTATTGTGGGGTATCCAGCGGCGCTGCCAGGATTTCAAATGTGAGGGGAGGGGGAAGTGGGGGAAAGGGAAGTGGGGAAGGGGAAAGTAAAGGGAGAGCAGGAATTTGTGGGACAAATGTTGCGTGTGCCCGTTGCTCCTGTACATTGTATACCTTTGTGTACAGGAGCGGACTGGGGAAAAGTGGGGCAAAGATCTTGTCTGGGGGAAACACCCCATCTTGGTGGCGCTGCTGGGGTAGCACGGTTACTTCGGTCTTTCTGTCTTCTGTCGCTCAGTTTGGGAGGGTTATAAATTATAATTCTATTGTTACGACAGTTTGGGTCGATGCCCGGATGAGGAGTGGCAAATTGTAAATAAACTGAGTGAGAAGAACGAAACTGGAAATAAACTTCAAGCCACAGAGCCTTCGCATCCGCTCATCCGGAGGCAACAAAGAGTTAGCAGTGGACAAACGGTATTCTATTGTTGTGCTCTTTGGGCCGCTACTGCACGTATACATGTGTACAATTGGCACGTAATATACTTTAGAATAAGCGAGTTGTAAACTTCGATATGCAATGCATGCTGGGAAGGAAGACTGTATGTGCAAGACAGGTATTTTGTATAATCACGCACAATTTAGGAGTTTAAAACATGGTTCTCTAGACATCAATCACGGGTCAACGAGAAGTTTCTTTAGAGAAAAAGTTCTTTTTGAAGTTAAACTCCTTAACTTGGACGGAAGAGGTTGGACAGCATGACGGTAAATTGTGGAAAACAAAAAGCAAAAACAAAAAAAGTCGCTCGAAGCCTTCGTATCCGTGCGAAAATGTCCGTGGACTTGATCTGTGGTATTACAATGGTACAGCAAAATCTAATTTCCCAACTCGTCTATTAAAATTAAATGTAAATGTTGGCACTCGTACAGTGCATACATATTATTGGGGGACATGTCACTTTAAAAGAGTAAAATCGACCGGGCATGAGTGGCCAGGTTGATCTAACAGCAACCTTCATCTGTTGCAAACCTGATTCATTTCAACTCAGAGGTCCCACAGAAATAAAACCATAACACATGTGACCCTGGCATCCTCTATGCGGCAAATGTAAATAACGAATATGCAGGTACTGCCAATCGCCATCAAATGCCGCCACATTTACGAACAAATAGGTTGGGACGATGGTCCATTGAATAGCATGTTGTCTGGATGTGAATTTTAACCCCACCCATCACCTCCCCTTCCTTATTACATGCGAAATTAGGATTGCAAAAAGGTAAGTTTGCGCAACCCAGTAATTTAAAGAATAGAACAAATATCTTAAAATTTCAGTCTAAACCAGGGGTAGCGCCAGCCGGAGGAAGAGGCGTGCCGAAATGGGAAGCTTGTCCCTGCTGGGGATATTTCCCGCTTTCGTCGGGGAGCCTTAGTGGTTACGAAAGAGTATGTAATCTCCGACGGCCACCAGTCGCCTTCTTTTGCCCTTAAGGAAGGCAGACTCTAAAATGGGGCTCACAATTTAGGGGAGGTTGCTCTTTAACCTTCGGTAATCCGTCGCCCTGTGGGGGCATCGAGTTTCCCCATTCCCGACGAGGAGCTATCCCCCTCCCCCTCTCGCTAATCCTGATCCCACCACCAGGTTATAGATAAGCATTGTGCTATCCAATAATGTGGTTATGTATAAACATCGTTAGGTCTATGCTGAACGTATCACAACTTTTAATCTAAAATTTACCAGTCAGTCGATTTCAAGTTTGAATGTAAGCAGTGGTATAGCCTATACGTTACACCTATTCAGATCGAGAAGTCGCTTTAATGACACGTTAAACATTCAATTGAAACGGTATAGCTAATTGTTTTACAGTATAGGTTTAGCGAATGGAAACAGTGTATGTTTGAAGGGGACCTGAATTTATTCCCTGCGCTTCCCCTGCTGATTATCTTTCTTTTACTCCCTTCCCCTACCCCCTACCCCTGTACATGGACGCTTCAGACGCTGTCTATACTACTGATGTGCGAGCGTAACTATTATAAGAAATTTGTACGCACAAATCAACATTGAATAAAAAAAAATACGATTCTTTACACAAAATACTTAAAACTTGGACATAAATTATACTGTGAGAGGTTTACTTTGCAGGCTGTTCATTCAGCTGCAGTATTTATAAGCATAATCGATACAGCGATGACGTGGTGTATGGTTCGGTTCGTGTGCTTTCTTTGAGAAAAGAATAACCCAATTCTTTGAAATATTTTCATTTGTAGTTTGAACAATGAACAGTCGCAGGAGCTAGCAGATGACATAAAAGGAATTTTCAATGGCGTCAATATCTTAACTTTCACACAGGCCGAGGCACGATTCTTTGTGTCAAAAAAATTGTGTGGATTCCATACAAACATCGTATTCATTTTGAAGTTTTGTTCAGTTATCTCGCCAGAAATGTAGCCAATCGTCATATTTGTTTATGCTAGATCGCTCGCTGGATCTACAAACATTTCAAGGTCAAAACAGAAAACAGAAACAATTTGGAAATGAATGGGCTAACTATATTCGTTCAAGTCTAGACAAAGCCGGTGACTATAAGAGCGAGTTACAGTCAGACCGTTAAACAATGGTAACTCTCCGCTGGAAGAAAAAGAGTGCACGTTTTATAGTCCACACACATTCAATACTTAGCCCGTTCGTTTCCAAATCGCGCAGGCATAGGGGCACTAAGCGTTTGCTCCAACCCCTTCGACTTTCAGCGCCAAAAATTGAAAAAAAAAACCTCAAAAACGGTTTAAGCCATAGTCTATGGGCAGAGTTAACTAGATCGAAAGTTCGCTAGACCTAACTTAATCCTAATCCTAGCCATAATCCTTATTCAATCTCTAATCCTACCAAAGGACAGGGGCGTTTCCAGGACTATTTATGGGGGGGGGGGCAAAATATCCCCCGACACTTTCTACGCGGAGCTCCACCATGAGTTAGCGCGGAGCGTACCGAGAAAATTTTGACAACAATGCCTCCCAAATCGTAGGAAATGGCACTTCCCAGGTATTTTAAGTTGCATTTAAACATTCCAAATTTTGATATCTCATGTTTTAGAAATTTGTAAGGGAGAAAACTTTATACTGTAAATTATGTAAGAGAATAATTTGGATTTCAAAACACTTTATGAGCTCTTTTTAGTTTATGTTTCAAAGGCGTAGGAAGCTGTTTTTCTCGACTTGTTTGGGACACTGAACGTTATTTCGGACCACCGTTTTGGGGAGGAGTGTAAGGGGAGGGAGTGTCCCCTCCCCTTTGGAAAATTTTTGAATATTTGAGGGTCCTCAGAATCGACGAAATATGGTGTAAAATTTTGCAAATTTGAAGGATGTCTTTTTGCTCTTTTCATTTTTGCAATGATCACTCCCGCTATACATGTTGGCAGACCAAAGATGACCAACGTTTTTCCATCTCGTTTCTTCAGTTCAATCACCTTAGAGGGAATTAAAATAAAAAAAAATAAAATTAATGAATAGTTACGCATTTGTTTCATAAATTAAATAGGTCAAACACTTGTAAGCTCTACAACTATTTATTGTCAAATTGTTAAAAAGAAATGTACAGTAACTTATCGTTGTCACTGACAGTGCTCAGAACATATGATAATGGACCGACACAAAAAACACATTAAACACAGGAAACAATTGTCTCTCCAAAATGAAGACGCTACTACACTTGAATATGCAAGCAAGAAAACGTAACCTATCCTCACGGGATTGTCGATATAATACCGTAAAAAACAATGGCGCCGGCAGAGGTTGGTGATGAGCGGGGGGGGGGGGGGCACTTTGACAATTTTTTTAATTGATTATATATTGGAATACTCACAATTCAGAAAATTGTCCTTTTTGGTTGACCGTGAAGGAAAGGTGTGCTGTCTAAGTGGAGGGGTAACAACTCCCCACCCCCTTGAAAAAAATCTTGTTAAGGTAAGGTGGCTTAGATGCAAAATGGTGGTATCTTTGGCAAATCTTTCAATTAATTACGTGCTTAGAAAGTATCATTATTCAGTGACATTTTAGCTTTGGAATTGCAATCGTTATAAAAAGTTTAACGACAAATACATACTACCAATGTTACTGTATATGCTTCTCATAATATTACATTAATCTAAGGTTCACTTTTGATGCAGGGGCCCTGCAGAGGTCGGAGATGTTCTTTTTCGGACAAGTGTTTTGGGCAAAATAATGTATTGTTGCCTTAGTAATGGATATAATATGAAGTGTTTGCCTTGACGAATGCGCCTGAAGCGGACCGAAATTTTGCAGTAGAAATCAGTGGGGGCCGCTTGGATTGGGTGATTGGGGGCTTTATTGATGATATCGTAATGCCATCTCAGTTCTCCTCCTCCCTAAGTTTGCATAAATTGCACCTACTTTATGCGCCCTGCGTTTGTATACAGCAGTGGGGATTCTTCCTTTGTCACTGCATAAAGGTGCTGTCCTGGGAGAGGGATCTAAAGAGAGGGATGTACCCTCCCCTTTTGAGAAAAATTTGTTAATTTAAGATTGCTTAGATGCAAAATGGTGCTATCTTTGGGATATTTTTGGAAATGATCATATATGGCTGGAAAAATGTCCATAATTTAGTGAATTTTAATGCTTGGTGAGGTGAAAGAAGATACTACCGATTTGTTGTCTAAGAGAAGGATACATTATCAACAAACCTCCTAAAGCCCCCCTCAAATTTGGCTACTTTACTGCCTTCTATTGGGGGGGGGGGGGTTCAGGCAAAAATATGTGCGTGGAGTCCACAGAGACATTCTTGGACTATTACGAGAATTTTCCTTTCCTTCTTTGTGAATTATAAAGATGCATCTAAGGCTGGCGGATAACTGTATATGACCTCCTGGAAGCTCTGGATTAATTATATAAAATGGGGCACTGATATAATGTTTCTTACTTGACATCTAAATGATAATATAATGATAATTTTGAACGAAAATCCAGACAAACAGTTTCCAGAAATGGGAAATGGGAGGGAGAGTAGGTGCACGGAGGTGATAGTAGATCCCCCTGACAGGTATAGCAAAAGAGGTGAAGGACTAAAAAGCACGTTTCAGAATGCTTTTTCGTTGTAAGTGTATTAATAATCACCATCTATACCGATAATGGCTTAGCGAGAAGCGCTCGGTAAAAATTTTTGGAAAATGTATAACGGCGAATACAACCTTCCACATCATGCTACAAATTAGATTGAAAGATCCCATAGTGATGTGAGGCCCCTGCAGATGTTTGGAGATGTTTATCTTTTTTTTCGGACAGTATTGTGATTAGAATAGTTCCATCTATTATTACCTTAATGATGGTCATGAGACGGAATGCAAACAGTGATGAATGCGCTCAAAGCGCGCAGAAAGTTTTCATTAAATAAGATTTCCATGACAAAATCTGCATTCAGGCTCTACATTGAGACACTTTTAATTGCCCAACAAACCTACATTCCACTCGAAAAGCCAGTCTTTTACCTGGTTATTCGTAAACAGCTTTCAATTTTTGTTGCTGTCTTTCTCCGAAAGTTGCTATCGGAAGATATTGATAATGAAAACAGCACTGAGGTGCATGCGAAAATTTTGATAGTTTGAGGAACATTTGTGATAGAAAATGATTACAATAGATCCATCACTCGGTCGAAAACACACCTCACCCTACCCCCTACAGAAATCTATAGCTTACACGCCCTTTTTGGATCGTTTTAAATTTTTAGAATTTTTTTCAGAAATTGATTGGGGGCACGCGCCCGCATGACCCCGTGCCGGCATCACTGGTAGAAATCATTTACATAACAACCGTTGTGTGTAGACTTTACACTGAGACGCTTTGAATTGCCAGAAAATGCATACGCCAATTAAAGGGCGAGTCCTCTGCCATGTAATTCGTATAAGTTTTCAATTTCATAAAATGTGTCTTCCCCTGAATTCCACATCTTTGCATTCTTGCAATGCTATACTCCTCCATAATAACTCTAGACAAGAGCAATCCACGTAACTGTAGAATCCTCACCATTGAATAATGCGAATATGTTTGAGCAAGGAGCTGCCACTAGATAGTGGCAGCTCTCTGGTTTGAGACGATATTGATAGTAAACACACCTAGTATGTGGTGAGGCTGTAAGGGCGCAGAGCGCGCGTGAATTGTGGTACTTTGAGAAGGATTTGCGAGAATTTTGATGTTTTGAGAACAACTTGTGGATAAAAATGATTTAAATAGATTCATCTTTTCGTCAGAAACACACCTCATCCTACCCCCTACAGAAATCTATAGCTTCGCCTTTGCGGCTCATTTTAAAATTTTGAGAAAAATGTTCGGAAATCAATTGCGACAAGTGCCCCATACCCCCCTCTTGTACCGGCGCCACTAGTTAGAAACAGTAAAAGGTAATCAGGCTAGATGAAATCAGGAAGTTGCTATTTGATACAAATTCCCTGATAAGACCAGGGAGGTTATTAGTTGGAGAAACATCAACAGGCAACAAAGTTTTGATGTCTAGTTGCCCACATTCAGGAGCAAATATTTGTATATACTTGAATACAAAACGACAGTTTATTGCCACCAAACAATCAGGTGCGCAAAGCATAATACTACTCTATGCAAATGAGCCATAGATGCGTAAGTCTAAGTTTTAATCACTGATTTTGATCAATCATATATATATATATATATATATATATATATATATATATATATATATATATATATATATATATATATATATATATATAAGGTCATGACCCATCCACCCGTGACCATTTCCCTGATCCCCCCATCACGGCATTCAGAATTGAAAAGAACATATCTAAGCACTTGGTCCGTGCCTCTCAACCTCAAGCAGTAGTGCCTGACACCCCAGGAACTTTTCCTTGCAACCGTGGGAGATGCAATACTTGCCCGGTGGTCAGTTATGACAAAAACCTTTCCATTGTAGGTCCCAACAACAACCGGTTTAACGTTCATCAGCATTTTACCTGTACTTCAGCCAATGTTGTTTACGTTCTCGTATGTAAACGCTGTAATATACTGTACGTGGGAGAAACAAAACGTCGTCTTGCTGACCGAGTCACCGAACACCTGAGATCAATCAAACAGAACCTCCCAGGGTTCCCGGTAGCCACCCACTTCAATCCCCCGTCAACATGCTCGATCCGTGACTTGATGGTTTCGGCGGCCATCTCGTGTCGAGGTTCCGATCATGACCGCCTAGCTGCCGAAAACCGCCTAATCATGAAACTTGGAACCCTGTCCCCACATGGTCTGAACGTTAGACTTGAACTGTTATAACGCAGCAATTCCTGCATTTTTTTGACTTGTGGTAACCACTTAACACTGTCTGTTTTCCTAGCCGAGGTTTACTGTGCCCAATTTTATTGTGTATTTTTTAAATTGTACGTTTGGCCGTGTCAACGATCAGTTGCATTTTTGCCACCTGATGAAGGGTTTAAACCCGAAACGTCGTGGAATTTTTCACAAACTTTTAGCACTATTTACTACTTCATTTTTACCTATATATATATATATATATATATATATATATATATATATATATATATATATATATATATATATATATTTATGTGTGTGTGTGTGTGTGTGTGTGTGTGTATAGAACAGTTTTTTATTTTTCGTTTCTCTCTCACCTGTTTCTCCTCTTTTCTCGCTCTTCTTTTCTTTTTTCTTCATTTTTCTCCCCCTTTTCATTTTTCCTCATTTTTCAATGAGAGGGGCATGGCCTGGTGTCCCCGATACGCCACTCCCACAGGATAATCCTAAACCTAACCCTACTTCTAAGTTTTAACCCAAAGTAGATTTTCGTTCAGTTAAGGGAACCTTCGGTGTAGTGAACCTTCGATCTAGTGGGCAGTCCCCAGGGTTTAACTATGACGATTGTTTTTTAGCATTAGGGTTAATATAACGAAACACGAGACTGCAAAAATGCAAGGAAAGGTCTCCCTTCCCCTTAATTTTGGGAAGACATGCGGTATTTCATGAAATCTGAAAGTTTTAGAGGATTCCGCCGGAGGGGATGAGTTTTTGGAAAAAGACTCTTGTTAGTAGATATATTGTGTTTGAAAATTGAAAGTGTCTCGGTGCAAAGGACTGCATGCATTTTGTCATACACTTGTATGCGAAATTTTCGACGCTCTGGCTTCGCTTGCATCGGTAACAATTCACAACCCTGCATTTGATGACCATTACATGCATTACCAGGGCAATATACGGAGTTATTCTTACGAAAAGTGTTTGCCGAAAATCAGAGTTATATGCTCAACCTCTGTAAAGTAGAGGGCATCATGCACTAATTTCATAGTATGGGCATGGTAATAATTATAGTATGACGTACAAGATATGAAATATCATTTTTTTCTCTTCAGAAAATATTTTTCAAAACATTTTCTTCGGCGGACAGCCTTGTACCGTAACTATGCTAGTGAGCGCATGGAACATAATTTCGCAACATTCCTCCATACTTTTCAAATTAAAGGGAAACATTGCGTTTACAATGCCCCGACATGGTATACATCGAATGTAGCTGTAACCTTTCGACCTTAATGCTTTGACGTCACGCGAACGGTCAGTTTGGAGGCAAACAATGAAACGCACGTGCACTCACGACGTAGATTTCGAACGCACGTGTAGTTGGCTTACGCTCGTATCCCCCGGTGCACAAATCAGCTATCTGCATTGTTGGTGTTAGCTGCAATGATACACGCTTGCCTCCATTGGAGGGCGTAACTTTGTTCTGTGACGTCATATGCATAAGGTCTATTTATAAATCAGTATCAGTGCTATGGTTGAGTCCCCATTACCGAGTATTAGTCCTCACCTACCGAGTCCGAGTCCGAGTCACTGACATTCGAGTTCGAGCCACAGGACCGAGTCCTCTTTGTGGAGACGTATGCACTCAGGATAAAAATTTATAGGCATACTGACGTCCGGGGCGAAATAAAAATATATGGTCAGTGTCCTCTTGCGGGGTTTGTAGTACTGTACTATGCACAGTAGGTAATAACACTTTTCAGACCTTGTAAGTGCATCGAAAAGTCCTTCATTTTGATATTTCATGGTGTAGAAATTTAGTGCACTTTTAGAGGAAAGGTAAATTATATTTCGTTACAGGTATAATCCGGGTAAGGGGAATTTTGGCTTTGAAAGACCATGGGACATTCCAGTCGACCGTCCTTGGAGAGGGCTTTATGAGGGTGGGTGGACCCCTCGCCTCAGTGAGAAATTTTGCACCAAGAAGCTTAGATGCGTTATGGTGCTAATTAAGATAATTATATTTTATTTACTACGTGTGTTCAGGCACTAGTATTTAACATTTTTAGTGTCCAGGAAACCGTAACATGTTTTGTGAAAAAAAGCAAATACATCTTTTGGAATAATGACACAATAAACGCTATTTCTTCATGAACCGGCCAAGGCCCCCACTGACACAGCCTCTTCCGTCCCTCTAAAGTGTGGTACTGATTGGTTTCATTTTTTTATAAAATAGTCTACAAAACTGCGAAGGGCGGCTAAAATTGAAATACCCGTTGAAAAATCTGCATTGATGGTGGGTTTGTGCTACAAAGGGTTGTAGCGTCTGCAACTGAGGTCATAGCTTTGAAAATTTTTGACCACCCCACCCCACCGTGTAACTGTGGGCCCACGAACGGAAGGTACAGTATAAAGAGCGTAAGAGTGCGCAGCTTTCGTTTTGTAAGGTATCTTCGTCTGGGAGTAATAAGTATGTATTTACAGCTATTTACAGCTTGCTTCATTTTGTGTACGTGCTTGCAATCGTAGACAAATCAGTCTGTAATAGGATTTCATACGACATACCACTTGATACTGTTCAAATTCTCTCGGAAGATGGAGATCACAAACTGCCCAGTGTCCTTGAGGACAACCTTTAAGACTGGACAAGGAATCTTCTAAAGAGGATAATGTTCAAGATAAATCGGTTTACAACTGACAAACTCACTGTCTGAGAGAAAACAACTTTTTCATTTCATTTGCCTTTACTTCGTTAAGAAGTGTAGGGTATGTAAACATCCCCAGCACTTATACTCATTCAAAACTCTCCCAATTTTATAAAATTACCCAGGCTTCCTCCTGGTGTACGAGACTGGGGTGTTCCCTTCCCCATTATGTCAAAATATTTGCTAAATCCGGGAAATATAAAAATGCTAGTCCGTGGGGCAGAGGGTGTTTTTCATTCTGTTCATTGCTCCGAAAAATAACAAACGTCTCACCCGTCCATAAGCGAAGGGCTATTATTTTTTTTTGGAGGGCTGATACTTTGCCGGAAATTGCAGTAATTTTGTAAGTGAAGATTTTCCAATTCACAGCCGGCAGTATTCTGATCAAATGAGGAGGGAGACTATAGCCCCACCATTGCCTCTCTGTACTCCGCCACTGTCCCTATCTGACTTTCAAGAATGTAACCCCAACCCTTACCCCACTTTTCCAAAGGCTGTGAGAGGTAGAGAACCCTTTCTCCGCACTTCTTCCCGACAACTATGTATCCTTTGCCAGTTCGGTTGCCCACACTGCTTCAGCAGCAAAGCAGGCAGTCAATAACGGGTTGCAGAGAAAATGAAGCCTGGTATAATAACTATTCCGTGCTCGTGTACTCCCCATCTCCCGGTTTTCCAAAGGTAAGTGTGGAAGATCCCATTGTTTCAATGCACCCTTTGGAAGATCCCATTGTTTTGATGCACCCCTTGGTTCCACTCAGACTCTTCAGCACATGGTCTGCGCACCTGACCTATCTGGGAACAATAGTAGGGATTGGTCTCCTATAGGAAAACTTTGAAAGGAAAACCTTATGACGGTTTCCAGGGTTCTGACGGCAGTCATGGAACTACACGTAATAGCTCCATATACGGCAGTAAAATGAATAAAGAAGACAACGAAGGTTTTAGCACAGAACAACTTTAGAATAAAATGCCCGAAACTTCAAAGTGATGAGGAACTAAGTTTCCAATTCTTTCAGATTTAGGGATGGGCCAATTTAGCACCCACAGAAATTATGCCGGGTGTTTACGGCAACAAACATTCATCAGAAATCAATGACATTTAAACCCTTTCTCATGAAATAAGCACAGAAGGAACACTTGGCTTGGGTTTAACTTCATAGCAGGTGACGAATATGTACTCCTCTCTTGCCGTACATACGCATGGTAATACGAGTGCAGCCAATATAGGTGCAGGAGTAATACACGTCGGCCGAGCGGGCAAGGCTTGGGTAAGATTACTTCCCCTGAATAAATGTAAGTTCTCCCCGATGGAAATTCTCTCTGTCAGAAACCAAACCTGTATGATATTTGTCTAAACCAGCGCTTCTCAACCTTTTTAACTCAAGGACCACTTTCACTCTCAGAATTTTTCTGAGGCCCACCTTACAAAAAGTTTATTCTTTAGTCTTAATTTTTTATTTTTTATGACGGATCTCGCGGCCCACCTGTGAGAGCTTCGCGGCCCACCAGTGGGCCGCGGTCCACCGGTTGAGAAGAGCTGGTCTAAACAGTGAAAGCATTCCCCTCCCCATTGGGTTTGAAACATTATAGGTTAAGTGTCTCAAACATTTGACTATGACAAAAGCCACAAAACTTGTCAATCGTTTGTAAACTTCTCACAAAATGTCATGAAACTGAGAAAACAGGAATGATGCAAGTGTACTTTTTGATAGGTAAAGGAGGGATTTGTTACTGGATGGAGATGCACAGCTTTGAAGTAAGGTCTGCACCACCAAGGTCCCAGAGGTATCTGGATGTTTCTTGACATTTCTGTAGGATTTACACCAGATTAGGAAGTTAACACCAAAGGATTTGTCGTCTGTTGCATCTGCTGTAGGACTGGGCTTTTTCCTCCAGTGCCGAAACATTGCCAGTTGCCAGGGAAATAAAGAAATATTGCATCTTCCGACCAGGGTTGGGAAGTAACGAGTTACAAGTAACGCCGTTACTGTAACGAGTTACATTTTGTGTAACGGAACCCTATAACGAGTTACATTTGCATTTAGGTAACGGAGTAAGTAACTAGTCACAATTCTGTGTAAAAGTAACTGTAACGGCGTTACATTTGGGTCCCGTTACTTTCCCGTCACAAATAGTCAAAATGACCACAAATTGCATTTTACTCGAAGTAGTAAACAGAAAATTTTCAAATTGATGGCACTTCTGTAGTAAAATTATTTTTGATATATTTATCATTTACCTCTACTATGGACGTCGCCCTCACCAGCATCAAATTTTATTCACGATTAGAATCAGCAGTTGATATTAGATGCACATGCTGCAGGCTTACAGGGTCACCTAATTGTCGATTAAACTAAGTTTAAATTTGATTTGTGTGTCAATTTACTTATTAGACAGATCAATGCTTATTATCCATGAGACCGAATCTGTGTGCGATTCATTGAAAAACACTGAACGTTCCTCTGGCAAACTAAGGCCCAGCTGACTTTATATAGCCTATTATATATACTAAGTGAAGTCAGCTGGGCCTTAGTTTACTCATATTGTCATTTAGAGGACAGATTGGAGATAGTGCACAGTGAGAAACATGGTGGCCCATAGGCATTCAAATACTAGGCTTACTTTGAAAGTTTAATCATTGCCTTTTGAGACGTTAGGGCTGGACCTGCATGAGTCCACTCCGAGTCTTAGCTAACTGCGACTCTAGATTCCCTAATCTTTCCGAGCATGGTACGTACCCCTCAAGTTCCGGTCAGTTCTGATTCCAATGGCACCAATTCCGAGACCAGTCTTTCTGCCAATGCATAGCATATCAAACTTACAGATGTTTTAATTCTATTGTACATTTTACATTTTTTATTGAAGCATTCTATCTAACCATCCGTGCCTGTTTTCAAAAACGAACACGTCCACAGTACGGTTCAACTGGCACGGACGTATTCAACGTTGTTGACACCATTCTACATCAGGCTACTGAAGAGTGAGGACCTGTTCAAATTGGCCCTTACGAAACAGTTCTGTAAAGCTGTCTTGTAGTAACCCAGTTACAACCTTTCAATATATATATATATATATATATATATATATTTATTTATTTATAAATATATATATAAATATATATATATATATATATATATATATATATATATATATATATATAATCTGGTTATTTCAGGACTTTTTTCAGTATGTGCGTATTCTGAAATTATTGTAGATTTTTCACCTCCATGGTGCACGGAAATCGACTTGCCTGTAAAGATAAGCGATGTAGCACCTTGTGAAGAGAAATAAGAATTTGACAATACTTTACGATATTGCTTGGCAAATGGCAACCTCCTAGAGAATGTAGTAAATTCCTTGCATATGGTGAAGTAAATTTTTCAGTGCTGTATCCGAGTCCAATTAACCAAATTCCCATTTTAGTGGTTCCAATTTCAATTCCGGTAACCAGAGTCCCAAGCAAATTCTGTTTCCAATGTCCAAAATGTCTGGTCAGTTCCGAGTCCAGCCAAAGACAGTACCTGCATGACAGGCATGCGTTTCATACTCCCATACCTGTATAGTTAAGTAGGTCAATTTGAGGAGTCAATTTCGTAGTCTTGCCCACCCAGTCATTTCGTTAACTGTGTGTGACCTTTCATACAAGTCTGTGTATCAATAACTAAGGACACTCTAGTAATCTTCAGGTAATGTTCATTTATGTGGAATACGCCCTGGTCCTAGTCCATTTGCGGCCCATTTCGGTCTAATTCTAATTCAGGTTCCAGGACTAACCACTCTGGGCTAATTCCGAGTTCTTTCATAAACAGATTGGAGTCTGTAATTAATTCCTTGTTCGGACTCGGACGTTACAGTACTGGAATTTGGTCTTATATATATTTGTAAATCGAACAGATTATGACTGAACTCCACATATAGTGGACAATTTCTAGAGATAGGCAGCCAAACAATTTCAAGGCAGACTATACACATAACCTGGGTGAAGGAAGAGACAGGGGCGGCGCCCTCTAAAAAATTCGCCTAGAATTTTGAAAATTACCAGTTCTTTAATGCATATTAGATGCATATCTACCCCCCGAATATTTTCTCCCCTGGATCTTATCTCGCCCCTTTAAGTACCTTGGCAATTTTCTGGCTCCGCGCCTTAGGCAGACACGAATGAGTATAGGTTTTCCCTTGCTCAGAGTATGTTTAGTGTCTCTTTCAACGTGAAACTGCATCCGAAAGCTTTCTCTCTCTCTTTTCATATTGTCTAATATGCAATGTTCATTCCTTTTATGACGTACACCGTGATCTCCTAGCCATTATCTAATTTTTCGGCTATATCTTTTATTTTATTTTGTTTTTGTTTCCTACAGATACAACTCGGCCATAGCAAAATGGAATGGTTTAAATTATTTACCATCTGGTGGTCACTCATCATCATCAACTCGTTTGAACTCTTTTACGCATGTCCAGATCCCTGTACTTGTAACGTTACAACGAATGTAATAGATTGCAGTAATAGAGGGCTCTCTTCAATTCCAGCGTTTAGAACTATCGCCCTCTCTAAAATTGAACTATTGGATTTGTCATGTAATAACCTCACCGTTTTAAACTCTTCGGATTTTAATAACATATTAGGTTTCTCCGTAGAAACCATTGACGTAAGCCTGAATCGAATTGTTCAAATCGTGGGGGAATTTAGTGACGGTAACGAAGCGATCGGTTATCGTACTTTAAATTTGTCCAATAATGCATTGACATTCTTTCCACGGAATATAGTACCCAACAAACACTTAAAAGGGGATCTGATCATTGACATCTCGAACAATTTTTTGGAACACTTACCAGCTCACATGTTTGCAGATGCCGACAGTTTTTATCCTGGATTTCAATTCAGCGTAAGAGGGAACCGTTTACGTTCTATTCACCCAAACGCATTTAGTGGGCCCATAATAGTAGACGCCATTTTGGATTTCCGAAACAATCATTTAGAATCCATCCCTGAAACGTTGAAACTTCCGGAGGGAGTTAGATCGATTAAAATGGCAGGAAATCCATGGAAATGTGATTGCAATTTTCGCTGGATCGCTGGTTCACTTTTCCAAAATTACACAAAACTTAGCCCTCCTATTTGCAACACTCCAAGTGGGGTTTCAGGAAGACCGTTGTTTGGGCTAACAAAATCAGAATTCGCTTGTGCACCTGAAGTTGACGACAACGCACCCATTCTAGAAACTGAGGGCGCCAACCATGTTTTAGTTTGTCGACGAAATTTCAGTTACAACAGAAGATGCCACCGATAACACTGTAACAATTAAATCAGAGGGTGGAAAAGAAACAGAATCTATGGGTAACTTGGTGTTCACTTTTTTCACGGAGATAGACGATGAAATAGTCACAACTCCAAGTGAAGAAACTGAAGTGTCTACTACATCTTTCAAAGTATCCACAACGTCCTCGAATAAAGAAGATTCTGAAATTTGTATTTCTCATTCATCATTTGTGGCATTCCTCGTATGTTTCTCTCTTGCGGCAATTTTGCTCGTTGCCATCGTGATAGGTTTTGCCATGTTTTGCTTTTTTTCCACTTCATCTAAAAAGAGGACGAGAAAAATGGACTTTAAGAAATCAACTGAAACATCGGAATTCACTTTCCATGGACCAGGTGTTTACGCTGAGGAAGAAGAACAGATGGCCGAGGGCGCTTTTCAATTTACAGAAACTTCTACGGCCCTGTAGTGTTGTAGTGAGTGTATGAGGAATCATACCAAACCTATTGCAAATGAGGGGGTCCTTCAAATCTAAGGCAGAAAGTGAAGGATCTGCCAAGTGGGCTGTCCCGTGGCCAGACGTGGTACTGAAGAGGGAGAAATAGCTTCCAAGGGCGAAATATTTTTTTCACGCGAGCAGGGGCGAGATATTTTAAGATGTATTAATTCAGAAGTAATTTTTGTTCTCAAAATTTTCTAAGGGGTGAAAGACTTTCCTAGGACCACCTCTTCTTCCGCCTATGGGCCTGAAGAGTGGGCCACAATTGTATTGTGTCCGAATAGCTGGTCTCAATCTATAGTCACCTCAAATTCACTAGACTGTTTAATCTGTTTTCATCAAAGTGTTGAACGAAATAAAAGTTGCAGAGCCAGACGAAGTGGCTTACAGGCAGTCAAGTCTTCAGACTTTTCTAAGTGCGGCACTGGTGGACACAACGTTTCGCCAGAGGGGAACACCAAATGACAGGGCCGAGCATCGCTGCAGGCGTCGTGGTGGAGCAAAGGGATCCCCTGCATGCGTTGGGGCCTAGGGGCCACCGAAGAGCCCCGGGTGAGGTCCAGGGATAACGATCTAGTGAGGATCAAGGGGCGACTCTGGGGATTTAAAAACCGTGACTGTTTGAATGACACATTTAACTATCTCCACATGGCTTTGAATGCGCAATAAGCTGACCACAAAATAGTGGCTAATGCCCGGATTTTTGGATGTTTAGATTTTTAGGGGTTTTACTTGATTTTTTGTCACTGTCATCGTTCTTTTATTTTACGAGTTTGCATGACTTTTATGTATTTGTATACCCTAATGTTAAAATGCCAGTATAGGTTTATCGTGAAACCTTCACCTGTTTACACGCCTTGACAATTTGATTTTGTACTTTTATGTAACATAATTGTATTTGAAATTAAAGAATAGTACCTAATATAAAAACTAAGTAAGAAATGGTGAATGATTGTCATCGGCCCTACATTTATACCGTGGGCTAAGCACCATGGCCCAGATCCTTCCCTCCTTTGCTTTACATGTCATGCATTACTTACCACACAGTGTGTAGGCTAGCCTAACTTGCATGATTTCTGACTGTAAGATTTGATGTCATACCGCAAAATCGTATTAGAGGGTGACAAACTCTTTCTCACTTTCAAAGGGGTTTTGTGGGACACCGGTGAACATAAAGGTTCTATATACTCAATTGACTTCGCGTCTATGAAATATTAACACGACTGTCCGGAAATAACTCACATAAGGTTACAGACAAAAGCAAGGGACATCGAGCCCGTAAGTACAGCTGTACCTCAGTTTGGAGGGAAAATCGTCATAGTTGGAGGGCGCTTTCGTGGACCTATCATAATGGCCTATTATGTCTGTCATTGGAATTCAGCTGGCTGAAAAATGCCTCCCTCCCCCTTCCTCCCCCCATCCGAGGTTAAATGAGAGTCAATCCCAATTGTAAAGTGGGTTATTCATGCCAATAATAACCGAACATGGGTTTAACTGTTCTAGTGTACATTGATTTTTTCTGCAACATTGAATAAGTTTGGGGGAGTCCCCCCCCCCCCCGAAGTTTTCTGAACACTCCCATAGTTGACGTTTACGAATGGTTACAGGCACAATTATTTCATTTAGTCATTATCAACTCGAACTAGAGAATAGGCTACCTTTATACTTTAATTTGCAATACTGTTCATTAAATGTCATAAGTACTATTCATTTTTTTCTAATTCTAGCAGGTAAACTAGAAATTATTTCAAAAAATTATGTAAATATATTTCTACTGAAAGAATAAACTGCGTCTTACTTAAAGTCACTTTTCTTTATTCCTTTCATCCACTACAGGAATCTATAGGTAGAAGGAAGTCATTCAGGAGTTTTATTTTATATTTGTTAGGGGGGGGGGGGTTCCTCTCTTCGAAAAATCGTTTATTTCCTTAATTTGACCTACCATGTTATATAAATTAAGCGAGAGTACATGGAACCGACATCGTCGGGAAGTGTTTTGCTCGGATCAGGGAGCTGCCCAGGTCGCATATCCTTAACATCCTAACTCAATTTCGCAGTTTCTTTGCAGTGATGGAAATTTGGTTGGAAATATACTCCCTTTAGCATCACACCTCATTAAATATTTTGTATAACTAGCATGTGTACCTAAAGGTTTCAACTAAAACAAAGAGCCGCACCTTTCAGTTTACTGAGACCAAATCTAATATGCATTTCAAAGGAAACCTTCTTTTGTAATGAGGCGCTAAAATATTAGAAGGGTTACCCGTTCAGACGAACAACATAAAAGCTGTGATTTTTTTGTATGTGAATAACGAATGGTAATTTGTGATTAAACCAACAAGGTGATCTTTGTCTTGCAACGCTAAATAAAACATTGAAATGAGTGGTCACTTAATCGAGGAAGGGGCTGGAGTTAGTGCACAGGTATGGGAAGGCCCTTGGTTTTTTCTTCAACAATATAAACATCTTCCGAGTAGTAATTCAAGCTCAGTTAAAGTTGTAATCATAACAACAATGATAACAGCCTGAGTCCAAACAATATGCAGATGACCCCTTGTTCTAGTTATTCCCACCAGGACGGGGTTGGTACCATGGGACGCATGGATTTAATGTCGGAATGTTGTACTTTTGTGCGGTATTTATAACTGTGGGCTTCCACACCTCAATGTTGAGCGGAATATCTAGGTACACCGCTAAATTTGTGGTACGCCATCTCACATCGACGACACCATCCCCTTAGTCACCGATCCAGATTTCATCTACAGAACCGGGTAAAGTCACGAGCGTTTAAAGGAATGCGGCTTAGTCATCAGACAGTCTCCTGCACGAGTCCTTCCGGGTCAATTGACGGTGTATTTTCACCCCCCCCCCCCGAGTAATGTACGTTTTCAACCACTTAAATTGACCTTCTGACATTGGCATAGCCAGGATTCCTCTCACGAATTGGGTGGGATGCAGTATTTCCTGTGATGGCTGGCCTGTGAGAGGGTCTAAAGGGATAGGTTCCCCCTTTCTCTTTGATATATTGAGTGTTCTTACAATCTGTTGCGACATATGCTACCTTTAAGGTAAAATTTGTCTTAAAAATGTACGTATTTTAGGTTATTTAAATGTAAAAAAATCGGCATCAGTGAGGGGTTCATGGCCCAATGCCCCCTAAATACGCCACTGACTTTTGAATGAATGTACAACTCAAACTAAAAGCTAAAATGTTAAACTTGGAATCCTCCGGTTATAACGTTTTCTTCTACATTCATCGTCACTTAGTGCTTAAAAACGATTGATTTCAAGGTATCTTTCCACTCAAAATTAAAAGGAACGTGCAGTCGCCCCAATCTTATTTTAAGAAATGAAGTAAATATTGCATTCCTCCTGTTATTTCTCTTACGAGTGTCTTTTATGGTGTTTTTGAACATAAATATTGCATGTAGGCTAAGAGGGTAAACCAGGAGGTTACTCTGCATAAATTTAGTAATTCAATGGCCAAAATATTGTCACATCGTTTTAAATGGGCCTCATATGAGTAGGACACAAAGGCATGCTCATTCACGTTTGGTTGGCGGCATTTCCCCTTTAAATACTATGGTGAGGGTGTGTGTATGACCATATTCCCTTTTACAGCTTTTCTCCGGGCTTCAGTAGCTCTGAGCTGAGTTTCCGAAGATGCCACACACGTCAACAGAACCCCATTTAGAAACTTTTCTAGTAACTGCAGTAAAATGATCAAAACATAAAGATGCTGCTACGAAACTTGAGCGTGAACCAGTTTACAATAACAGATAAATTGAAAGAAAGGAAAAATGCTGAGTTGTAGACCAAATTCAGGAGAAGAATAAACATAAGTAATGAAATCACTGTGACAAATTAAAACACGGTTTATAGTTACTCCATTAGTTATGTAATGATCTACGTTATCATTATACATACATACAATATTTATAAAGCGCTAACTCCAAAAGATCAAAGCGCTGAAAAACAGAAAAAGAACACAAAAATACAGTTAGGTTAAGGTGAGACTTGAGGAGCTTTTTAAAAGTATAGTGACTGTTTGAGCTTCTCTGATATTTCGCGGGAGTGTGTTCCAAAGTGAGGGGCCAGCTACCGAGAAACCTTTGTCACCGATATGTTTCTTCCTAGACGAAATTATGAGCAGTGGTCCTCACTCAGACCTGCTTTTCGCACTTTTTCGGACTGGTGGGAGAATATCAAATCCAAAATTAAAGAACTTGCTATCAAGCATAGTATTCATCGCGCCAAGAGTCGGAAAGAAAGGCTCTTAAAGATGCAGCCCCAGTTTTCTAATTACAAACATGATAAAATTGTGCATAGGTAGAGGGCCTACCGACATCAAGGGCCAGTTACTTGGAAATTGGTGAGACGCCCTCAGCGTACTCCTTCAGGGTGGAAAGTAGTCTTGACCAAGTCTCTCGGGAGTGCTCTCGTACCTGCTAGTACTTAAAATCGCAATAAAATCACTACAGTAGTCCTACAGCTCATCAAATCTGCCTTTTGTTTAATACGCCCCCCCCCCCCCCCCCATAGGCTTTCAGTTGAGAAGCAATTGATATAAGCGAGGCTCTTATTTTGGCTAATAGTAGGTTTTTATTTATTTATTTATTTATTTTAAAGCTAAACCACTTCGCTTGTACTTTACTTACATCTGGTCAAATTCATAACCTAATTCTAATGTTTGTACCATGTGGTTACTTCATGCTTGTCATATTATTGAAAGAACTGTTTTCCTTGAGCTCTTCTTTCATTTCTTCAAATCCGGGCTTTTTTGGTCAAGAATTTGGAAATTATCCTTCAATAATGTTTAAGATAATAAACTCAAGTACTGTCAATTACGTTTAGCGCACGGGGTACTCTGCACTGGTGGTAGAATTAGAAAGTGGGGAATGGGTGATGGGATATGTCCGATAAGTGAGTTTAGTTGTATTGAAACGATTATTCATATCTTTTGGGAGTGCCCAAAAGTTTGGCCAATTTCACGTTGGCTTCAAGGTATCATTCGATTTGCTTTGATGATATTTATTTCCTTTGTATGGCTTTCCGTTATTAAAATTTCCCATGTTGTGTTTGACAGACTTTGGTATTTGTTTTGTGTGACCAGACTTAACATTTGGAAAACAAGGTATCTACATATCTGTGAAAATCAAATACGATAGAGTGGTGTTATCATCTCTATTACAAAGAAGCAGATTATCCATCACATAAAGACTGACAATGAGCTTCTTACAGTTGCCGAGTTTAAAAGAATGTAGACCACCAACAATTCCTTTATTTCACATTTCAATGAAACGTTTCTCTTCGATCTCTCGTAACTGTTTATCACTCCTCTGATCGTCTGTTGCCAATTCCACCAGATCAGTCTTTATATTTAATACTGATGGAGTAATTTAACCTAACACCAACTGTTTTTTTCTGTAATTAGTTGTAAATTATTAGATGATTTGGTTTGTATATAGTTCATGGTTATTTTGATCGTTTGATTGTTTCATTGTTTTGATTGTTTGATTGATTTGTACTACTCGGAGTAAGTTAACTAAAATCATCAACTGTTGATTTCTGTAATTAGTTGTTAATAACTAGAAGCATCGGTTTTTTATTGCTTCAAGATATCATGATTGTTTTACACTTCACTGATGACCTTCAAAGTAAACCCCCGTGCTCATTCCGAGCTTTGAAAGTTACGACGTTAACATCTCATTTTCAATTAATTTATTTTTTTATTTAATTATTGCAAATAGTGTAAATATGTTTATGAACGGAAATATAGTTTTCTTTCAAAAAAAGTACTGCAAGTAAACCCATGTTTGTATATAATTTTCATTAATTCGTTCATGTTCTTGTCTTCTTGATGTGCAATGAACTGATGATATAATCCTCCCCCCACCCCCACCCCACCCCAAAGTAAATCCGCGTGTTCATTCAGAATTGTGAGAGTTATGATGCATGCATATAATTTCAATTCATTTGTTTTATTCATTATTTTTAAATACTGTTGATGACTTTATGATCGGAAATACAGTTTTCCCTTAGCAGAATGCTGTTTTTGATATTTTGAAAGAGAAACGAGTAAATCCGGAAAATCATTTGTTGGCCGTACAGGAACACCCGAGTCGCTTGTGGGATGTGACTTTTAAGTCTATGGAATTACGGAGAAAGTTCTGACCAGCTCTGTCATAAGGGTTATGGTGTTACTACTTATGCCCATTCTATACACTCATTGTTTTGCACGTTCCTTATAAGTTGTATGGTAACGTTTGCCATGTGTAAAGCCGGTATGACACCGTTGTTTGTGGGAGATTCCTTACCTGCTCAGACTATCCGTAAGTGTTCAATATGTTAAGACAATATAAAGCAGTGATATCCTTTTCAGCGTTTTACTCGGAGGAAGGAATTGTAGGGTCAGATACCGGGGACATGAACCCAGGACGTGCTTAAAATGTGGAGAAAGTGGACACGAGGCGAAAGAGTGTGATCAGAGAAAATGTTACAGTTGTCAAGGGGCTGGACACACATCGAAAGAATGTGCGATACCTGCAAAATGTTCAGTTTGTGAAATATCAGGTCACAATTATCAAGACTGTCCCGTTTCCTTCGCAAACAAAATCAAACCAGTACCGTTATCTTGGATAGTACGCAGTGCAGTAGTCCAAGATAGTGGGGCAAAGCAAAAAGAAGATGAAACAGGAATGGAAACAGAATTACCCGCCACCCCTAAGTTCCTTGGCAGGGGTCATGGTAAATCCTCCATGTCTAAATGTAGAGGAAGAACAGAGAATCAGTAAAAATATGAATGGTCAAAATATGGACTCCGCCGATGACACTACAGGCAAGGCTCAAGACACCAGTAAAACCTCACGTGAAGTGGATCCACCTGTATCACCACTTGATATGAAGAGGTGGCCACCGTAATGGATTCACAAGACGTTAATGAATTTCCAGATGAGGACTCTCAGATGGATATTCTACCACCTCTGGCTATCCGGTATTGAAAATTCTGCATTCTGATTGGTTTAACATTGACCTGTTATTCCACAACAAACGTTAAAAACTGATAAAAATGAAGTTTTTTACACATTTTCAGTGGTAGAATAGGGATAAACCATATTTCTCGGACTATTATTGTCTCATAAACCGCCTCGACTCCAAATTTGGCAAAATAACGGGCTCCGCTTCGCCTCAACCGTTATTTTGCCAAATCTGGAGTCTCGACAGTTTATTCACCAATAATAGTTCGCCACATGCGATTTATTCCTTAAGTGCAGATACGTTTCCAATGATTGAAACCCAGACCCAGGGTGACCTATTCGACTCCCAACCTCGAACCCCCAATCCG
Source organism: Holothuria leucospilota (assembly GCA_029531755.1). Lineage (NCBI taxonomy): Eukaryota > Metazoa > Echinodermata > Holothuroidea > Aspidochirotida > Holothuriidae > Holothuria > Holothuria leucospilota. The sequence goes on along the minus strand of CM055980.1, from coordinate 11,884,412 downwards.
TTTCCAACGTCGGCCTCCGGGGAAGGAAAGTTTAGTGTGTGCTGAAGAGCGGGAGTTAAAGTGTACCTAAAGCCTAAATTTACAAGAAGATGTATTTTAGAGGTTGAAAAATAAATCACATTTATCCAGTTTTCATGTTCATCGCTTACTCCGTTGCTGAGATATAAAATTTTGAAATTTATTCACTTAATTTGAAAGAGTTGATTGCGCAATAATTTGTGATGTCCTTCTTGTATAACTCACATTGTCTGCTTTTGTTTCCTCTTGAAACTGAAGTGTTCATATGACCTTGAAAAATTAAATGTTTGCTTGCATAACATGTTGTGCGAATTGGACTTGCATATTCAAGTCATCCTAAACCAGTAAAACAATGACCACATTATGGCACAAGGTGCAGAAGCTTTCGAAAACCAAACAAAAACAAAAAAACCACAATTTGAGTAGTACAAAAGTGACATCACAAGTTATTGCGCAATCTACCATTTTCAATTGAGTGATTATGCTTCAGCATTTTATATCTTAGCCCAGGAATGTCCTGTAAAGATGGGAGTTGGGCCATTTGGATTCATGTTTTAAGCTTTGTAACATATATTTTTGAAATTTTATACTTGAGCTCCAAACCCAAGTGTGGCTCCCTCCCAGCCAAGAAGATGACACGGGGACTTTGGTAATGTTAGAAGTCCAGAGCCAAGATAAGTCACCGCTTTTCCCGGGCTTAGTCCAGGCGACACCACGAGTACCTGCACAGCCCCAGTCTCAACAAGGCAAGTTGAGTCAGTGTATACGTTTCCGGCGGCGTTTGTATTGCTTTCGGTAACAGACTTCCCCTCATCATTGAAGATGATAAACGTGACACTTTCGGTCTGAGTATCTCAGTGTTATGCACAATTCAAAATTTTTTCATTTAGAATTTTCAGCATTCACTCTCCAAATGTTCCAAATGAAAGCAAGCTTTTGTTCAATGAATGTTCAGTAATTTAGTGGTTCCTGCTTTTTTACTTCATTCAAAATGATATTTTGCATGGGTGGATATATTGAGAAAAAGGTGCCTGAAATACCTTCAACATTCTTCATTTTTGCCTGATAAGTACTTCAACTCCTTTCCTACCGCATACATATCACAAATTGAACACATCATTTCAGGAACATGGTCTATAACTGTCCCCCCCCCCAAATATTCACCAAGGTGATGAAATCGTAGGGTAATATCCTCCAAGGGGGTTCCCCTCGAATCAGTGTGATCGAGATGGTAGGAAAAACGTGAAGAGAGACTTGGTCAAGTTTAAGGGACCCGCTGGCTTTCTTTGACAAATCAGCGCACCATCAAACAAGGACTATGGTCAACTATTGTTAGCAGAAGCCTACACCTACCCCCTAAGAGGATTACTCGATACTTGCAATAGAAAAAAGTATTTTGAAGTCGATAATTCATGAGTATTCAACAAGAGCAGCTTTTTTTCTAAAAACAAGAGTTCCTTTGGGAAGGTAGGCAAATTTGGTATCAATAATGACAGAGCTCTCGGCGACTACAGTCGCCGAGAGCTCTGTCATTATTGATACCTTTCCTGTCAAATGCTAATTACATGAAATATGGAATCGGTTTCATCTTATAATGGGAAAATATTCATAAAACTATTACCAATTGCGACCGAAACAAGAAGCTTTGTTAGGGGGGGGGGTGGCTACTCGACTTGATAATACAGCCTACGTGCAACAGCGTGTAGTGACCTGATTCGGAAATATACAGTAAGATATGATTAACAAAACGAACCCTAATTAAAAAGAAAAAGTGGAAACAGAGAGAAGTCGATAAAAGCTAGAACAAGGAAGATATTAAAGAGAAAGAAACTGCAAAAGTAGACCGTTCTACAACTTTAAACCGCAAAACGAAAAATGACTCGTTGAGAGAGAGAATTCGAACTCACGAACTTAGTAGTCGGAGTCGAGAGCTTTACCGTTTGACCATCGACAACACTGGGCGTAGTGGCATTATAATCAATAGTTACACTCTCGTGTGAAGCTGTATAACTCCATACAAGAAGAAGTGCCTAGCGGAGGGCGGGGGTGGGGGAGCTGGATCGAACAACCCTTTTCACCCGTATTCTTAAGTCTTAGTACCGTACTTTATATTGTCTGAAACACTGCAAATGATGTTGCTTCAATATCCTGGAATGTCATGTATTTTCCCTTTAATGTTTATAACATGGTCTGTAAATGTTTCGTAATTTGCTCTATAGATGACGGGTGCAGGGCGGGGAGGGGCAGTAACAGCGGACGCGCAGGATGTCGTGGTCTTCTCGGTCGCAGAATTTTCCAGTTTCTTCGGAAAACATGTAGTAAGGACAGTAGGTACGATAAAATGTGTAATCCCGACGCTTGGGTACGTAGCGCCAGAATTTGCTCAACAGGGGTCCAAGCTTCCCTTCGTGGGACTGCAGCCTGAAGCCGCAACAAGGGCGACGGGGTTGCCGAAAGGTTGTCAACAGCAAATTCAAATTTTCGCGTGCGTTTGGGGTTTTATTCGTCAAATTAGAAACTTTCGGGGATTTATTGCAGGGCTCTATCAAAACATCAAGTAAATCACAGAGGCGAATGGCTGTTGGGTTCTACTTCATGTTTTATCGTTTCCCGCGACTACATTTGAAAATTTATCCGACCGTGGGGATCCTTCTTCGACGAGGACCATGTCCCCCTGTCCCCCATCTGGTGTCACGTACCTCTTTCCAGACGACGATCAGGTTTCCTGTACTTTCCTTGGTCTAAAGAGCACATATCCTCAAACAGTTTACTGATTTGTGACTTTAACATGCTACAACTTTCCAAAGGCCTTAAAACGAACCAAACTCAAGTATGCAAATCATTGCAAGAATGATTGCTGGTACACGCGCTTCCTGATGTTTACATAAATGCTAAGACTTCTTTCCAAAAACTTCACCGTCATGATATGGTGCATTAAATATTTACTGACGGCCAGCTTGGTTGTTCTGTGATTGGTAGCTTTCACGAGACGAAAGTTTTTTGCATTCCACCCCGAATCAAGAGGAAGAGGAGGAAGAGGAGGATGGGAGGTGGGGATGTTGGGGCGCCCCGGTTGAATATTCTTCACATCACTTTACCATAGTTTGGTATACGCGGCATTTGTCAAACTTGAAGTCACCTGCTCTCCCTCAATTAAAAGGTCCTGAATACGCGGATGAGTAAGTCTGTATTCAACGAACTCAAACAATTAAACAACTTTTTTTTTCTTTTTTAACTGTAAGACGAAACGTTTAATCCGTTTCGTGGCCTCTGGATCAGTGTAGAAGTTTTCAACGAGCCAAAATTCCTTGCCGTCATTACCAAAGCTTCCGAGTCGGCTGTCCATAGTGGTTTCAAATGTGTGTAATATCGTGACCACTGGAATTTTGAGCATCGAGAGCGTCGATAAAAGGGATAGTGTGTTACCTGTTGACACTTCACTGACCAAATGCATTTTTCCATAGAGAAATTGATATAAGGTAAAAACGTTGCATAAAATACCTCCAGCTTCCACCATTTTTGCGCAATGAGTGTTTGAATTTATTTGCTACAACATCCACATCACAAGTTGAGCTGATCCCTTCAACAACGTGGTATACACTGCACCATACCAAAATGTTAGGAACTAAGTTTTTCAGGGAATATTTTGGCGCGGAGGAAATTTCTTCAATTAATGCATTGACTTACAAACTAATTTGGGTCCGTTTTGTGGTCCCTGGACCCTTGTAGAAGTTTTCAGCGGGTGCAATTAAGCTACCCTTCATATGAAATTTCACGGCTAGGCCTTTCACAATGATTTCAAATCTGTGTACCATGAACTCTGAGATTTTGAGCGCCGAGAGCTTGTGTTTCCTGCTGTTCTACCTTACTCAAAATGCCGTTTGCGAAAAGGTCGCTCAGATACCTTCAGTTTTCTTCATTTTTGTCTGATGAGTACTTCAACCCCTTTCCTACCGCATACACATCACAAATTGAACACATCATTTCAGGAACATGGTCTATACTGTCCCCCCAAAATATTTTCCAAGGTGTTTAATTCGTAGGGGAATATCCTCCGCGGGGATTCCCCTCGAACCAGTGGTGTGGTATTCATAAAACTATTACCAATTGCAACCGAAAAAGACTTTGTTGGGGGGGGGGGGGTACTCGACTTGATAATATAGCCTACATGCAACAGCGTGTAGTGACCTGATTCGGAAATATACAGTAAGATATGATTATCAAAACGAACCCTAATTAAAAAAGAAAAAGTGGAAACGCAGAGAAGTCGATAAAAGCTAGAAAAAGGAAGATATTTAAGACAAAAAAACTGCAAAACTAGACCGTTCCACAACTTTAAACCGCAAAACAAAAAATGATCCGTTGCCTAGTCTCCGAGAATTCGAACTCACCAACTAAGGAGTCGGAGCCGAGCGCTTTACCGTTGGACCATCGACAACACTGGGCGTCATGACATTATAATCAGTAGTTATATTCTCGTGTGAAGCTGTATGACTCCATACAAGAAGAAGTGCCTAGCGGAGGGCGGGGGTGGGGGAGCTGGATCGAACAACCCTTTTCACCCGTATTCTTAAGCCTTAGTACCGTACTTTATATTGCCTGAAACACCGCAAATGATGTTGCTTCAATATCCTGGAATGTCATACATTTTCCTTTTAATGTTTATAACATGGTCTGTAAATGTTTCGTAGTTTGCTCTATATATGACGGGTGCGGGGCGGGGAGGGGGAGGGGAGGGGCAGTAACAGCGGACTCGTGGTCTTCTCGGAAGCAGCATTTTCCAATTTCTTCGGAAAATAGTAAGGGTAGTAGATACGATAAAATGTGTAATCCAGACGCTGGGGTACGTAGCGCCAGAATTTGCTCAACAGGGGTCCAAGCTTACCTTCATAGGACTGCAGCCTGAAGCCGCAACAAGGGCGACGGGTTGGCAAAAGGTTGTCAACAGCAAATTCAAATTTTCTCGTACTTTTGGGGGTTTTATTCGTCAAATTGGAAAATTTGGGGGATTTATTGCAGGACTCTGATTTGAATCAAAACATTTAGTAAATCACAGAGGCGAATGGCTGTTGGGTTCTACTTTATATTTTATCGTTTCCCGTTAGTACATTTGAAAATTTACCCGACCGTGGGGATCCTTCCTCGACGAGGAACATGGCCCCTACCCCTATCTTGTGTCACGTACCTCTTTCTAGACGGCGATCAGCCTTCCTGACTTTCCTTGGTCTCAAGAGCACAAATCCTTAAACAGTTTACTTATTTGTGACTTTAACATGCTACAACTTTTCAAAGGCCTTGAAACGGACCAAAATCAAGCACGCAAATCATTGGAAGAATGATTGCTGGTACACGCGCTTTCTGATGTTTCAATACATGCTAAGACTTCTTTCCAAAATTTCACCGTCATGATGTGGTGAATTACATATTTACTGACGGCCAGCTTGGTTGTTCTGTGATTGGTAGCTTTCACGAGACGAAAGTTTTTGCATTCCACCCCGAATCAAGAGGAAGAGGAGGATGGGAGGTGGGGGGGGGGGGAGGGTGGCGTTGGGGGCGCCTCGGTTGAATATTCTTCACATCTCTCTTCCATAGTTCACTATACGCGACATTTGTCAAACTTGAAGTCACCTGCTCCCCCTCAATTAAAAGGCCCTGAATACGCAGATGAGTAAGTCTGTATTCAACAAACTCAAAAAAATTAAACAAATTCTTTCTTATTAACTGTAAGACGAAAAGTTTAATCCCTCTCGTGGTCTCTGGATCCTTGTAAAAATTTTCAGTAGGCACAAGCTTCCTTGCCGTCATACCAAAGCTTCCGAGTCGGCTGTCCATAGTATTTTCAAATCTGTGTAACATCATGACCACTGATTTTGAGCATCGAGAGCGTCGACAAAAAGGATAGTGTGTTACCGTTTGACACTTCTCCACTGATGAAATGCATTTTTCTATGGAGAAAGGATATAAGGTAGAAAAACGTTGCATAAAATACTTTCAGTTTCCACCATTTTTGCGCAAAGAGTGCTTGAATTTATTTGCTACAACATCCACATCACAAGTTAAGCTGATCCCTTCAACAACGTGGTATACACTGCACCCTACAAAAATGTTAGAGACTAAATTTGTCAGTCGATATTTTGGCGCGGAGGAAATTTCTTCAATTAATGCATTGACTTACAAACTAATTTGGGTCCGTTTTGTGGTCCCTGGACCCTTGTAGAAGTTTTCAACGGGCACAATTAAGCTACCCTTCATATGAAAGCTCACTGTTAGGCATTTCAAAATGATTTCAAATCTGTGTACCATGAACGTTGAGATTTTGAGCGCCGAGAGCTCGTGTTTCCTGCTTTTCTACTTCACTCAAATGCCATTTTGCATCGCGGAAGGATATATTGCAAAAAGGTGCCTGGAATACCTTCAATTTTCTTCATTTTTGTCTAGAAGTACTTAATTTCAAATTATTGTTTCTTATGTCAACGAAAGAATATTTTCTTACACAAAGCTTTTCAAATTTAGTTTTTTTAAAACGACTGAAATCCTCAGCGACACTAGTTTTGATCTTAGATATAATAATTGAAAGGATTTCATGAGGAGATTGGTTCTTTGATTCAAACACCTGCAGACACCTAGACACCTAGATTTCCACAGAATAAACTTAGTAATAACAACAAAAAAAAACAAAAACCAAATTTTATCAAATACTGATGTTTCAATGCTTCTACTTGGGAGTCCATGAAAGAAAAAGTTTTCACCTAGATCGGGATAAGAAGTTTCCTTTGTCAAATTATTAAAGACTTTCTTAAACCATTTTAAAACTGTTTGAATCTTTGGGCAATCCCAAAGAAGCTGGGAGGTCATTCCAATCTCAGTGCAAACATCGAAATTACAAACGCCATCACCCATGCCCCGTTTATTAATCCTTTGCCCCTTGTACAGAATAACGTGAACCAAACGCCACCGAAAATCTTTTAGCTTATTATCAAGTAACCCATGAAAACATAATCTCCATATTTCCTTCCATGGATAAGACGGATGATCCTTTACCGCTATAATGCGAACATCAGAAGGCTGTAACCTCTTAGTAATACCTTTGACCCTACAAGCATTATTGGCAAAATCTTTGTCTAAGCTATAAAGCATCTTAATAACATTACATGCTTTGACCAAGAAGTCGGTGCACACATTAGAATTTGGTCTCGTGTTAGACGAAACATGAGGATAGTATTTTCGGTAATCTTAATCGAGGTAGTACTCCATTCAATATTGTTTTGTAAATTTTGTATGGCAAACCTCCCGAGCTTTAAAGTCTTAGTCTTTCCCACATTAATTGAAGCCCCAGTGGCTGACTGGAGCAAGTTAAATGCATTAAAAACATTTCAATATCTGAAATATTGGTGGCTGCACAACTTGAAGTAGCGTCGTCAGCGTACTGTAAAACTTTATACGCACATTTCCGCCAGGGATGGTGAAGTCACTAGTATTATCACATTGGTTGATATAGCAAGCAATGGGTTCAATAAACGAAACATAAAGGAAAAGAGACAAAGGACACCCTGCCTTACCCCCCCCCCCCCGGCTCAATATAGACGGGGTCGGAGAGGCTTCCATTAATAAATAATTGACTGTAATGTAAATGTCCCTATAAAGTAGATACCCACTTGCAAAAGTTATCGCCAAAATTAAGTTTCTGAAGAACCTTTAATAAGAATTTCCAGTTTACACGATCAAAAGCTTTCTCCTGGTCTATGGAGACAAGAGCACACGGAACGTTCTTTACAGTAATCTATGATGTCGCTGATTAACAAAAGATTGCTATGTACGGACCTTCCAGGCACAGAACAAGCTTGATATTGGTTAAAAATCGTGGGCATAACCTTGCTGAGTCTAAAACTTTTGTAAGTAGTTTGTAATCAGCATTTAATAAACTAATGGGACGCCAGTTAGTGTGATCCAATGAATCCCCATTTTTGGGAAGAAGTGTAACGACACCAGTACTCTGACTTTTAGATAGACTGCCTTTACAAAATACAAAAAATGTCATTGAATACAAGAGTTAAATCAGTACTTAATAAATCGGCAAAACTTGCAAAAAAAATCAGACGAAAGACCATTACTTCCAGGGGACTTATTCTTAGCATCTAAACGAATTGCGTTTTGAACCGATGATCTAAGCTATTTTTATCATCTTCAGAAAGAGACGTGCTTAAACATTTAACAAATTCATTTCGCACAAACTCATTACAACTGCTCTGCTCAGAGAAGAGTTGACTATAAAAATGGTGAAAGGCGGACATGGTTCCCTTATTTTCATACACAATACTAGCATCGGTATTCCGAATGTCCTTTATCCCTTTTTGTTCAGCCCGATGCTTTTCTTGTCTAAAGAAGAGGGCAGAAAGTTTTTTCCCCTTCCTCTAGATAACTAGCTCTAGAACGAATGAAGGCTCGGTGAGCTTCAGCATTTAAAATTTTTTTTGATCTCCTCAGAATTTGAGTCCGAGAGAACTTTTTGTAACTTCTCAATTCGGTGTCTTTTCTCTTGAGCAATACGAATTCCGTGCCGTATGGCAAGTTCTTTTATTCTTGTTTTTAAATTTTTCCACCAGTCGGTAATAGAACAGAAGACGGGCTTTAAAGTAGACCATAGTTTATATTGGTATCTAAATTGTGAACAAAATCCTCATCATGGCTAAGAGGTGTATGATACTCCCAGTAGCATTTCCCCTTCCTGGGGTATTATTTAGACTAAAATTCACGTAAACAGGGTTATGATCGGAGAAGGGAAGAAAGACAGTGTCAACTTTGGTAACGGTAAAATTCGTCGGCAGATACAGTCTATCTAACCTCGAACTACGGTCCCCACGAGCCCATGTATGACCGGGGATACTCGGATGAAGGGTCCTATAGCAGTCAACTAAATTATACTGCGGAACAAGATGCTGAATTTCATCACGGCCAGCGAAGGAATGTGTATTAGTATTTGTACTGGAATGATCAATGGTATCAATTACACAGTACAAGTCACCCCCTAATATGTTGGACTACTGCCCCTTGTATGAACATATAGTGTAGTAAAACTGCACAGAAGTAGTATTGCCCGACAACTGTCTTAAGAGTTTCCTTATCCAATCGAGAATAGGTATAACCTTTGGGCATTCCCAAAGAATATGCTTGGTTGTTTCAATTTCAGAACAAGTGGCTCTTGGACACAGGCCGTCACCCACCCCCCAATTTCTAATTCTTTGCCCCGTACACAGAATTCCGTCTGCAAGACGCCATGGAAAGTCTTTCAACTTATTATCCATAATTTCACTGAACGCCAACCTCCAAATTTTGTCCCATGGAAAGGTGGGATGTTTCTTAACAATAGTAACATCAACACTGGCATTTTGAAGTTAGTAGGTTAACAATGTCCCTAGTCTTCTTACAGTCAAAATGGAGGTCACTCACTCATACTGAAAAGCCGCTTTAAGATATCACTTGCAAATAGTAGGGAAGGAGAACAGAGATCTGAATTAGGTCTCGAGTTCGACCAGATACAAGAACAAGGAATTCGAAGTGCCTCGGCCAGGCACGGCGATCTGTTAAAATTATTGGGGGGGGGGGGGCACTTGCTTGAATGAACACTTTGCGGCTCCCGCAGGGGTACAGGGTACCATCAAAGGCAAACCCGTAGCTATGCAGGAAGTTTAATATAGGGGCACCGGCACCTCATAGGGGCACCGAAGAAGATTATGTTTGTAGTCAGTAGTGCCACCATGTGATAACATTTTGAGTGAACCGTACGGGAGGTATCTCAAGCCTACCACAGATAGCTTAAACTTATTCTTGGTATGTGTGCACATTAGCGCGAAGCGTGCAAAAATTTCGCTCTTCTGGCAGTCTGGTGGGAATTTCCCCCTGCTTTTGCAATACAGAGACGTGGAAACTGGAAAGTCTCCAGAAGTGAAGGGAACAAAGCTATCATCTCGGTGGTGATTCTTCAGATCCACAAACGCAGGTGAAGAGTTAATTACTTTGCGAACGGCGAGGTGACCGGGAACTTCCATTAGACAGGCTTGATGTGATCCAGTATGATTTTGTTAGCATCCAAATGAAAATTCCCCGAATGTCCGAGGAATTAACAAAACAGGAACACTAGCATGGAGCTTTGAGCAGGACTATGAATGACAGTGAGAGAAAATAAAGTTCTTCACAGCTCACAATTCAGATGATAATTACAGTATTTTTGATTGAAATTTTGCATGAAGATAAAAAAGTAAATTTTGAATAAATTGTGATATGAGTAATATTAGTTTATATAGACGTCACGTTACGCATGTTACTCAAGGCATTAGGTCGGTTGCTACATGGAGACCCCTTGCTGCCCGGCATATAACTTTGAGCCTTCACCTAGCTTTGGCTAGAATGATTCACTGAGAATTTTTTGTGCTAATAGTGTTCATAGGTTATGCAACTCGCCGAAATTTTTCAGGAAAATTATTTGCCATGCATGGTGAAGCCTGCTGGCAGACTCAGCTGGCAGTGATGAAAAGGTATGCCCGACGTGGCCGGGAACAAGCTAAAATAAGGAGTCCAGCTACCTGAAGCCCTGCCAGAAGTGACGGGTGCCTAAAGGATGCCAAACGGGAACACTTGGGCGCGCAAAGCGCGAAGAAAAAAATTGGGATTCTGTTGGAGAAAAATTGTAAATATTTGGTTCTTGCTAAGAAAATTTAGAAAATTTGAGTTTTTATGGAAGAATCTGCCCTTCCTCGTCCCAGAAAGCTCAAATTCTCCTAAGTTACTCCTAGCCAATCCCAATCTGTCTTGAACTCCTCCGTCCTTGTGCAGAAACAAACCTATAGTACATTGCCTAAGATCATATCCTGGTGTGCATACGAAGCCGTAATATCACATGTAATCAGAACACTCTCTGTGCTAAGGGCCTGATCATAGGTCCCCTGTTGGGGTCCAGGGGCGAAGCCCCTGAAAGACAAACGATTTGGTGCATTCTAGAGTATCGAAAATGTGTGTGACAATATTTAAGTTTTTTTCTGCATACCTTTAAATATTGGGGGGGGGGGACATTTGATATTATGTCCCCACTAAAAATATTGGGGGACATGTCCTCCTGTCCCCCCCCCACCGTGATCGCCGCCCATGGCCTCGGCTAAAAAATACCGAGCGAGGGATAGGCATGTCGGATAGCCACCATCTAAAAGAGAGAACAAAGGCTTCACGAACAGAGCATCTACTTTTATTCTTGGATTATCAAGAACTAACCCACCACTCTCCATTGGCAAGCAAATTACCCGCCTTGTAACTCACCCCATATGAACGAAAACAGCGCTTTGCTTTGGTCCTTTATAACGGAGTCTGGCATGCGGTTGACTGGGGCTATGTAGCAGAATAAGGGGTAAATAACAGTGCTGACAACTAACACTTTACCTTTGAGACGCAAACTCATGTCCTCAGTGTAGTCGGAGTCGAGCGCCTTACCAACCGGCCAACGACAATGCTGCAATGAGCAGCAATATAATTAATAGATATAAGAGATCTAGTGTGAAGCTGTGTGACATACAATTAGAAGTGCCGTTTGGGGGAGGGGAGGGGAGTTGGAATGAACACCCCTTTTCACCCGCATCCTTTAGTATTAGTACCATACTCAATCTGGCCTGAAAAAACGCCTCAATGATGTTGTTTCAATACGCTTGAATACATGTTTTCTGTTAATGTTTATAGCATGAATAGCCTATAAATGTTTCCTATTTTGCCGTATAAATGACATCAATGGGGGTGGGGATGGGGTTGGGATAGGCGGGGGAAGCACAGGAAGCCGTGGTCTTCCCGGTCGCAGAATTTTCCAAGGTACGATTAAATGTGTAATCCCGACGCTCGGGTAGCGCACAAATTCAAGCTATTGGGGTCTTAGCTTTCCCTACGTGGAACTGCAGCCTGAAAGCCCCCACCAGGGCGACGTGTTGCCGAAAGGTTGGCGACAGCAAACTTCAACATTTTCGGCCTGCATGTTCTGTTTTTAGTCGTGAAATTGGAAAACTTAGGGGACTTATTGCAGGATCTGCCTCATTTAAATCAAAATATCACGTAAATCACAGAGACGAATTGCTGTTGTGGGCTACTTCATATTTTCTCGTTTCCCGACTACACTTGAATATTTACCCGACCGTGGGGGATCCTTCCTCAACGAGAGACATGCTCCCTAACCCCATCTGGCGTCACCACTGTCCCGACGACGATCAGTCTCACTGACTAACTGACCTTCCTTGGTCTCAAGAGCACAAATCCTCCAACTCAAATACTGTCCAAATTTACGGCGAACTTCGGGCGCTGTAGAATATCTTGGTTTACTTACTTGTGACTTTTACATCCAAATGACCAAAATCAGGTATACGCGAATCCACAATGGAAGAACGATCGCTGGTACACGCGCTTTCTGAAGATGAAATAAATGCAAAGACTTCTTTCCAAAATTCTTAACCGTCATGATATGGTAATAAAACGCGGCCAGCTTGTCGGCTGTTCTGTGACTGGCAGCTTTAACGAGACGAAACTTTTCGCATTCAAGCGCGAATCGAGGGAGACGGTGTTGGGGGAGGCCCGTATTTCAACTAACTGTCTGCAAAAAACATGAAAAATTGATTACATTTTATAAGAAAGACAGTCAGAAAGAAGCTCCTATCAAATTTTTAAGGGACTAAATTTGTCAGTCAATATTTTCGGTGTTAGAACATTTGAACAGGGAGGTGTTAAGAAGGAGATACAACGGTCTATAGACTCTTTGAAGTCATGTTAGTTTCCGACGGTAATCTTGCTTTTCTTATCAAAATTCTTATCTCAATGCCTTAATCAATTACAGGATTAGTGCTGCGTTGCCAAAATACCAATGTGAAGACACACCCCTTAAGTGAACTCGTTAACTTACCATTGCCAGCCGTCATGAAAAAATATAAAATTTTAACCATTCGTCGTTATTCGTCGCACTTAATATCATTTTGTTTAAAGTCAGCAGAGAATTACTTTAAATCTTTCTTTTCAAAGATATTAGATAATGATGGAGAAATTTGCTGAAATGAGAAAAATGTATAGACTGGAACAATGTTTCCAGCAGATGACGTGTTTCAATGGCGGAGGCACAATTGAAATACATCAATTAAATGTTTATTGCCAGTCGTTTTACTGAAAATCTTGTTTAAACTTTGGTCATTGTCGGAAACTAACCTCACTTCAAAGCAGTTACAAACAGTGGCCTTTGTCTCAGGATTACTTGGAAAAGAAAGAGGGACATCACCACCTAAAAGGCTTAGTCAACAGAGACTTAACAATAGGAACACAGGGACCTGTCAATCAAATGACAGTGCATGAAAAGGATTAATTCATTTTCAAGTACGTATTGTCTGACAAATTTCTTCGTTGGATCTCCTTCTTAACACCTCCCTGATTTGAATTCGTGGTCCGTTACCATAATGGGAAATCATTATTTATACACAGCGCCCTCACCTAACGTCATCAACGTCGTCAACGTCATGTAAGTATTATCAGTCTCCACCCAATTGTCTCTATGTTTAACTTGTAGGAGATGGACACGTAATTCTGTCAGAAAAGTCGGATCACTTCTCTAAATCACGATCAATGATCAGATTTTACCGAAACGAGGGTTCACTTAATGAAGGGTATTTTAGGTGGTATTCGACAACTCTATGAAAAATGTTTCTGTGATCCCAAAAAATAAGAAAATTTGATATAAAACTTAAACCATTCATTACATTAATTCTTCGTCATTAGACACATAGTTCTTTTACACGTAATTCACCTTTTAATCTTTAAATACTACGGTGATATTAAGTGGCTCTTTTTTGTGCGGTATTTGACCACGTTTAACAATTTTTGACCTAACCATCGCTATATTTGACCAGAGGGTACAGTTTTCGACCCAGTGGTTAGAGCTGAATTCGACCGTCTCAAGTGAATTGTTTAAACTTAACGGTTTTCCTGTTGGGTGGGGGGGGGGGTGGAGTGATTGGTTCACTTACCTACCACTTGTATGTTTCTTATGGAAAGTTATCCATTTGCTCTTTTTATCAGGTTTATTTTAGGCTATGCTTTCATTATTCATAATTTTCTAATAATGCAAAAATAATTCATTGGTTTGAGACAAATTAACTGCCTGTGACAGAGCGCAAATCCAGAAGTAATATAAAGCAGTTTGTAATTTCACAAGAAATGGGAAACAACAGCTAACGAAGTCAGTAGTATCAGTTTATGCATATAAAAGTATTCCATACAAACAAGAGTCGAATAACCGACATTGGCAGGTTGTATGCGACCGACGTCAGCAATATTCGACACTGCGTGTTTCAGCATGACAATTAGTAATGTTTCGTGATTTGGAATTTTTGTCTTATTTAACATTTATTTTAGACCATCTTCTTTTTAGAATCCTTTTATCAAATCTGTATCATTTTTTTCTTGATATTAATTGGTTTACAGTTTTACCCACGTTGTATTTATCTGTCGAAGGCCAAGAGGTTGATGAAATAGTAGCATTTGAAAATGAAGAAATTAATATCACTTGCGGTGCTGAGGGAGCATTTCCCGCGGCTCGACTCGCCTGGAGAGTTAATGACATGCCGGCTGACGCATTCAAAACGTATTTTACATTATCAAATAACTCAGAGCATTCTTTTGACTCAGTATCGACCCTGCGGTTCAAACCAAAGTTAGGGGACAAGGAAATCGCTTGTGTCAGCACTTTGGACGAAAGTGAAAGTAAGCAGGTTGAAAATGCAAGCCTCATAGTTTACGGTAAGTTGATTACCTTTTGACATTTTCCTACTTTCTTGTTTTATGTGTGATAGACTCATTGATAGATTCCAGGTGTATGTCATCTGTAGTAAATCATATCATGCAATTTAAAAATATGAACAGCAACGCAAAAGATATTTACAACTATGACAGCACTATATGTTAAAACTTCTTAAACCCTTGAGTTAAACAGAAAAGGAGTCGTTATTTTTTGTTTCTCTCTTTACATGTTTTCCGTTTGGGTTAGTTTTCGGGAATGGGGGGAGGTCATAAGCGTACGAGGTGGGGGGGGGCAGGGGGTATGTACCCTCCCAATTCGGGCAAAAATAGTGGATCCATGTGGGCAAATGAGACAGCCAAGAAAATAAATTATGCCCTTTTGCAACCGACACAGCGGTATCAACATTCGGACAACTTGGTCCAAAATTCTTAATTCGGGCAAAAATTATCCCTGACCCCCAGAAATATTGACCCCCGTACCCCTATGAGGGGTGCACGGTTACAACCTTACATTCTATGAAATTAAGGTTTCTTGTGAATAAACCTCACAATGTGTTTATTGATCACTGGCAAACATTTTGTCAAGATTAATGTATAGTGTTTAAGGTTTTGTAAACTATCTCTATTATCGTTATACAGCGTTACCAACTTTAGATTTGTTCATGAACGACAGAAGTGTTAAGAATGAAATAATTAAAGGATTTTTTAGTGAAGACCTGGTTATAACATGCCATGCATCGAGAGCATCGTTTCCTGCACATCTCACGTGGAAGATAAATAATATACGTATGCATGTCGAAACAAATGATTTAGAATTTAAAAATGATGACGGAACCTATGATTCAACATCAATTTTACGGTTTCGACCACAGTCAGGACATAAGACTATCGCTTGTGTAAATACCTTTGGTGAAGGTTACCGCACCCAGGAAGTTGGTGCAATATTGGTTTTTGAAGGTAAGATTTTTTTAGTTGTTGAATGTAAATGAGATACAGGGAGAGATTGAGTAGGGGTGTGTGTACAGAAAAGGAAAGTTTAAAAGTAACCTAAGTGGCACGAGTTTAGAATTTTAACAACTTTCAGTTTATGATTGGAAAGATTAATTATTAATTATAAAATGAGGTTATTAATTATAAAACAAATCCATTGATGTTTCTTCAAAAGAATGGAATGAAATGCTTTCCGTTTAGTAGTACATGTAAAGTCAAGTATAAAGGTTGAACAAAATGAAGTATAGAAAAAAATAAACAAAATATCGATGGGTGCTGAGGGTCATCTAAGAAGAGGAAACTGAATTTTATAGACATATGTTATCGAATGAATTAATTTCATTGTAACACAAGAACTACAATGTTGAGCTGATTGATGTAATGAAAATAGAACCTTTGATAATAGTAAAACGACAGCTCTTAGGTTTTAATGTTGATATGTTTTAAAAGATTAATACCCATTCGGCCTCTTTGCATTACATATTTCTTAATTGCATTATTAACAAAGTTTAAATATATCATCTGAAGCATCCAATTGGTGCCAGGTAACTCTGAGTGGAACTATTGCTTTGTGGTTTCCATTAAACTTTATTTCCCTAGCTTCTGAGCTCATTCGGTCTTTTTCCAGACAAAGTTGCATCCTTCCTCATCTTATTCTTTTCTCTCTCTTATAAAGGTATCCAAATCCCTTTCAACATAATATACGTGGCTGTGCCTGTTTGCTTTATAGCGCTCTTAGTGATTATTTTAAATATTGGATGCTGTATCTATAAGAAGCTCAAAGGTATGCGCTTAAACGTTTGGTTAATGTGTTTTTGTTTCATACGTACGTACGCACATACATACATACATACATACATGCATGCATGCATGCATACATACATACATACACACATGCATACATACATACATGTATAACAAGAGCTCTCACGATAGCATTTATTTAGAAAGTCGTATGCAATTTTAATAAATTTGTCCTGAAATAGTTATATTATTATGTCTTTCGTTGTGACTATTTTCATTACAGGAAGTTTATCGGAGTCGACGTAAGTATTCACTATAACCTTTCGTAAGGTTCAGTATTTCAAAAGATTGACATATTTTCATACATCAATGCGATTTAAATAGAAGAAGAATAAAAAAAAAAAAAAACATAAAACTTTTTCAAAAAGTGAAAGAATTACAGATGTGTCCTGTCGTCTTCAATCAGGGCATTAATCTTCTTGAAAGGAATCATACTAAGGCTTTATCCTTCTATCAGACTTGGAATTGGCCTGGAATTTGCTTGACTCGAACTCGGAGCCAATTCCAGCCGACTCCACAAAAATGAAAGTTTCATAAATGCTACTAAAGGATGTCATTGGTGCACAGTTTATCAAGTGAATTGGCACATACTGTCACCTAAATTACAGGATGAGACAGAGAATGAAACCAAACTTTCCTTTTTAATTGTAATTATAAAATACTACAAATAGCATTTGTATGAGATGCTATATTGTCAAGTAGCCGGACTCGGAATGGGCCCGGAATGGTGGTTGTCACTGGAACCGCAATTGGGTTAGGTGGATTCGGACACAGCCGTGAGTAAATTTTACATAAATTGTAAACATGCAGGCATTAATCCATGCTAGGTATAATAAGACTATAAAATAATACTGATAATAACACTGAAAACATTTCAAAAATGCAAACCCATTTGAAATTCTCTTCTATACTGTGTCTTTCATGGATATTTGTTTTATGCAGGAATGTAGGTCTCTCTTTACTAGCCTCGTCCACTAAAAGTATCAGTGATTCACCAAGTAGCAGTCGGAAGACACCTCAAGGAGGTAAGGCTTTAAGCTAAAGGACATTAACATTTTGGAGACTGAGAACCAAGGGGGAGAATCAGGGGAATGGTACAGTACCCGTTGCCACGAAAGAGAGTATTTCATTCAAATTTCCATTGCGCCCGGTGTTTTTGGAATAAAACTTTCACAATTATCAACATTTATGAGCCCTTGAAGTATTGCTATCCCTATCAAAATGGTTCAGGTGATTATAAGCCTGAGTGGCACAAGGCCGGTTTCCTTTACTCACCTATTGAAATGTTTATGTTAATGATACAAGTTTCACACAACAAAGAGAAAATTTAACCCCCTGAAGAAAAAAGTGTTTTCCTTTTCTCGCCTTGACCCCCCGTGTGACCACCGCAACAGCCACCACAGAAATGAGTCGTAGATGTTATATATGAATAATTAATACATTTCTAAATGCTTCCGTAAAATTCTAAAGGACAAATATAGACAAAATAATGTTGTTATAAACTTGTAAATTTTTCAAAATAAAGTTGTGCCTACGTTTGTTATTCCATAGCAAAATTTATATATACAATAAATAAATAATTTATATACGAATTTATTTTCCTTTTCAGGAATAAAGAAAAACCTGAAGGGACCACAAAAGTATGATCATTTCTATTATTTGTATTGTTTGCTTATTGAATTCGCTTTGATGCTCGTCGTATCTTTCTAAATTTACTCAGCGGATTAGAAAGTCAAATGCCGAATGCATTACGAAGTTATACAAAGCATGATTTACTGTATGATGACAGATTAAAAAAATTCCCCAGCCGTTTGAGCGCTTTCTTCTTGTTCATTGGTATTTTACATATTACCTTTTCCAGCCTAGAGTTACCTGAGATACCCACTGACTTGCAAGAACATGAATATGCAGAATACGAAAAACCTCCGTCAGAGTAAGATATTTATTGGTCTTTAAAGACAATTTCATCAATTACGTAACAATACTGAATGACATGGGGGTTGAATATCAAAGGCCACCTTTTGCATTTTTAAGTAGATACTTTGAAAAGAACCATTGCTTTTCTTGTCATAATTGTTCTAAAATTTTTATTCAGATTAAAGTTACAACAACCAGGTCAGAAGTATGCTTCCTATGCTGAATGTGACACAGGTGAGACTGATAGCTTTCTCATGTTTATACTCTAAAAACGTCCAGATCAGAGGGGCACCGACTCCCAATTCGGATCATTTATTTGATCTGATTTGGATAAAAACTGATCCAGATTGGACCATTTTATCCAAATCTGGTCACTGCAAATGATCCAGATTTGGGTCAGTGCCCCTCCGATCCGGATTGGGTTCAAAGTATATCAGGACGTATTAAAAGTGAAGCGTATAGTCAGTGTTTTGAAAAGTAGTAATTACCGCTAAATCTTCAGGTCTAAAATGTGCGGGCGGAAGTAATTTTCCTTAAAAATTTGCACAATATGTCCCACAGAATTGCATCCAAGGACCCTCAAATATTCAAAAACTTACCAAAGTGGAGAGGACGCCCCTTTCCCAGGATAATCACCCCAGCTGAGAGCAGCTTCCTATGCCTATACTTAAAGAGAAAATGCAGTCACCCGATTTGAATTAATGTACCTCGTCATCCTAATTCAGGAATGGTTCCTGTCAATCATGTGACAATATTTTTGTTACTTTTTGTTAAATTCATGCAGAATAACTCCTTGGTTTACTTTCAATATTCAATGTTTTTACAAAGAAACATAATACTTGTGAGCGAAATATGCGGAGATTTGTTCGATTTAACAGATTTTTGAAAACAAACTTGGGGCGACTGCTTTCTCCGTGAAGTTACAAAATTAAAGAATATACCGTACTGGTTCAAGTATACAGGTTACCCCATGTACAAAGTCATGTTCACGGTTACGCGAACGGCGCCCGGAGTGTGATAACTATTGTGTAGTCTCGTTAAAAAGGAGTTTTAAGTTCTCATGTGCATTGGGTATTTCGGTTATCTCTTTGTAGATTTATAAAGTTTAAATTTTTTGTGGTCATTTTAATCCGTAAACGTCACATTTTTAGATGATGCTCCGTCAGTAAACTATTCGACAACTTTAACTGACGCTCCGTCAGTGAGCTATTCGACAACTTTAACTGACGTCACACAGGCTAAAATATTCTACGGCCAAGACATGCGTAAACTGAAGAAAATCAACACGAGCAAGTTATATGATAGATGGACGGGAACCATCACCCTAGCAGGAGAAAAGAATCAAAGGGTGGTGTATACAACAGTCAGAGGTAAATTTTCAATTCAACTAGTTTAAAGATAATACAATACAATACAATACAATACAATACCATACCATACCATACCATACCATACCATACCATACCATACAATACAATGCAATGCAATGCAATACAATACAATACAATATTATATGATACATTACTAGGCGTAGGCTTTACAAAGCTAATACATTGGCATCAACAACAAAACAATGCAATAAACTGAGTACTGCAAATCATCTTAAAATCGTCAGTAGTAGGGGGAGTTATGATCAGGATCAAATTTTTCATCCAATATTTTCCAGAGTTTGTCGAAACTTCTTTTAAAGGAAGGAACAGAGTCAGATTCCGCTGGAAAGATATTCCATGAATCAACAACCCTATTTTTAAAGCAAATTTCTAAAAATCCGTCGAACAGAGATGTTTCACAATGAATAACAATTAGACCGAAATTAGAACTGCTTGAGTCTGTGCTGGTAAGTGGTCACTTAATTTGAATGAAATGTGTTTTCTTTACATTAGAGGAAGTTTTGAGTTTGAACAAAGTTCACTGGGATAAATTTGTAAAGCGAGCGGTTCAACTACCGGAATCTAAACACCTTGTTCGTTTTGAAGGAATTGGTATTGATAACGGTAAGTTATATTGATTGCATACGAGCTAAGATCTTAACGTGCTGGTGTAGAAAGATTTTAAACACCGTGATTGGTTTATTTATAACCACGTGTTCCTGAGGGAAGATGGTGAAGAGGGATATTTGTAAGATACGACCTTGATAGAATATACTTACTGCAGCACACCACTAATTATTCCACCATTGACTCACTAATTTTGGTCCTTTCCGTACCCTCTGGAGGACCCTTGTAGAGATTTTTAACGGGTACAAGCTACCCCTCATATAAAAGCTCATGAGTAGGCCTTTTATAATGACTCCACATTCAGGTATCATAACAGTTGATATTTTGACCTAGGAGAGCTTGTATAATAGGGTAGTAGTAGTTCCTGCTTTTTTACTCCATTCAAAACGCCATTTTGCATCGCGGAAGGATATATTGCAAAAAGTGCCTAGAATACTTTCAGTTTTCTTTATTATGATTAGTATTTCAATTCCTTTCCTACCACGTGCATATCACAAATTGAACGCATCACTTCAACAACATGGTCTATACTGTGTCCCAACAATTTTCTAGGGTGTAAAATTCGTATTGTAATATCTTCCGCGGGGATTTCCCTTGAATTAGTGGTGTGCTACCTTTACAGGTTGATAGCTTCTGTGCCATATTGCTTTCCCGTTTTAACGTGTGAACCTGTATAAGAAAATCCGAAAAATTCGAAAACAAACACCTCCAACAGAATCTACCCAATTTGCTTTACTCGAGTTTATCTATGGTTCACTTCTAGGACTTGCATATTCTTCTTCTTCTTCAAAACCGCCATAACGTTATCATCATTTCTCTATAGGAAGACACTATTTGATAAACGAACGTTTGACTTGGGGAACACTAAACGCTCGGCTAAAATTGCCTCCCAACGCCGGACCAGGCAAAGTTTCAAGAAAGCCTTTGTCACCCTCAGAGGTGATGAGGGTAATTTTAGGAGTTTTAGAGGGAATAGATATGATTCAGGCGTCTGGGGTGAGTTCAATTGTGTTCATATAGGAAGCATGGCCGTCCGCAGAACATTTTCGGTGAGGGGGAGGAGGCGAGATAAGCAGATCACCACCATCAGTTGTCATTTAGTGTACCAAGAAAACAAAAATGCCAAAAAATGCTTCCAGTATTGCATGAAATGGCTCTTTGCGTTACTTACAAGTTGCATCTAAACAATCTTCGGCAACGATGTGATAAAAATTTGCTTTGAAAATTTCGGGGGAGGGGGCGGAGAGGCAACTGCCCCACTTCCCCCTCCCCGCTATGAAAGGCCATAATAGAAGAGAATACAAATTTCGCATGCTCAAATGTCTGATACTAATGTTGCTGTGTGCACTTTGTAAGGTTTCATGTCAAATCAATACTTACAGCAAGCAGTGCTTACATGTATACCATCATGAAACGCCTTATGGTATAATCACGTGATCTCTATGAAACCACGACATGATAAGCCCATCAAAAATGAATTAATAAAGAGGAACCGACTAAAAAATATGGCCTAAATTTTGTGCAATTTTACAATCCGACAGAGGTCGACATTAATTTCAAGGAAACTGATTTCGTCTAATGTCATATCTAAGTGTTAAACATTCTATTTTAAATATTGTAGAGTATATACTAGAAAAAAAATCATTTTTCCAAACCCTTTGAAGCCACTTGTATCGGTACCACTCAATTAATTTATAGCAGAAAATAACCCTTTATTGCACTTCCCGTATGTTTTGCTACTTTATGATGTATGTTTTAACTTTTAATAATTAAAAACAGTTCCTCCATCCCGGACTATCATCGAAGAAGGTTCTGCTCAGCAACCGAGGCATTTGTAAACTGTACGATTTCTGTTTATCCGAGGACGCAATCAACATTTTAAGGACACGAAAACCATTGGTATGAAAAAGGCTTTTGGAAATTTCTCAAACTTATCACATTTGTCATATAAAATCTACAAAATGAACTTTTTATCTTAACTTGTTACATTTGAAATGTTAGAAATGTGTAGTTTAAATTAATGTTTATTTCCTTTCTCTTCGTCAAGTCCGAGTATTCTCTAAATGAGCTGGCTCCTGAAGGCATAAAAAGAAATACATATTCCTCCGCCGGTGATGTGTGGTCGACAGCAGTTGTATTTTGGGAAATATTGTCAGGTGATGGCTAAACAGATCTTTGACAGGAATAATTCATAAAATAAAATATAGAAACTCATTTTGTCATACAGTCGGTACTTTATAGTTTGTTATATTGTGATATTAAAGTGATCTTTTTTTTTTGCAATGAAAGATTTTAAGGTTGAGATGTTCAATTCCATTTATGACCGGTGTGTAATGTAATTTACCAGTATGTCGTTTATCATGTTCGGCTTGTTTGCCTTTTTTCATTTTGAGAGGATCACTTCAACTATTTCGTCCTCAGGGTCTTTACCTTTTTATAATGATAATGGCTCAACATCAACAAGGACGAAAAAATTCAAAACAACACCACCTAAAACATGGCCAGAAAATTACAAACAACTTAGGTACGTTAATACGATTGTTTTATTTAAGGCTTCAGAAGAATAGACTCACATTTTAAGGGGAGCAATGGCGCACTGATATAGGATTGGGGTTAAAGACTAAAAGTTTTGCAATAGATATTCTGATGACTCAAAAATATGACCAAATATACTATGAATTACATTCGAGTTACTTATTCCCTTATTCAGAAAAGACCTTTTTAAAACCAGCTTATCTCCAAAATATTTCTGCCAATTACTCTACTTAAGGAGACACTATGTTATGTTAGTCAGTTCGGTGCAATTCAAGGCAGAAACTTTTGCTTATACATTTGAACAAAAGAAGAATGCGAAATAATATGTCACAAAAGTAAACCACTCATATTTTTCCTTTTAAACAAAAATGTTTACATTATCTTGGCAAGAGGACAGTTGTTTTTAAATGAGCATGTAAACTGAAGTCACTCTATAAAAAAGAACAATAAAAGGAGTATCCGACGAGAGAAGCACAGTTGTCCTTGCTTTCCATGGTGCCACCATCACTTTATAACATTAAGGTATTAATCCCATGTTTTAAAAAACTGTGTAACCCCCAACCCACCCCACAAACCCCTTCAAAAAGAAATACAAATTAAGTTAATGAGAGCATGCACCAGAGTAATGTATCTGTGAAATCACAGTAACTGTGCAGTTTACTGCGTGACTAGTGAAATAGAAGTTGTATTGACCAGCACGCAAGCTTAGAAATGTAAATTGAAGATGGGAATCGTGACACAGTGCGTTTCACTTCCAAGTAGATGTTTTCTTCATTTTTGATGTTATTTTATTGAAATCCAGTGTATGGGTGGTAGGCCTACAGAAAAGAGTGTTAAATCAAAGTTGGGAAATGAAGGTTGTACGAAAGCTTTATGATTGATTTTGGTAAAATCTTTAAAGGAGGGATGAGTTCCATATTTCATAAATTCTTTTTTCTATTCCTTTTTGCATAAACAGTAATGAAAAACTCTTTGCTTGCTGGGATAACAACGAAACTCTTCGCCCAACGATTAATGAGTTAAAACTGAGTTTCCAAGAGGTAATGGAGTTACTTAAAATTACTGTAATATCTGCTTTTATTTTGTTTCCCTAAAAGTTAACTCCCGTTAAAATAAAGTATCGGCATACGGTGACCCTTAAGCGGCTTACCACTGCAGGCAGGCTACAAATAATGCTCAGATCCCACGTTTTTCCCATATTTAATAATTTTTCGAACAATTAAACAGCTATAGGCTGGTTTTCATGGATCCTCTTACAACTTAATGAATCAGTCGCCTCTGTAACCATAGTTACATCTCTCCCTATCCCCTCGAAATTTTGAACAGCTTCTACAGTACTCTCGAGTATATTTTTAGACTAAAAATATGGTCCTCCGCATTCATCAACTCCAGTTAGACTCTTTTCAATGCAATTGAACTCTCTCCGTAAGTTTCATTGTTTCATAACATGCCCACATGCACTGATAATTACTACCGGATTCGTCTTTACCTTTCTTGTTCAGATATTAAAATCGGTTGATACCTACAACCTCCCACAAGTTTATGGAGGAAGTATGGCTGGTTGTTATCTTCCGATGAAAGAAGCGACGAAACTTGATACGAAGATAGGAGCTTTCAAAAGCTAGTAGTTAGAAATGAGGATTTATCTTATAAAAGGTGCTTGGATGAACAGTTATGTTAGCAGTGATGATAGGACATTTATTCTTTTACCGAGTACACGCATGGAAGTACTAACTGGTGTACTCGTGTGAAAAGAATTACTCGGACGAAACACCAGTAGAGGATGAGAGAGGGAGAAAACAGAATGTTTCATCCAACAATCGATCATCATTTAATGTATTGCTTGTGTACAAATCATGATGATGTCGTAGATATATACATTGCACGAGACGGAATCAATCCGCGAAATGTTTGACAAAGAAAGAAACGTTCGATTGAGTACAATTTTGGATAAAGGTTTTTTATCTCCGAGGAATATTTTGGCTGTACTCATAGGCGTAGGAAGCTCGGGTGGGAGTATGTGTGTGTGTGTGGGGGGGGGGGGCTAGCAGAAAAAATGTGTTGGGCGTAAGCATGTTTCCGCCTCCCTGAATTCAAGGACGAAAACCCCTTATTTGTTCCCTCTGTAAAAATGTCAAAATTTTGCAGTAATTTTCCTTAAAATTTGCCCAATATGATTCACAAAATTGCATCTAAGGACCTCAAACACATTCACCCCCCAGTCAGAAACAGCTTTCTACGCCTATGACTCTACTAGAGCATTTCTTTCAATGTTATTATGATATACCGTGGCTTGTTGGAGAAAGAATCTTTAAGTAAGGTCTGTATACCAGCTTTCACGACTCATAATTATGATGTCACCTGGGACTTGTTGTTTTCTGTACATACCGTATAAAATCAGTCCTATGGTCTGAAATGTACGTAAATGCCAATTAGGATATGTCAGCACCAACACTTATCAGGGAGTTGTTGAAAATCTAATGTAACAACTCTCTTTCGTATAATGTCACCTAAGGAAGAGATCACGAGACTGTCAAGAATAAAGACAAGGGGAGTTTATTATTTGTATAGTAAGCAAGCAGAAAACTATTATTTTGTATGTAACCCGCCTAAACCCACACTTAAATACCTTCACCCGACTTTCGTAAAACAACTGTAGTGTGTTATTCATGCTGTGCACTCTCGTCCATCCTTTCAGTGTGTTATGATGTATATATACAGTAAAAACATTTGTTAAATAACAATGGCGTCTTTTCAATTCAAGTGCCAATCATAGCAAAGAGGCAACAGTTAAGTTTCACTTTGCATTTAGCCAAAATCTACGTAACAAGAAGAGTTATTCTATTTCAACAGTTTATAAGAAATACTGTTATGAATAGTGATAATATATACAACATAATGTT
The DNA here is from genome assembly GCA_029531755.1 of Holothuria leucospilota. Lineage (NCBI taxonomy): Eukaryota > Metazoa > Echinodermata > Holothuroidea > Aspidochirotida > Holothuriidae > Holothuria > Holothuria leucospilota. The sequence goes on along the minus strand of CM055980.1, from coordinate 11,858,446 downwards.
TGTAAGTGAAAGTAAAACTGGATCTGTTACTAGCTATTAGGCCTACGTGTAATAACATCTTCCAACGTTAAGTGGTAGCAAGTTATTGAAATTAGCATGAACGATATACGTGAATGCCAGTGCTGTATTATCTACCAAATTCAGATTACGAGGAGAGTGGGTGTTTTTGATCTCCAAGAAAAAGTTGTAATATTGTTCTGAATATTCATTTCATGACGTCATATATGCCATGAACTCAATTATATATTCTAGAAAGGAGCATTCCACACTAATGTTTTGAAGCTTCAGGGAGGGTCATGTGATGTAGGTTAGCTTACTCTAGTCGGTTCCCTGCAGTAACTGTAATATTGTTTGACAACCATATAGTTGGTGCGGCCGTCAAGATTTCGCCTAACATTATAGCCAGTCAGTGCAGAAATGTGATCCAAGGTGTCAAAAATCTCAAGCGATTTGGTAGAAGAAACACCTTGTGAATAATCAGGCCAAGGGCCTATTGTTGCAGGCTAGCCAAGCTTTGCACACATATGTAGCCTCTTTGTGGTCCAGGCAACTGCATACTATGTAATGGACATAATGCAATGCAATACAGTTAACAGACACATGTGATTGAAATAACGGTTTCTATGACAACGGAAGCGACTCGAGTAAGCTAACTACATCACGTGACCCTAATGTCGACTTCAGTTTCGAAGCATTTTCTACAGTGGCTTGCGTCCTCCAGTTGTACAGCTCAGTGACTATGAATTACAATTCCAGATTGATAAACTTGGCTTCAAAGTACCAACTTATCACTAGCTTTTTTACCTATTTTGGAGATAGGTGATCGCAGCACAACATTTGCATCCATCATTCTTTGCGAATCAAATTTATGATTTTACCAGAAAATAAGTACGATACATTTGACAATTTTAACTGATTCTATCGTGTTTAAGTATAGTAACCGTATATTACTTTAAGTTAAGTATACATATATATTGCACTTATACAATTCAATTGCCTACTTTTCCTTATGTATATAAAAAAACGAAGTAGCTCAAACGTCCACGTCATCTATGCATATTACTTGTACACATTTAAATCTCTATTGAATGCGCATAAATATGCCCATATTTAATAACAAAGATTCAATGACAAATGTACCTAGATTACGAGAGATTACCCCAACAATTTTGTAAACAGTAACATATGTCAAGGCTTTGGTGTAGTATATGACATCATTATGTCTATATGACTCCTACATAGAAATAAAAGTAAGGGAGAACGCTGACACAATGCATCCATGCATGTTTAACCGGTGAAGCCACGAAAATTGTGAGGGCACTTTCGTTGTACGGCAAAAGACCGGTTGATTGGTGTGTCTCCGTACGTACAGTGTGCATTCTGCTGCAGAAGTTATAGCTTATTTTATCCATTTTTCGAAAGATTAGGAGTAATTTTCACCACAGAAATAAGTCATGGTGCCTTAAGTATTTTGTTTTATACTCCTAACTTGAAAACTTGTCGTTTCTTTGTCAATACTTGGGCAAAAGTAATGACGTGATATTTGTATTACGCGCAGGGGCTCTGTTGCTGTACAGCCTAGCCAAATCAATGGCTTCCGTCCAGATCGGCTGACTTCATTCTCCCTTACTTTTATTTCTATGGACTCCTATAACACATTAAAGTATTTTCTCAAACGTGAGTTACTCTGCATGCAAATTAGGAAATAAACCCACTTGTTGAATACAATGATCAGTTAATGGGCGTATACCATCTCTTCAAGTTTACATTAGGACTTAAATATTATCTGCATGAACCGATGAAGCATTCTGGATGTATCTCTAGGATCCTCTCTCTACGACATAAACCGGAAAATGGTCTAATATTAGACTAAATTTGGTTAAAAAGAATCAAGTTGGTTGAAAGAGAACTAAATCTCGTCAAGCATTGGACCAGATTCTGGTTCCATTCCCGATTGACGTGAGTCATGATCAAATAAACAAATTCACAGATATATAATCTTCGTCAAAGAGTTGAGATGAGACGAGTTCCATTAATTCAGTTTGAAGAGATTGAATTTTATTTTAGTGCAACAAGAAGGCTCATTACCACCATATTATTTGATATTTTTAGAATTTAAATTGCGATACACTCCAAATTATATGCAAAGTCATTATCAATCTATAACATATCATATGAACCATATTATGTTATGATCAACTGATTGCTTATAAAATGATTGCTTACGTCAGTATTGAAACCTCGGTTCTATACTTATTGAAGCTTCCGAATGCTACTATAGATAGTTCTCACGTGACGTCATAGGAGCTTTTCACGTGTATTATTTCAGCCATGTCTGAGGGCAACCCCGGCATGTGTGTACAGGCTTGCCCTCAGACATGGCGGTTGCTAACCCCTAGCTGTAACATCACTGAGAACTATCTATACTCAGAAAGGTGTTTGTAAAACTGTCGTAGCGAGTTGAATATCTAACAATATCTTTAACCTTACGAAGCATTCAAATCTGCCATCAGGTGCCAGGATGTTGGGAGCTCCAAAATGAAAGTGAGCTTAAACGACTGTTTTGTTTCCTGAGTGTCGGAGTATTTACACAGTTAAAGTATTGGTACAATTGTCGTAATTGTGAGAAGCTTCTATGCCAACAGAAGCGAAAGTTCATCTTCAATATATTTGACAAATGTGATATCATTTACATGATTTGTAATTATATTTATATTTTTTTTTTGGAAAACTTTGACTCTCAGGGGAAATTGTAGGTTAGGCAATCGAGATAAGGATAACTATAACATATGGTAGCCCCACAATATACAATTTCTCTTTTATAATAAAAAGTCTCAAGGGCCAAGACTGAAGGGCGAAATCAAACAACTGCTTCCCTCGTAAAATTACGTAACCTGAAGGGACACAGAATTGAACATAACCAACGGCCCAGCCCTCAAATTTTAAATCATATGTTTGCCGTGTCTGGCTCCGTGCTAGACTGATATCGCGCGACAGGGATATTTTTATATTAAGCGCGAAAAAAAAAACAGTAAAAATCTCAGTACCTCATATCAACTATCTAAACGACTTTGTCTACTGAAAGAAGACCCCAAAGGAGGTTTCTTATGTTAACTTTTCTTATTTGGTAGATATCTTCCCAGCCTGGTCGAAATCTACCAGAGCAGGCCGTAATATAATGCCAGTATTCGACGGCCCCTCTTTGGAGGGCGTGCTTTATTCATTAGACAGAGGGGAAGGGGTACTGAAATCATGTGACCAAGTGTACTATTAACATAAAAGGTAAAGAAGATTGGTGATTGGTTGAAAAATTTATAGAGATTTCCATTGCACTTGTGTCGTTACAATTCAGTGTAACTATGGCTATCTCACCCAAACTTTTCAATCAATTGAACAATGTAGACGTGAATATTCATAAACAAAATACTTTTGTGTTTCATAAAAGCATCTGCTATTCAGAAAACAAATGCAACAAAAGGTTTGAAAAGTTTTCTAAGAAGAGGCAGTTACCATGACAACATGACGTCAAGTAGATTCTTTGATGGTCGAATACTATTGCATGGTCGGATTAAGGGTCACGTACCCTATGACACGTTCTGTCTTTCTTATTGGTTACATGTCATAATCTCCGTGGCTTATGTGGCATACACCGTCCTTATTACGTCATCGATAAGTCGTCAGTAAATAAAGTAAGGGAATAAAAAAATCTGCCAGGTATCTTACCGTCTGCGCATGTCCGTAATTTGAATCATTTGATTGGAAACAAAAGGCGACACAAAACAGATATGGTCACTTATATATAGGATGTCGCAATTAGTTAATGTTTATTACGCACAATTTAATGTTTTTCTAGAACTGAATTATCAAACCTGGAATAAAAAAAAAAATCTTTCTTAATCGAGAAGAATAAGAAAGACTTTTTTGGAAGAAGGTTATCTATTGATGGTAAACTGCCTAATGATAATCCTACGCTACATGGCAGCTGCTGAAGCATTGTAATAAAATCATAGTCAGTGCAGTAATAAAATTATGCAGCGCTTTTGACAGTACACTGCATTTCCCAAAGTAACAAAAATTTCATGTCATTGGCCATTTGAACTGAAAAATTGAACTAAAAGAACGGAAAATGACACGGACGCATAAGAAACGAAAGTATGCAGGATAGTACTTGATCCGAGGTATTTTTACAAATTTTTACAGATTTTTAAAAATCTCTCCAGGTTTATCGATCAAACTCAAAATAGGCTTTGCCGGATTCACAGAGGTTAAATTAAAACAAATTTATATGTTTCAATCGTCAAATCATGCCTTTAAGTGACCGACGTTACACTTACCAGGCGAGTAGCTTATAATGAGCTTTCTGAGTGTAGATGTGGGTGTACAATAGGAAATACAATAGATTTCTCATGTCCTCAGAAGTTTAACAATAGAGTCTATTGTTAAAGTTAGCGTTAAGGAAGCAAACACAATAGAGAAAACAAGAAGGTCCTCAAACAGTATGTAAAGCACAACTGTGCGTGCGTGCGTGCGCGAGCGTGCGCGCGCGCGCGCGTGTGTGTGTGTGTGTGTAGACATAGGCTTATCAGCCAAGTGGGATGGTGGCACTATAGCCCCTGACTTGGGAAAACCAATTTCTCAGGCAGATTTGGGGAAATCTCCTCGGGCAGTTCATGTCCTTCTCGATCAAAAGCGGCTACGCCCATTAAAAAAAAAGTCCATAGAGCATATGTGTGTGGGAGTGAAAGTTTAATCACCGTTTGAAGTTCAAAGGATTACTTAGAATGTGTACTTTTATGATCTCCCATGTAACCAGCTTAGTCTATGACTATCTGCTCGGGGCCGGGGAGAGTAGGGGTAGGGCTACTATTTCCCTTTGTTTTTAACGAAGTACACCACATAAAAATACACCACATAAAATAATTCAGACTAAAATATGGATTTAGGAAGCACGAAAAGAGTAAGTTAACCTTACATAGAATTATATAGTAAAGAACACCACAAAGTATTTTTGTCACAGATTTGAAAACATCGTAGTGGTATGTCGTGCTATAATTATAGGCACATACGTAAACAGTGGTATCGTACTTCGAGGAATGGCATCGTTGAGTTTAAGGTGAATACATGGAGGGTCACGTCACGATATCTTACTGGTTTTCTGGTCGAACAAAGCCATTGATCGTCATAGCCAATAATTCTATAATTCCATGATGCGTTTCCATGGAAGGATTCCTTTTATCCTATTACTGGACAATTTCGTCTAACATCAATGAAGGAGGGTCATGTGCACGTACTGTATACACCATCCACATCACAGGCTAGTAATCACCAAAAGTGGTAGAATGGCAAACCTCGTTAGCTGAAATGTTTCGTGGACACCAATATAACACTAAATCCAGCGAAAGTAACTTGTATGATGGGCCATGAGCCTAATGTTAACTTCCTTCCACGGTTACCTTCATTGCAGCCTATATGGTTGTTACAACAGTAAGTGCATGTCTCCGTTACTGTACCCAATCCTTTTAAAACGCATTGGGGAATACATGAAGAGGTGCAATCTCTTTCGAAGGTGGAAATAATTCTGTTAACTTTAACTACTTTTACCTGCAAGAAAAGAAGTAAGATTTCAAAAGTAGTGACACGACACTGAGGAAATTAACTCAAACAAACCGACACCTTCTCCGATGCAAAATATGATCTAAGCGAACAAGTTTTACTAGGACACTCTTATGCAAATGGCAACAAATTATTTCAGATTTCCTCAGTAATATTTGGCGAGATAAGATGAAAGAAGGAAGTCAACTTTAATCTTCCTTCTTGCCGTACAGCAATCCCTTCAAAACAAAAGCTGCAAGTGTAAGAATAAGGCGATAAGTTAATCGACAGTCTCAGCTAAATAACTAAGAAGGAGAGGGAAGTCCATGGAGTTGCAGATCTCATCTCCTTCAGTTTGAAGTTCATAGCAAGTACAATATAGATGAGTTCGCGACACACTCTTCTCAATTTGACCTTTGCCCTACATTTTGACCTCTAACCCGACCTAAGCAAAAAAGGTGGCAGTGACACAATTTTTCGCAAATTTTAGGCAAATTTAACCTATGACTTACCTTTTAACTTTTGACCCCACTCTTAGCAACCAACTTGAACTAATTCAAATATTCTCTTATTAGTGTTAGTATATCGTTTGGTTTATTACTTTTTCTGACAAACTGATTGGGGAAATATATGCCAAAACGGCCGATTTTTGCAGATTTGACTTTGACTTCTGACCTTTGACCTATGAAGTCATCAATTAATGCATACGCTTTTATGGTCAGGTACCTAACCGCCACGTTTGAACGTGATCAGACTTACGGTTAAGAAAGAGTTTGCGACACACTTTTTCACAAATTTTAGGCAAATTTAACCTTTGACCTACATTTTGACCTTTGACCCCACCCTTAGCAACCAGAAACACTGTTTTAAAAATTACCTTATGAGTCGTAGCATATCATGTGGTTTTACTACTTTTCTAACTTTCTGATAGGCAAATAATGGCAAAAAACCCAATTTTAAACAAATTTGACCTTTCACCTCTGATCTATGACGTTGCTCAACTACGCAAGGCGCAAGTAATCATGATAAGGTACCTACCCCATAAGTTTGAAGTTGATCGGACGTACGGTTTAGGAGGAGTTCGCCAGGGGCGGATCTAGGGTCTCTTCTGAGGGGGGGTCCAACATAAAAAGGGCACATTCATTTTTTTTTTTTAAATTTTGGTTCCCATAAACGTCAGCAACTACACAACTTACCGCATATTGACAAAGAATTGGATAAACCAAGAGACATGCAAAAACTGGAATCAAAACCTGGAATCTAAACGGTGAAATTACAAAGCGCGCGAAGCGCGCGAAAATTTTTTGGGTAAGCCTACACTTATTAGAATTTGTACTAATTTAAAGCTTATATAGAACAATTGAGCGGACAGTTGGGCCCTATCGGGCATAAATTTATGGTACTTCCCTCCTCGTGTCACTAGTCGTACCGTACGACAGACACAAGTGAACGTTATAGTCTAGCGGCGAATTTGAAAAAGAGCCCTAAAAATTGACTTACCCGGTACCGATTTGTAAAATATAGCGACTATGCTAAAACTATTGTTTATAATGTAACTTTTAATTTTAGGTTGGTTGTCACTTTTTAAAAGTTCCCGAACATGCAAATTTTCAAGGTCAAAGGTCAAAAAGGTCAATTTTTCAAAATTTTAGTATTTTTAACACCCTTTTAATATGACGAGACTTATAAAATGCTGTGAGGCAAAATGAACAATTTATACATTCCTAAAGTGCTCAAAATGTAAAGAAAATAAAAGAATTATAAACTGTTTATAGAGTGTTTTCATAGCCTTAACAAAGAAATTTGAATAACGGACTTAGACACATTGAACAGTCTGTTTTCAACACCTTTCAATTTCAATTCTGGACCATTGGTGAAGAGTAAGAACAAAAACGTCCAGAACAGTGGTGGCGCCAGGTGGGGGGAGGGGGCCATAGCCCCCGTCGGGGAAGGCTGCCCCCGTCGGGGAAATTTTCCGGTTTCGGGACGCTACTATGTATATGATAAAATATGTAGTCCCTGACAACGGGCAGTCTCTCGAACGATTTACTTAATTTTGATCTAAATTTGGGCAAATTCTTCAATAAAATCCCCAGATTTTCCAATTTTTTTCAAATTTTCCGTGGTAAAAGCCCAACTTTTTCAATTTTTTTCCATTAAGAGTTTGAAATTTTCGGCGCTCTTCGCGCGCCAAAATTTTACTTCAAGCACCGTTTCGGCACTATATCGCCGTCATCGAGGCTTCGGGTTGCTGGCCCCTCCTCGGGGAGCTTGGTCCCCTGTCGGGCAAATCCTGGCGCCACCCCTGGTCCAGATACAATCCCACGCGTTCTGTAAACTGTGGACGAGTGATGTTTAAATACAACCTTTGAATGTTTGTTTAGTTTTCGAACATAGTTTTAAGGTCAAGGGTCATTAAAGGTCGCACCTTTTAAACTTGATCTGCAGTTTACGTTTTTCCCCATAAGGACCCTTCACAAAATCATGTGACTTCAAACAACATTTATTCAGATGTTTTAAAGCAACTTTGTCAGGGGTGAGACCAGGTGGGGTGAGGAGGCCATGGCCCCTTCGAGAAAGGTTGAGGCCCTCGTCGGGAAAATTTTCTAATCTTTTTTAGGGAGAATGAGTGTGTGCGATGAAGTTTTTAATCTCCGACAGCGACTGGTCGTCCCAACAGTTTAGTTGAGTCACGGTACTCTCAAAGAGGGCTATTTTTCAAAATAAATTAAACCTAATCTTTTGCATTTACTTCAATATAAAACCAAATTTTTAAATTAATTTACTTCTGAATCAATAAAAACACCAAATTATTGAAATTTCTCCACTGAAAGCCCAAATTTGTGCCGCCCCAATAGCGCCGAAATGTTTAAATGTTTGCAGTAATCCGTCGCTTTTGTCCTGGTTTTGGACCATGGCTTCCGCCCCTACCAATGTCGAGAACTTGCAATCCTTAAAATTAAGTGGGATATAATGAAAATATGTATAGGCCTTCCATGAAATGTAGGCTATTTTCGTAGCTGTATCAGAGAAATTTGAATTTTTGTTTCGGTTGTTAGGATGTGTGGAACCATTGCATTGATTAGATTAAATGTGCGAAATCACATAGCCTAACTAAATTAATTGACTTAATTATTTATTAAATACATTACTGTGTTTCTGTCATTGCAATAACTATTTGCCAACATGAACCAAATCAGCGAAAAGGGGTATGTTGTAGCAATATCCTATGCAAAAAAGTAGATATTGGTTTAAATGTCTTTGGACGTGATGGTAAATTTTAGTAAGGCAGAAAGCGTCTTTGCTTGGGACGGCATACAACTAATACATTTTACCGCTATAAACTGACAAAATACGCTTTTGCTTGTTTCAACACACATTGTTCTGCTATCTTTTTAGGAGAGGGAGTTGGAACATAGTCGCAATGGAACTTGGTCAGCCGGAGTTTGGAAAAAAATCCTATTTCTCTGGCACATTTTGTAAAAATCCGGCCATTGGTCGGATTATTACAGTTTGTCGGGCAAACGGTTTAGCCTCCTCCCCCTAGAAAGTGTCCCTTACACCCATCGTAATTGTTACATGAATTTAATTCATTTTGTTTACTGGTAAATAAACCTTTAATAATTTGTGGTTACAGAGCAATATAATTATGAGTTGTTTCCCTGTATTGGGAAGCCAGTGAATGATTCTTGCACCGATCTATGTTGTTTTCAACTCTGGACATGGAAATGGCACATATCCATAACAAGACTTGATTTTACTTGCAAAAAGAAAATCCTTTAAATAAAATAATTCGCAGTTCTCAAAAAAGGATTATGTTGAGATGAATTCAATGAAGCTTGTAGAGGGGCTGTTAATACGGTACAAATTCATATATGATCTAGCTTTCATTTTGGTAAAGTTATAAAGACAGTTTTTAGTAATCACAATTAGGGATTACGTGTTTAATTCCAGCCACATCTAGCATCGTGAGGCGGATATTTAGAAAACAGGTTCCTTTCTAAGGACTGATCATGCTTTTTGTCTAGCACAATTTACGTTTTTGTCGACAAGTGATTGGAGGTAAGAAGCATTTAGCAAACTCAAGGGTTTTTGCCACCAATTATTCTTTTAGTCTGGCAACAAGCACATAAATTGGTTAGTTAAATCACGGGTCAACCAGATTCAGATATAGCCTGAATGCAACCATGTGTTGACCATTCTGTTCGAAAATACAGGTCCATAACTTAAAAGCAGTGGAGGGACCCACAAACATTAACGCCTGGGAGAAATTGTAGGAACAAAAATTACCTTTGCCTTTTATGTTAACACATTTCGTGCCTTGAAAATGAATTTCCCTCTTACAGTCTGGGAACTTTCTCGCCCTCTTCAGCACCTTGTCTGGCTATGGGTATGGATGAAACTGGCTGTAAGAGGGTTTGGTGATTTGAATTTTCATATGCAGATTAATGAAGGCAGTTTCAATTGACAGGATACTCAAAATGCTTCTTTTTTATGAAAAGCAAAGAATTTATTAATTGTTTACCGCTTTGACCCATACAGGACAAGATTTTTGTGACACATTTTGAAGGTGGAACATTGTATTTTATTACTCTCACATCTGATATGGGATTCTCAATTTTTATAATGAAAAAATTCAGCTGTTCATCACTACTTTTCCTACTTACAAAGTGCATTCCGGCGTTTGTAATGACCAGTCTGATTTTTCGCCTTCAGAAGCACAACATGAAAACTGCCAGATGTATATTTTCCAACGCCATATAGTCTAAGGGCTTTAATAAAAGTATAGTCAGAAACCTCGTCTATATCAGAAAATCTTAATTTGTTACCACAAATGATAACTTGAAAACACTGAAGCGAAACACCATTGCCACATTTTTTCGTTAAACTTTCCAGATATGGTTTATAAATTTGACTAGTCTGCACATAGCTGACGGGGTTTTTTGTTTAGCCTTTCGCTACGGTTACCCAGTGTGTCAGAAGAGAGAGCCGCTATGCAGGCAAACATTCGACAGATCAATTTTATCCAAGAAGAGCATTATATTGCAATGTAGAACTTATAACGATACATAGGCGTAGGAAGCTTTTCGCGACGGGGGCGGGCTGAATCTTGTTTCGGATCGCCGTCCTGGGGAGGAGTCTAAGGGGAGAGGGGTTGGTCCTCCTCCCTCCCCCTCCCCTGTGGAACATTTTGGGTATTTAAGGGGCCTCAGATGCAATTTGGTGCAACATTTTGGACAAACTTTAAGGAAATTTACTGCAAATTTTTGACATTTCTTACAGAAGAGACAAATAAGGGGTTTTGCCCTTGGATCTTGGGGGGGCGGAAGCATACTTCAGCCCCCTCCAGCCCCCTCACATTTTTCACTGGGGCCCCCAGTCCCCCCGCTTCCTACGCCTATTTAACAATCTTACATTGTCTTTATTGAGAGACGCTTTTTCCTCCATTTGGTAAAACATACATAAGATGCATTGAAATATCATATAGTGTAAATTTGTAATGGGGAAAACTAAAAAAAAAAAATAATAAAAATAATGAAAATATTCAATGAAACCATAGTAAATATTGATAATTAAAGGTTTTATGCATTGATTGGAGTTCAGGGATGTTTATTGTAAATTTGTTCAAAATATTTACCACACTAGACTCAAGGTAAAGCCTCCCCTGAAGGTGAAGTACCCATGTATAGTACCAAGATTGTTGAAGTTTGGGTGAAATAGACTCGTGACCTTTGACCCTCCTAATTACCATGTTCCGGTAAATTTAAAAGGTGACAACCAACAGAAAATGAAAGCTGACATCCTAAGGAACATTTTAAGGGTAGGTGTCAACTTTTACAAAGTTGTACCGGGGGGGGGGGGGTCGAAAATTTTCAGACTTCGCCGCTAGACTATTAACCAGGTTTAGCGAAATGCGATTCAATTCCCGACATTTACATAAATCCATGCATTCTACTTATTAACTTGAAAGGTGGAAAGGTTTTGTACTATATTTAGCTATAAGTATAACTGAACTGAGGAAGAGTGGACAAAGCGTACCCAAAATTTTGGGTTTTATCCCAGAAATTACCCTTATGAAAGCCAAAAGAAGTAAACTGACCATGGGTGGCGGCAGAATTTTTCCAACAGGGGGCCGGGCCATGTCAGCTACCCCAAGTTCCGACATTCCCTATTTCGAGGGTATGATGAGAAGGGCAAATGTGTGAGCCTCATTATCCCATGCAATTGCAGGCATATTTTGCATTATATCACTTAATACTTCATGATCCGAGTTGCACACTGTTAGTGTTCTTTGAATCTGGATCGTGAAATTGAAAAGCGCGCGAAGCGGGCGAAATTTTTTGATAGGTTTACACATAAAACATGTGACGAAACGAAAAAAGAACTGTAGGGTTTGTAGACCGTATCGGGTGCAACATACATTGTATCGAAACCACCTGGACTACACGATGAAATAACCAAACTTTGCTCCGTAAGTCGCTCGCCAACTGACTGTACCGCATGACACACACAAGAGAACACCAACTAGGCTTTGCGATATGGAATGAAAGTTACGACCTTTACATAAACTATGTATTCTGCCCATATGTTACTTGGTAAGGTGGACAGGACTTGTGCTATCCTGCTATGTGGAATGGAACTATTGAAAAAACAGAGTGACCCTACAGCGCGCGTAGCGCGCCGAAAATTTTGGGTTCTTGTTACAGAAATTATCCTCTTGAGAGCAAAAAAACAGGTAAACCGTTGATTAGTTGTCGTCAGGGACTGCGTACTTTCGACTAAGACTCCCCTACGAAACTGTAAAACTTCTCCGATAGGGGGCCAGCCTTCCCCGACGGGGGACATGAACCCTTCCCCCACCTGGCGCTACCGCTATCTCGACTGGGGGAAAAGGTTAAAATACAGTATGTTGTGTTCCCTATATAGTTGCGGCGCGACTATCAAAAACACTCTGTCAGAATAGATGACTGAAGTCGAATGTTTGCTTTTCATTTGCAACAGCAGACCGGTCATCGGTCCAAAGACGTCAAAAAATTGAACCGACTGACATTGCGTTATATGACCTGGTGGTGATTTTATATAGTAATTTTAAAATGAAACAAACACCGATTTGTCCATTGTGACTTCTGGTCAACTCTTGGCTGTGGACTTTACCTAAGACTGGCTTTTTATTCCCATCACTAGGGCAACACTATAAAAGAAGAGAGTAATTCCAGACTATAAATATCATAGGGAAACGTATTTAGCCTACCTACTCTCTCTTGTTCACGAGAGGATGGATACTAGAGGGTGGAGGGAAGGTTTCGTAGATGTAGCGTTTATGGAGTGTGAACAGATCATTATTTTGTAAGACCAAAAGACTAGCAGTGACCTTTTGGAATCAATATTTAAAACCCAATAGTAATACGTTGCATATAGCTAGTGAGTATGACGTAATATCTGCGTGTTTTGTATTACTCTGAATGCCCAAGCACGCCACACGTGGTTCCAAGCGAAAAGTGATTAGAATACCTGATTGTCACGCAGACATACTGTAGTCACATTCTCTGTAAAACGATTGCACTGTTCGGGTTTCGGGGCGGCCAATATAGGCTACCGTAGTCAAATATATTGCCGAAAGTTTCTGCGATACATGGCTAGACTTTTACGAGTGGATTGATCGATACTGGATGGGGGTAACCAAAATCTCCTCGGAATTGGACAACACTGTCATTACCTGTGAAACTGTCTCGTTTTTTTTTTTTTTTTTTTTTTGCTAGTGTGAAAAAAAAAACATTTTTTGAAAAAGGGCACATTGGAAAATTTGAGGGGGGGGTCCAGACGCCGGCGACCCCCCCCCTGGATCCGCCACTGGTTCGCGACACACTTTTTCGCAAAATTTAGGCAAATTTTAACTTTGATCTATATTTTGACCTTTGACCCCACCCTTAGCAACCAAAATGTACAATTTTAAAATTATCTCACCAGTCCTAGCCAACTGTTCTGCATTAACCACTTGTTAAAGGATTACTAGACGTGATGGTACTTTCATAGGTGATTAACATAAAATAAAAGCAACTGGATAAAGGAAAGACTTCATGTAGGCCAAATAAACAAATTATGGTTGATAATCATCAGGGAATTTCGGTAGGTCCATAGTCAAGGGGGGGGTCAGAGGGTGGTGCCCCCTACGAAATTTTCTTTCCATAGAAAAGTAATCACCTTGCCTTAACAGATCTTCACATATCTCGCCACCCCCTCCCCGTATGAAGAATACTGCTCCCCTGGCACCGTTGTTTTCCCTTCAATACCTTGTGTGGATACGGGCTTGAAGTTTAAAGTGTCTAAGTATTATCATACTCTCCGCTTGTCCCTTCCAAAGTAAAACGGATCCTTAATACTAAGAACTTGGCTGTGGTAGTACACACACCCCATGACCAATCAACAGAATATAAACTGACAAAACCTTTTATGGTTAAAAGTCTACGGAATGGTGTCATTTCACTCATATACAAGGAATAAGAAACTATGTTTGAACGTTTTTTCACACCTAGCAGGATCTTACAACATTCTCCTCACCCCCAAACCACCCACTTACCTGAAGAAAATGTAAGAACATGTCATCTTACCATGCAGTATTTGTCGTGTCTCTGGCACTGTCTTGGAAGATAGAAACCGGCTAAGTTGGCGATGCAGTCATCTGGCACATATTTGTCTTTAAAATACGATTTGCAGTCGTAACAGGACAGATTAAGTCCTTGTAGTTCTGCAGCTATACAGATAATTAAAAAGTAAAACGCTTGAATTGAATTGAATCGAACCGAATTGTAAAGGAGAATCGCACTTCTTTAGAATATAAGTCACTCAGTGGTTTACTGCAAAATCCGTGGATTTGCTTCTCCTTTAATATTATGTGCACAGATTGTCTGTATGTAACGAGCTGAACGCGTCCTTTTTGCACAACAAAAAAAAAAAACGGGACATGTAGGGAAACATAGTCTTGCCCTTATCCTAACAAAGTAGGCCACGCAGGCATCGAGTACACGTACGATCTGTATGTAAAATAAGTTCATTTCGTTTTAAATAATCCGTATTTGCAAGTTGTTTAAACCGTGCACATCTGTATCAATAGAAAAGTATTATGAAAGCGACTTTTTGTGTCTGTCAGACTGTCAATTAACCTATGGGTTACGGTAACATGACCGTATTTGTGAAATACGTTGAATCTTAACTCTTAGGTAAATGAATCAAAGCAAAGCTACTTAGTCATCTGAAACATCTTTTTGAATAGCAATAGTCATATAGTCAAAATAATAGACGGTTAGTCATAGGGGCACGGGGTGGGGGGTTGCGAAGCATGGTCTCAACTCAAAAAAGAGAGAGAAAAAAAAAACACATAATAAAAGATTAGTATGGTACAACCATAGACAATGAAGTAAGGGAGAATGTTGCGATTTGGACTGAAGCCACTCATTTAGCTGTCTGTTTGCCCGCCCGGCGGATGTATATTACCCCTGCACTCGTACGTTAGAGTATGTACGCCAAAGAGGAGTGCATATTCGACACCTGCTATGGAGGTTAGCTGTCTGTACGTCAAGAAAAGCAACGGAGCGTAATAAAAACATTACGTCGTTGCTTTTGCCCTAGTTATTGGCTGAGCAGGGAGTTGTTACTTGGATAACAACTCCCTCGGGGAGGAACTACAAGTTTCTAAAGTCAGGAGTGTGTAACGAAAACTTAGGGCATCTCTGTTGTGACAATTACTCCTAATCTTTCGAAAAACGGATGAAATGACGTTTAACTTGCTTAGTTGAATGTACACTGTACGTATGGAGACACACATCTGTCTTTTTACGGTACAGCGGAATCGCCCTCACTATTTTCGTGGCGGTTTAACACGCAACTATACACTACGCCAACATCGAGTCCTCCCTTACTTCAATTTCTATGTGTATAACACATAATCTTTCTAAATTTGGACGAAATTAGCCTTCCTTCCATTTCACAAATGTCATTCATGTACTGGGACACTCGACAACTGGTCATATGGCTTAGTGTTATGCAAAGCGTTCTGGCTTCAGGTTATATTGCCCCCTCCAGCCTCACCCCCACCAAAATCTGTCAGCCCATAATGATCAGAATGATTCCTCATAGGCTATGTCTAGTTGATGCTGTTTCGACTAATTTATTTTAAGAGTTTATGTGGGAGTTGTGTTAAACTCCAAGCGTGTACAATATAAATTTATAAAAGGAAAATGCCGCCAACTTTCAATTAAGCATTCGCTAACGCTAAAAGATATTTCCAAAACTAAACATAAAACTGATGCAGCTTTCAACAGAGCAGACTAGAAAATGCCAGCTCGTGCCTTCAAATTATACCCTGAACTCAATAAAACGGCTTCGGTTTTAATGACCAAGTAAAGTTCTATAATAACGCCTGTGAAATGAGAAGCCAAGAGGATAATCACGACTCGTGATCATGTAAGCGAGGATTTTACTTAGAGAGCGACTGCAATTTATGTTATGTACAAATACATCTCATATTTCTATATATAGCTAAGACAAAAACAGAAGTGTCTGTTTATGTTTAATAATCCTCGTTAATAGTTACACTTGTTTAAAAATAATTGACCAAGCCCGCAGTCACATCTCCCTTGGGTTCCAAGAAAGGTTTCAGATTTCTCATGGTCATTGTTCTCCTCAAACATAAAATCCTGCCGCCGACTTTAATGCAAATTTGAAAATTTGTCTACCTCTCTTCCTTTGTTAATTTCCCTCGGTAGGTTTTTTATGTTGTCATATTGCAAACAGATTTGTAATTATTCACCCTCTAGAATCAATGCCAAGTCAATAAGTCAACTTCGGATTAATAACTATTTTTCCACGCTTGTTGACATAGAGTAGGCTAAGTACATTTCATGTATAGACCTTATGCATTGACGTCACGCGACGTCATTTCGGAAGGTAAACAATTAAGAAGCACACTGCACGACATACTTCGCCGGCGGGGGTTGTAGACTTATGCGTGTATCCAACCGTTACTCAAATCAGCTGTCTGCATTTGTTGTGTAGGCTATGTTCAGATGTTGTAATGATATACACTTGCCTCTACCGAGGCCTTTCTGTTCTGTGACGTTATATGCATAAGGTCTACACAAGCTAGCTTTTAAAAGTCACTTGACTAATTATCCCAAGGCTTAACGTTTTAGTAAAATAATTACTGCGCACGCGTAGTGTTTGTGTAGCCTGTAAGAAACTAAAGGCCGGTTTAAACTCCAAATTTTCGAGCGCTATAAAGCTATAAGAACCATGTAAGGCAGGGGTGTGCAACCTTTTCGAACACCGGGCCAAATCATGAAGCTGTGACCATCGGGGGCCGCACTGGAAGAGAGATGTGTATACGAGGGTGGCGTCTCACCCTAACCCCTTCCCCCACCCTTCCTCACCCTTACCCCACCCCTCCCCCGTTAGTGACCAATGTGCCCATCAAGGCAGACCCACATGCACTCGAATAATATTGTAGTACGGGCCTGCTAATTGTTGGAGAAACTTGTCCCTTGTATTGCATCTCTGTTTTGTCGACAAATATGTTAATTCAGATTTAGAATGCATTTTACAAGTGAATTCTTTAGTTTATCAAATAATGAAATGGTCGAGAGTATCCACCTTACATCAAAGGAAGCGATCGTTTCTTTGTTTTCATGACATCCTGTACTTACGTCAAGTTTAAGTTGTGGTCAAATAACAAGACGTACAAGGGTCCAAAAATTAGGCAAATCGAAATTGGTTCTCTTTACACTTTAACATAGGGGAAGATAAAAAATCAACTTAGATGAGTTTGTGGAAATTAAGCAGTAGTACAAACAGAGGGAATTCAAAAAGGATAAGGCCATCAGGACAGTTCAATTAGAAATAATTAAGGAGGAATTCGTATTGTAATAGAATTTGGAAATTATGGCACCGACTGTCAGAAAATATTGTTACAGTACCAACTTTGAAAATATTTAGAACCGGCTGATAGAATTCGGGATCGTTGAGGGTAAATAGACCTTCTACTCCTTAAGCCATTCTCTCGAGATGACTTTCCTGAGTTGAAGACGAGAGGGTGGCCATCCAGGTAAAACTAGATTTTGTGGGGCAATCTTTGCCGCTGCGATTTATACGCAAGTACAGCCTAAACTATTTGCCACGTTATAAAGTGTAATTACTATGGTCCCTGGTATGTTTCGTTCAACAGTTACTATTTTTGGCTTTTAAAATATTTTTAAGTAAAGAGCTCGTCTTTGAGATATGTTTTGCAACAGGGATGCCAGCTGTTATCGAAACTTCACTGCCAAATTAATGATCCTTTTTACGACCACAATCGCTGCAATGGCCAAACTGAACTAAGCAAATCCGGCAATATACAGTGTCACTATACAAGCATGTAGCTACTGACTGTCAACTCAACCTCATGTCAATTAAATGTAATTTTGCGACTAGTGCCGATTTGAAAAAAAAAACTAGATGTGAGGAATTTGCCCGGTAAAAAGGACAACTGGCAGCCTAGGCTGTTCTGCGATATACTATACTGTAGGCCTGTATGTTTGGCTTCATTTCTCGAGCACACAAGTGAAAGTAATTATTCCTCTCTCTGGCACTTACCTGCAAATGTAAAATAGCACGGAAAAGTAAGTAACAACGCAGGAATCAACATGGCCAAGTGTTTGATGATGTTGCACGGTGATGTAAATTCAAACTTTTTTCTGGCAGAGGTTAAAATATATAAAAATAAGTTTTTCTCTTCCATTATAATGTATACCGTTGTATAACCTCTTATACCGAATTTATAAAAGTAACCCACATAGACCACATTTTGTCATCGATATACAGTTCAATGCACATTTGACTAAATATAAAGTTGTTTGGATTATTGGGGACAGTTCTGTGGGCTTGTGACCAAGTCTTCTGTCCCTTCCGGGTTGAAACAGTCTTAGGAGAGATAGTCGGTAAGACTTTTGAGGCTTTTTGGTCGCACCAACCACACTTAAAATATTCCTACATGTCTAAATACAATTGCTGACTGCACGTTGATTGACGTCCATTTAAACAATAGCTCCACTCTGGTTGGTCAATGATAACTTGTACAGTCACCTGTGCTCCCACAAAGTTTGGGTGAATATGGCCTTGAGCAATGTAACCTGTGTTGAAATGTTTTGGAACTTACTTGCCCTATCGCAAGACTGTCTCAGGGTTTTTTCGTTTAGTCACGTGACTCGTCAAGGTCGCAACTCTAGTAGTTTTAGGTTTTTGCTGCAAGGGGAAAGAACCGCATAAGTTGACCTGTATCGTTTTGAAATATTTTTAAATGCAAAATCATGAACTAATCGGGTAAAAACACCGGATTCTGATAATATAAATTTACCAGGATTTAACTTCTGGTTTACTCTTGCAAGGTCATAGAAAAGTAAAATATTTTATGTCAATTTTTAAGATCCAAGCTTGAAAATGTTCTGATCAGGGACAATCAACATGAAACTGAAAAGATACCGTTTGAACATGCCTAACGAAGTAGGTTACTAATTCGGTAAGAAATCCTTCTTCTAAATTTCCTTTCTTGTTTTTAGAGTTCTATCTTCGCTAATTCAGGATACATAACAATTCAATGTTCGAAGTAAATTAGGGCACATCCTGTTTTTCTGGTTTCATCACTAAATTAAAACCGAAGTTTTTCAAGGTTTCCTACATATTTTTTAACATCTCTTTTATTGAATTCTCTTTTCCTTTCAAATCATTGTATCATATCATGATCGGAATTGAGGTTCCATAATAGCATAACTTTATATGAACAAAAAGTTTGCAAAAATTCTCTCAATTTCAATAACTTGGTTTGACATTTTCTAGTGTGCAAGTATTTAAAAAATAATAGCATATGTATACGTCTTTACAATCCGGTAGATAATTTCTTTTAACAGCAATTAGCTACTGGTAAGAAAGTGAACACCATAAAGGTTGCTTATTTGAAATGCTTGCAACGCTCAGTGCATGTGATATATATGAAGATATTTGAGGTTTCCATGTGGGAAAATCAAGCTTAACAATACTAGATGGAACATCAATACGGATGTCATTCATAGCGTGACCCACTTTCACAGGTCCAAACACAAACACTAACCAAGTGAAAACGGAAATACGTAAACATTGCATATAATCACTGTAGGTTTTAAAATGTTCACAATAGTACCTTGGTTGCCTTCACCTTCAAATTCATAGCTTGAAAAACAAAGCGTTCCTCAGCAAAGGAAAACAAATTACAAAGCAAACCGTAATTCACATTCCTGTGGGCCAATGTAATGCCAACACCTATAAGTGAATTAATGTGTACATTTAAATGCTCTCTAATCTCACCCCACGCAGTAAAATTCTCCCAACTACATTTACTTTTAGCCCCTCCTGCAATGTAAACGCAAAGCACCTGCAGTCTCAGCGCAACGAACGTGTTAGTTCACCATGGTACACCTCCAAGACAGAGCCACAGTACAATGTATATGGCCCCGAGCAAAATTACTAAACTCATTAGCCTACATAGCTGCACCGAGTTCAATTTGTTAGGGGGCATGCATTGTGGACACACACTGTGCGTGAGGTTAATTGGAAACCTTACTGACTGTACGTCATCGTTGACCAACCAGAGAACACTATTGTTTGAATGAATGTCAAAGTGCGGTCATGAACTATGTTTAGAACCCTAGGGTTATTTCTAAATATCTTTGGGTAGGGAGTTGCTAGCAACTTCGTGGTTTGGGGTGGAGATGTCATATCCCCTTTAAAACGTTTCTTGAAAACGTAAGATACGTAAGTCATCATTTCCTTTACGCAAGATATGATACTCCACTTCTAACAGAAATTTAAATTTATAGAGAAATGCTTGTGCCTCTTGCATATTGTTATTAAATTTAGGTTGCGAAAATATTTTGCGTGCACAATGAAAAAGTTAAACGGGTTAAGTAGTATCATCAAAGTAGCCAAACTTCACACAATTTGAGGTTAGATTGCAGTTATGTGTGAGGCATAGTTCACAAAAAGATTGCCAAAACACCTGAGTTAGTCGGCAGGACCAAAACAAAGCTCAAGGGTTTCAAATTTAAGTCAAATTGCAGAAAGTACACATGGGGGATTCTTTAAATATAATTTTGTGCAAAAAGATTTGGTGGCAAAAATTCTATGAATGAAACGAAATTGAAAATGTTGGACTTAAATAGCTCGAACAGCAACGTAAAGTAACAAAAACACCTTGGTCCAGTTAATGTTAATTATACAATTTTCTTCCCACTTTAAGGCCTAAGGAGTTGCAACTTTTGATTTAACTAAAAATTATTAATAAACTTAGTAGGACGCGAGTTACTAGTGAAGCTTATAGGAGGAAAGACATCAGAATGGTTTTCAGTTTGATTGACACTGGTTTTTCCTCCTCATGGGATTGCCACTAAGATTTCAAAATACTTACAGGTGACTGGAATGTTTTTTGTGATATAAAATTTTGCAGTGAATTTATTATACAACAATGCATTACCATTAGCGTGAAAAAATCCTTTATAACAATAACATAGGTGTAGGAAAAGGGGCAGGGGATCGTCCTCGCACTCTGAATGGTGGGACGGAAACCTCGTTTCGCCCCCTACTTTGGATGACATGCTGCCAAAATATGGCATTGAATAGGATGAAATTCCTTCAAAGTTTGTCAAACATTGCACCATTTTGCATCAAGGGCACTTCAAATAGTAAAAAAAAAGATCCCAAAGAGGAGGAGTCACCCCTCCCCTTAGGGGTCTGAGGGGAGGGGTGACCCTTCCCCAGGACACTGATTACCAACACTCACTTCCACCCCCACTTTCAAAAGCTTCCTACGCTTATGTATAATATAGGCTTTCTTAGACATAAACAAATTCGAATAAACAGGAAACAGGACTCTTGTTAATTTTAATATACGAATTGTTTGGAAACATATTGAATCGAAAACTGAAGGGGGCAGAAATGGTGTGTCATGCAGATCTATTACAAGTTAAGAAACCAATCATCTTGAACAACTTTATCAATCATTTAAACAAGACAATTGTATAAATTCCATTCCTGAATTAGTAGCAATACCTGGGAATATCAATTTAGACACCTGGATGACGGCGTTTGCCCTTTAAATCAAGTTTACCTTGTCTATAGAATTATATCATGTGTCAGGCGCGTCGGTAGCCAGAGTTTGGTCCGGAGAGGGGTTCAGACCACACTCACCCAATGCCGCCAGAGGCATCGACGGACACCAAAGTACTACCCAAGTTGGGACTGGGATTCAAGTTCAGGGTGTGTCCTCGTAAAAACGATTGCCAGACAGGGGGCAGGGAGTCACATTGGAATGTTTTCTCAAGAAACAGATGATTTAGGAATGTTAATATATTCACACCCCTGTCATGGAAGGGTCCTCCCCCTGCCTACGTGCCTGTTAGGTTGTTAAATTTGAAGGACAAACTGGACTGCGTATTATATCTTTGCAGGGCCGTAGCTTGGGCAAAACCTCTAGGGGCAGTTCATGACACTATCTAAGCGGAGCACCAAGTGGCGTACCTTTGCAAGATATAGTTGACACACGGGCAGACCCCTTCGCTTTTCACCTGTGCTTTAGTGTCATCCTGGGGGTGCTGAAGGGGAGGGGTAATGTATCGTTGGCAAAGCTTTGTGAACTTACTGGTTATACCGTTACAATTGTCATTATCTGATTATTTAGTGCCGTGATATTCTTCCTCAGTATTTTTGGCCAGGCATAAGTCAAGAGGTTCTGTTTGAGAGAAGGGGATATCACTCTATATATAGCCTTCGAGAAATTTTTGTCTTTGCGAAGTGGCTTGCAAAATGGTGCTATCTTTGGTGAAGCTAAAACAGATAACATGATCTGAAATTTTAACTGTTTACTGAATTTTTCGGCCGTGGCATGGCACTCTTACAAGGCTGGTACCCGGTGCAGGCTTCTCCTTAGCGCTCTTTATACGCGCATAACAGTAGGATAGGCTCTGCAAGAAATTGTTCGAAATGTCTTCCAGATGAGGGAAAATGACACATTTTAGACCTTAAAGTTGCATATAAGCATTCTTTTTTTAGATTCCATGCGTAAGAAGCAAATTTAGATTTCAAGAAGAAAACTAAAATTTCATTTAACGGGAAAATGCAGTCACCCCAGTTTGAACTCTACTGTGTACCCGGGTGTACCCGGGTGTACCCGGGTATCCTGTTTCATGAATGGCTTTTGAGAATCATGTTACAGTATGCTTCTCACTGAGTTGTGAAATTCACGTACAGAGTAAATCCTTGGTTTACCTTGAATATGCAATATTTATATTCTAACATATCATGAAAGATACTTGAAGTGACATAAGAGGGATATTTGTGAGATTTAGCTGTTGTTTCAAAATAAGTTTGCGGCAACTGCTTATGCCTTTAAATTAAAAGTTTCTTTACCAGCTCATTGAGTTTAGCTAATAATTAATCATAGACTATTTATCTTTAGCCATCATATATGATGGAGTATTCAATCGGTGTCTTGTAGGAGGAAGATGTTTCATTCGTCAGAAAGAGAAACCCGCATAAGAACGCGTCTAGGGAGGGGTCCTGGGGACCTCCCCAGGAAAAATTTTGGGAAGAGGGAACCCTTATACGCGATTTCCCAGGCCTTGAAATCATAATTTGGACAATGAAAATTTTAGTACTTCAACATTTTTTTCTCAAGTAGGCCAATTTGATTTACGATTTGGACATCTAGGGGTGCAGTAACAGCCCCCTGCCCCGCAGGCTACGGCCCTGCTTTGATCAAGCAAAAATAGGGAGTAAACACAGTTTGGCCATTTTTTTCTACAGAGATCAAAACAACAATGTCCAACCAACTAATATGTTGCAGAATGGCTAAGCTCGAGTTCATTAGCGTACTATGACTGACATACCAGCGAGAGATGCCAGTTTACTCAAGAGGCGGGAAATAATTAATTTAGATTGTTTGTAACTATAAAATGTTGACTATATTTTTAGCTCTTTGTTAGGAACAGGAAATGCCATATTCCTTGGTTACAAGCCTGTCGCATACGTACAGGTAAGTTACGTCATTATTTCAAGTAAGACACGTATAATTTTTACTCCCCCCCCCCCCTAAAAAAAAATGCTAAAGGAAGGCTACTATTAAAGTTATTGTCTTACCAATAGCTATGTAAAGCTATCACTACGGCGGTGGTATCCAATTCTGTCATCTCAAGCAATAATTCAATCACGATATATATTCACCATGAAGGACGCAGGACCTGCTGTTACAAAAAGTATATAAGCTTTACACAGACTAAACGTGTAAAACTATAGTATATCCGCAATGGTTTTCACCAAAATGTACATCCGGCAATGCATCGTGATCAACAGAAAAACTTTCCTTTTCAGTGAAAACGCATCTAACAAGTAGCTCCAAGTGAAATCAGAGATTGGATTTTAGGTTCTCAGGGCTAATTTTAAAAGCCACATAGAAAATATACAACACGAAAAGATCATTCAGTTTTCCTTCCCCGTAGATGTAACAACCTTCCGTTTGAAATAAGTTACAAAATTACCGACTTCACGATCACAATCAGCGATGAGTTTCCTATTTTTTTTTCCGTTCGACGAGTCTTCACCCCATAAATTTACACTTCTTTCGGCTTCCTATATTTGTATTCGACTGTATTCAGAGATGATTAGCTAACCAACGAATGTTTTACATCCGCGATAATTTCACCGATTCATTTTGGCGGACGAAAGTCAAGTAGATACTTCTTCGTAATAAATGTCTTCCAGAGCCGAGCCACTGACGATTGCAAAATTTCATGTTTTTGATTTGATGTGCTCTGTAAACAGGCAACGGGTATCCATAGGGATATGAAAGCCGGTAACTGGCCTAACGATAAGTTACGAAGGTTCTCTTATGTCGCTATTTGTTTTAAATCTAAGTTAATAAAGTTTGATGGAGTTCTTGTCAATTTGATGGATCAGTTTTTGTCAACATGTTATATTAAGAAAATTTTTGGACTTGTATTAGTTAAAACTGCATGTTAAGCAAACTTGCCCTTTAATGTAGGATATTGCAAAGAGAATACGAAAGTATTAATTCGGTCTACCAATGACCTAGATGAGCCTTTATGAATTTCAGAGGGGGTTGGGGGAGGGATAGTAATATTCTCTCTCATACGCAACATCATCTTCGGAAGGGTGAGAGTAGATGCTTATTGGTAATGTGATTAACCGGAACAGTGAATATTCCAGGAGAAATAAACGCGAACGAGCCTGCGAGAAGTATGTGTAATTCAGTGTTGTATGCCTCGAGGCCTCGGCCTCGAAGCCGGGAACTAAGTCCTCGGCATCGGTAATTCATGTCTCGGCATCACAGTCTAATGTCTCGATGTCTCGGCTCAAGGCCGGAACGAGGCATGGAATAAAACTTGATCACTTTTAGGTTACAAGATTTCAAAAATTTTGCCTACATCGTTCATCGCAATGATCAAATTTTCACTCTTAATTTCAGAGTGTAAATTTTCCATTACACTCAGTAGTTACCCGAATTAACAGGTTTTAGAAGTTCGGGACCGACCTTGACATTTTTAACACCACCTTACTTTAAGAACATTGTAGTTATATGCCATCTGTTAAACATGGGACCCTGCTGTAAGATATCAAATATAGAAGTACTGCATGTACTAGAAACTACTACACTTTGTTGTAGGTGTCAATTGTGGTAATATTATAGATTTCCGTGATCCTTGGGATTTGAAGTTTATCCTCTTGAGTTACAGCAGGCAAAGATGAGTTTAGAACATTTGAAAAGGATACACATATAAAGTTACTTGTGTGTGTCTCTCTCTTCTCTTGCATTAATACAAACGATTAGCAGGTCTCGGATGGCCGTGTCTCCGTCTTGGATAAGCCGGCCTCGGATACAACACTGGTATAATTAAGGATACATGACGGGTACACGATCATCTTGCATTCATGTCAATGTAACACACTGCGAACCATCAATTTTCTTAGCTATGTCAATTTCAAAAAACAATTGATTTCAATTATTTTTTCGACTGGACTCTTCTCACACCATTCACGAATAGCATAGTTAGGGGTAGCATGTAGGATTGAAAAAAAAAATTAAGAATGGGCAACCAAGGCTGGTGGATGAAAACTTTGTTTCCAACTGATAGCTTTGGGGAACTGCAATGCCCCCACCACACACACATACACAAAAGTGATAGAATGGGTCCATTCAAAGTATGATCAGTTGATGGTGACGAACATTTCAATGGAGAACAAGAAAGACATATTACAGAGAAATGTTACATAGAGTTATACCAACTTTATTATGTATTTCATCTGTGCTATAAGGTGTGCACTGAACAAGGTACTGTAGTGAACTCAAATGTTTCATAATAATAATGAGAAGGATAAGACATCACTTCTATGAGGTGTTCTTCTCACTTCTGTATTCATGAACATACTCCTGAAACCATCCAATAATAATGGGTACACCCTCTGTTCCTTGAAATGGATCACTGGTAACTCATCATATCCCATTTCATGATGGCTATTGTGTCAAACGTGATAGCAACTAACACTTTGATCTCATTTAAGAAAGGCCATAAAAAGTCAATACTTTTAATTTCATGTCACTTAAGCAAAAGAGAGTATCTCTGACAAAACACCTGCTTTGGTATAGATGTCTTGGGTACTCTTCCCATGGTCAGTAGATCTAATTTTGTGCTGATATCTATGAGTGGGAAATGATTTCAACATGAACTGATGACACAGAAAGTTTTTTTCTCAACCACTTTGTGTGCACCTTCCGCAACCAGACACACACATACAAATATAAACACATTGTGTGTGTATATGGTCATCCCTTTATCTACCCTGAAGTCCAACACGAAATGCCACTCTTTCTTGGGCCACATATGTTCTTTGTGCTGACACAACTGAAGAACGGCCATAAACGTACACACATACGTTCTTATAAGAAAATGTTGAAATTTTTCATACTCTGAAGATAATACCGTGCAACCCCTGAATCTCATATTCTCAGGGTACTTAAAATTCAACACTCCAAAACATGCCATGTTTTAACAAGGGATGGTCCCCTTAAAACAAACAAAGATCTCACATCAACTGCTTACCCCCCAACTTTACAGACACACTATGCAAAAGTTTGGCCAAAAATTGTTTTTTGGGGAAATGATACTAAAACTTAACTTCCTTAATTCCTCACTCCAAAAATACCATAAGTACAGAAATTCTTTAACTTCAGAACTTATCACATTGATAAAGATCAAACTTTGGTCTGTGGTTATGTAGAACACAGTGCACGAAATTGTAATGAAATTTTCCTGATGTGAATACATTAAGCCAAATTAAAATGAATTTTACAGTATCTTGCCAACCTCCTCAAATACCTGGTCTTAAAATGGGGATATTATAATAAATCAAAAACTGAAAGAGCAGATGGGGCTAACTTACAAACAACAGTTGGAAATAAATCAATTTGAACTAAAGAGGTAAAATTTTCTTAAGAACTAAATCTGGAAGACTTCTTTTAAGTAACTGCCTGAGGGAGGTAGTTAAATTAATATTCTAGGAAGCTAACAGCAACAATGGGCATTATCCTAAAAATGTGAAAAAGCCTTCTGAGCCGGCTGTATTATTTCAAATTGTTTTTGTGGGATCTTGAACATAGGTACAGAAATACCTGCCAAACAAGAACTGTCGCTGCAAGAATTGATGATGTATGAAAATGCAAATTCTCCATTTTAATGTTTGCATTTTCTTTTGCATGGTTTCAATTCTCATAGATAGATTCATGATACTTAGGGTAAGTACTTTTGTACTGAAACTTTCAATTGACTCCAACCACTTCCACAACTGTCTCTAAAATTCAAGGGACAATGTTTATTAAGGTATCTATACTTAGTGACAACAGTAGGAACGTTCAATTGTGTATATCAAGTTCTACCATTTACACACTTTTAGGACTAAATTCAGGATTATTACTGTCAAACAGAACAATTAAATTAGCTCAAAGTGAAACAATGTTACCTCTAAAGCTAAAAGAGAGTATGAAAATAATACTGACACATAATGATTTTCTTTCAGGGCCCTCAGAGTCAGGGAGGTGGGAGGGGTACGGCCCTGAATAATTTTCAATTTGAAGTTTCTTTAATTAAAATATTATAATAGCTTTGTCTGAAAATAGCCCAAAATTAACTTAGAAAATGACAAAATCTCAGAGATAAAGGGTCTCACCTCCCCCCCCCCCCAATATTAGAAACATTCTGACAGCCCTGTCTTTAAAAGCTCACCCTAATAACGGGGGAGGTTTCCATTGTATCTTTCCATCAAAAAGTTGTACTATGGTCCCCATTTTGAGTCCTTTCCACCTCCAAGAACACTGGTGAATGTGGTGCCTCCTTCAAGAAGTATCATTAACTCAACACAAGATGACTATTCACTTTGTAAACAGAATCAACAGGATACTTTTGGCTTTAAATGTATGCCACTTATGCATCATTGCTCTTTACAAATTAAGTTGTGCCGCCATGAGACACTGATTTTTTTAAATCTTTCAAAGACTGGAAGAAAGTAGGCCTAAGCCTTTCAAATCATAAGTAACAGAGGTAGATTTAATGCACTCTTAATGGCATCAGTCAAAGTTGGTATCATAAACAAGATTTTAAATCTTTCTCTTTTCATAACATATATTTTTTTCCTATCAAAACTAAACACATTTTATGGTCCGGCATCACTTCCTGTACGAATAGAAACCTTCACCGGTCTTGACGCCGAATTTGCCCTCTTCTACCAATTTGTTTATCTTCTCACTTGTGTTAAAGAGAGGATTATCTGGGAACTTCTCATGCCAACCTGCAAAAGGAAGTCAAAGGATATAGAGATAACAATCAAGAAGTTTTACTCATGAATGAAGTAAAAGACAAAGATATTACAAGCATAGATTCCAAACTTAAAATGGCGCGTTGACTACCCATGGAGGCCAATATATCGGGGCGGAAGTGCTGATCACTGCTCAGTCGTTTTGAAAACAAACAGGCAAATGAATGTCTTACAAAAGTTTTAATACTCTTTATTTCGCAATTTTGTTGACTGAAGAAGTAATACGCCTCAATAAATTCCACTTGAAGAAGAATAACTTATTTCTTCAACGAGGCATTCCACGTATTTACACTTGAACATGAATGCACAATGACTGGTTTTGCAAGTTCATGGACATTCATTGGTCAGTTTCTATGGTATCTTCAAGTGACGCACTTTTATATGCGCGTTCAATACTTACGCGCTCACAACGGGAAAGCAACTAACGCGTTTGTTTCCAAAGCGCGCAGAACTGTGCGTCAAGTATTCCGGATAATACACAGAGAAATGTATTCTGCGCGTATAGAACGCGTTGTAAAAGTGCACCCGCGTTAACCTCTTTGAACAGTGGAATTTTCTGTAACGCGTTCTTATTTTTGTACGCAGATCGCCGAATAGAACGACGCGCATGTCAAATTTACACTTCCGCCCCGATATAAACGTCTCCATGAGGAGTCACTGAGCGTAGCAGTGTAGGTATAGGAGTTTGGAATCTATGCTTATAATATCTTTGGTAAAAGAAGTGTAGAGGGACCTCTAAAATAAATTTCTGAATTCTGGAAGCAACTCCTCTTACGGTACATCTTGATATGTTCAAGATATAGAATTAGCTATCTTCTAACCTAAAAGTGAACTATTGTAGGACTACCATCACCAAGGTGAGACTGAGAGGAGGGGGGGGATGAAGACCAAATTGGCAGCCACTAGGGCTGTCAATTTCTGTTTAATCCCCTTAACGTTTAAAGTCTGAATAAACTTTTGTTTACTGTTTAAACGGTGTCCATACTCTGAATCAATTTGTAAAGCCCTATTGTGTAGTAATAAGCAGATTTGGGCTACTGCTACTAAAAGGCTAACAAAGGCATTGCATTTTCTTTAGGGGAATTAGTAGGCCTACTGTTAGTCGGTGATCATCAATTCAACCATGGATTTATAAGCTATGAATGAAGAGTCACTGACAGTTTGCATCCGAAGCTTTATTTGGTCACAGAATTGGCATATAGACATTGCTTTAATGAACAGATATCAAAGCAAAACATGGGGGAGAAAAAATGCTACACTTCTGTCATTCTTTAAAGGGAAATATGTTTAAACCTTTGGTTGAATTCGGCATCATTTAAATGGCTGATCGGTCGTTTAACAATTTAAATGTGATACCCCTAGCCCTACAGGCCACATCCAATGTTGGCCAATAAGGGCTACTTGAAAAGTTAATGGATTGGTAAATAGGTAGGAGAATGGGATGGGGAGCAGACAAGACACTCTAGTAATTCCACAGAAATTAACAGCTTTAATGCTATATCATCTAACTTTGAATGACAATACATTTTGGAAACTCACCATCCATAATAAATTTTGTTGTGTCAAGACCAACGTAATCAAGAAGTTCAAATGGTCCCATAGGATATCCTGCACCAAGTTTCATTGCAACATCCACATCACGTGGTGAAGCATCACCTGAAAAGAAAAGAAAAATGTAAAATAGATGGACGTTAGGAGGAAAAACATGAAGATTTGTCTAAAATTAATGAAGTTGAGAGTTAATGTAAATGTTCAAAAAAAAAAAAAAAAAAAGAAAAAACAATGTTACAAGTACTACAGCAATCTAGCATGATAGTGCAGCTGCCCCCTTCATTTCAAAGGAAAAATATGTTCACAAGGTACAGAGATACACACCTTTTTACATGAAAATTTACATGATTGTGTTAAGGGTAAAGAGATGTCTTTCACTTTCATTCCTAATTAAGCTGCGGTCACACTCCAGCGAATTCGGATCGGATTCCGATCCGATTTTTGTGAGTTTTTATTCAAATCTTCTCCATTTCGGGTCGAAAAGAACCCAAAATTTGCCATCCTGTGTAATTATATGATTTTTATCGCAGGACTACGAAAATTTAATTTATACGAATTATTTCGTGACTACGCGTGTCCGATAAAAGCTATTTGTCGGTGTGACGTCACGAAAAATTCAGTTAACATTTTATTTTCATAGACCTCTGATGCAAATCATATATTTACTCTGGTTGTCAAATTTTGGGCTCTTTCTGCCCAGAGATGGCGAAGATTTTAATAAAAAATCACAAAAATCGGATCGGAATCCGATCCGAATTCGTTGTAGTGTGACCCTGGCTTTATTCTCATTTTCTTCCTGAATACAACATGATATCTTACCTGCCATTGAACCTCAGAGTAAAAAAAAAAATCAGAAACCTGTGGAAATTGTGGGGCACAAAACCTGTAATACATTGTTATTATGGTTCAAAGCCCATGAGTCTGAGGACCCCTTAGCAGTCTCCAGGGGGTGAAGCCCCCAGACACTCCTGGGTGTTAGCATTTCTTAAAGGTTACAAAAGTCACTTTCAAGTGGTTAACTGTTGAGAGAGAATAGGTTATTTACACAATGTGCACCCTGTTGGTGCAATGGCTAGGCTATATCTAGAGGTGGCCACATTTAAAAAAATATTAAACACTGAAAATTGATCCTCAAATGAACTTTGACTCCACATCCTTGACCCACCACCGATATCCTATTATCCATTCATCATTTTACCCATATTTCCTTAAATTTTCACCAAGCATGTGTTCCTGGGATATGTCTGTAGTTTTAATACTTCATCATAGCAGTGTTACATATGGCAATTACTTCCTAAGACTATTAAAATAATATAAGAAATTCTGACAGCAACGATGTCATCCAATTGAAAAAAAAATTAAATTTTCCATGCATTAACAATTTTAGGGATGAAATATAACATTCTGAAACCCTTTGGAACAAAAATTATTGAAAGATTTTGACAAACAGTGGTAGCCCTTAAGTAACGTAGTGCAGAGATACATGTGAAGGTAAGGTTGTTCGTGCACACATGTATTGCATGTTAAGCCCCAGCAAAAGTGCTAAGCCTCTCTGAAGAAAGTTGTCCTGTACTGACAAACCCTTTAACTAGAGCTTGGAAATATACTTGACATTAATATATTGCAGCATTTTGAACATGTCAGGCTTATGTTTAGATGGCTCTTAACCAAGTGGATAATTTCTGGGTGGCTTTTATGCCCATGGATTGCTTAGTGTGACTGAGACACTACCGACACAACAGAGCACACTACATGAAGAAAGCTGTATATACTGTAGCTTGCCTGTTCTATTGAACCATGATTTTACAGACTAGAACCTCTCCCAGTTAAAAGTCTACAGTTTGCTTACATATTGGAAGATTCCAAAAGCTCTCTTTGTATATTAATTAAGACAGTCTAATATGATGTAGACAGCTAGAACGTTACTAACAACCTTAAGTTCGTCAGGATTTCCTAGCATTGGGCACAATACTAACTACACATCACTTGCATGCAACTGATGTGTAGAGATTGTATCTGAGCCCAGAGGTTAGACAGTACACAGCAGCCAGACTCCACTTTTGCTAGGGAACACAGCAGGACATGCAACAACTCTGCAATTGCACCATGCATTGGATTGCTTGGTATTTATTCCCAAACTGTATGGAAAGCCAATCAAGCAAATTTCTGTAATCATCAATCACGCACCAACGGGCCAATTCACAGGAATTGCACAAAATCAGAATTTGAGCTAAAAAATCATTAAATGGAATCATGATGCACAGATCGGAAAAATTCCCTCAAAAGTGGAATGGTTGGCAGGTATGTGTCAGCAGTAATACCCACCTCTTTCAACAAGCCTCACAGCTTCCACTAAATATGGTACCAAGAGACGATTGACAATAAACCCTGGGGTATCCTGAAACCAAAAGAAATGGAACATTACCAACATGCAATTGATACTGTACTGAATCTGTGTTACAAGCTATAAGGGAGTAACCAAGGTATTAATGAATGAACTAGCACAGATCAGTCTGGTAGAGGTGGAGTTCAAACTGGCCCAGGGAGTTGTGATCCTTTTTTGGGGTCACCAAAATGTTTCTAACACTTACCTAAAAAATTGGAAGAAAAAAGAAAATGTTTAGATGCAATTTGCACAGCATCGAGAGTGCCATCTAAGGCAATCAAGAATTCATTGCCAAAACTTTCTTAGCAATATGAGCCTCATCCCAAAGGAGGAATTTCACTTGGTGTCACATATATATTAACCCCTCACTACTCCAAGGGTGGCAAAATGCCTTACACAGTGTCACATATTAGTCTCCCCACCCCCACTCCCCACAAAACTACTCCAAGGGTGGCCAAGATGACAAATGTAAGTCTCCAGTAATACCAAGCAGAGAGAGAAAAAAATGAATACCACAGTGGAAAAGGGTAAATCTAGTCCCCCTTAGATCATATTGAAATGCTGACTGGGTTTATGAAAATCTGTCAACTGTCAGCAAACAAGCTTTTTTGTGTAGAAACATTCAGGAGTGATAAACCATATTCAATTTGGAAAAAAAAATATTTATATTTAAGTCAAACAATTTTTTTTTTCCAAACAGATGAACAT
Source organism: Holothuria leucospilota (assembly GCA_029531755.1). Taxonomy (NCBI): domain Eukaryota; kingdom Metazoa; phylum Echinodermata; class Holothuroidea; order Aspidochirotida; family Holothuriidae; genus Holothuria; species Holothuria leucospilota. The sequence goes on along the minus strand of CM055980.1, from coordinate 11,825,271 downwards.
AGTTATAACTTATAGTGGGATTGTCTGAGTAATAAAACTTGGACAATTGCATTTGGCTCTATATCAGAATCAGGAGCAAAGTTAAAGTAATGATTGTGCTTACCTTACATGTGACTGGAGTTTTGCCCAATGCCTCTGAGAAAGACATTAAAGAGTTGTATGTATCATCGCTAGTTTCTTCAGTTCGAACAACCTAAATTCGGGTAAAGAGGAAAGATGTCTTTGCAAGAATAATGTTAACATTATTAAAAGTAAAATGATCTACTATGTAAGAATAACCTGGAAGTGAATTGACTTGTTAAAATATAACTATTACAATTGGTGTCCTCGATTCATGTAAACTGAAAATGAATCTAAGAAAATAGTCAGCTGTGTAATATGAAATTACAGTAGTTTATGTTACATAAAAGAACTGACAATAGATTGGAGTACAATAACATTTCTTGACACATTGTGCAGGCATGTGAAAGATGAAATAACTTGCTTGACACACCAATCTTGAAAGAACCTTCCTTGCTAAAATTTGTGATAAATATTTATGGCATTACCTGCACAGATAACTATCAAATACAACTACAGTAATTCCATCCCTAGTCCTACATGTGTATAAATTTTTATTAACATTTCCCATGAAATTGGTTATAACAGAGAATGGATTCATGTTTTATGGCATGTCACAATTTGTCACATCTCAAAATTTTCAAAATGTCACAGGAAAGGCTCAATTGTCACAGGTTTTATGGTGCTTTTTCCATGTTTACGTCACATCAACTTCGCTTTTGTTACACTACACGAGACGCAATACTTGTCAGTACCGTAGAGTAAATGATGAATTCCATAATTTTACAATAAGTGAAAAAAGGAACCACCACTAGATGCAGCATAAAATAACTACATGAAAACTCAGCACTAGCAACCAACTTGGCTCAGCAGATTATTATTAACATTCATGAAAAAACAAAGATGCTGCATAGCCCTCTGCCTCAGGATGGTAAATGAACATCAATACTACCCAGAACTGTGTTTGTCAGTCACTTGTAAGTTGTCAAACAGGTTTAAATTTTGATATCTGTAATCAAATAAGTACAGTTTTTACACCAGTTTCCCTGACGTGCGTTTACGTTTAAAGGGCATCACCCACGAAATTTGGTGCGAAAATCTTGCTCATTGCAGTGTACATTATTCATGTAGAGATGTACACAAGAATTCCGCGCCCTATTCACTAATCGTTACGAATAATGACATAGGCCGATTTTGTAGGTTATCAACTTTAAATTCTATAACTGAGATAGCAACATCCAGCAAGTGATTCAGCTGAATTGAATTGCACTACACATGTTACAGTTGTTTGTTTACCATCCCTACCTTCCCTTTTTTCACTTTTTTTAAACATTAGCAAACAAATCTGATGGACTAACAAAATATACTAGGGAATAGAATTTAACAACCCACAACAAAACAATAACAATAGCCTATTTGGCTCAGCAGTCTAAAATAATAAAATAAAGACAGGTTTACCTGTACTTAAAGTAGATACAGGAGATGCAGTTCTTGCAAATTCTAACTATTAAAATCATAAATCACCAAAGTGAAATGCACATGTATGATGAAAACAACTCCATGGTGGAAACTTTATGAAAAGCAAAACATGTGGTATCACTATCCACTGTGGAGGTAACACCAGGCAGCAGAGGTGTAATGTCAGAATGTTCATGTGTACAACTAGGCCTACAAGTTCATATAAGTTAAGACACCCCTGGACAATTAATAGACAAATAAATGCTTTTTTTAACTTCATTGTACACGTTTATGAAACCAAAGTAAAAGCATTTACTTATCTATATTATTCATACACCCTGGGTGGAAAAAGTTGGGAAGCTGGGAGGCTCCTTCCCAGGAAATTTGGGTATTTGAAGGGAAATTTACACATTTGTGTACATGAAAATATGGGAGGAATTGTGGAGAATTTTATTCCCTTCCCGGGAAATAAACATTTTTTCCAGCCCTGTTCATACACTACCACACACAAGATAAAGAGTACACATCCATCATGATCACCCTAAAGAACACAAAGTGATGCAGGGACCCCAGTGGTTGCTTGCTTGTTCCTGGATAACATATGAAGGCATGCAAGCGCATGGTCAGTGAGTAGTGATAATGGCCTAGAATGGAAACACCAAGTGAAGATTTACCAGAACACCTTCACCCAGCTTCACTATCCTGGGAATAAACCCCCCCAATAAATCCAACTTGGCCATGGCTGGGGTGGGCCACACTAAAATGCTCACCAACTACCCCTGTACTTCATCTAGTACTTCTCATTTACTTGGGAATCTTCCTTTTGTCACATTTTGTCACAGAATTCTCAAAATGTCACAGAATGTCACAGAATTTCAGGCAAACATGTTTTGTCACAGAATGTCACCATGTCACAGGGAATCCATTCTCTGTTATAATCACCCTTGAAAGGACTAAGAAATGAATAAAATGTGAGAAAACAATACACTTCTTTTTGTTACAAAAGAATGTGTTCTTTTTTCATTTGTTAGCCAACACACTCTTTTAAACTTGACTGCTTCATCCAGGTCACATCTTCTCACATATGCAATGGTTGTGAAAGCCACTTAATGTCTTTCTTTCAAAGTCATATCATAAATTATCAAACTAGAGACCAGGGTCCATTTCACAAAAGCTTAATACTCATCTTCTGTTCTATTTATCATGCAATCTTTCTTGATCATATAAAACTTCCGATCAATCACAGACAATCTCAAAGAGAATCCAAGATTTTCAGGACTGTCTTCTGCTAATATGTGCACATCAATACACATGACACAAGTAAACGATGCTCAAACCAGGAAGCTGTTACAGTCGGAATCAAAGCACGTCTTCCTCCTTTGAAACTTTAGTAAGTGGTCTGCTGACAATAAGCTCCTGATTGCCTTGCTCTTGAAAATTCAATATACAGGGTTCGTACACATTTTTCACCCAAAAATTCAAGGACTTTTCAAGCACTGGATTTCAATATTCCAGTACTTATTCTAACCAAAACTGACAAAACTGAAACCATTACTATACTGTATCCCTCATTTAGGAACCTTATAATGTCCTTCCTAAGTTCTCTATTTTGCTGCCTAGTGTTTTAATTTGCAAAGCCTTCTCTTAAGCACTTCTCCTAAGGCTGTCTGACTTGGTAATGCAGGACAAGTTTCCTTGTGATTCAGCTTTGCCTGCATACCTATTGGCAGATTTAAGCAACTCATCCATATCTGTTTCTATCCTTCTCTTTTTTCTTCTCAATTCCTGAAGCTCATCCATTACATTTTTTTCTCTTTGAGTCCTTTGCTTGTTGCTCCTTCTTCCTTTTTCTTCATCAAGGAAGCTCATGTAGTGTTGCCTTGCTGGAGCTGCAGATAAATCAGTTCTTTGAGTAATTGCCACTTTTAAAATACCTCCTTTGTTTTTAATGTGGTCATCAACAATCTGCTGAACAACAAAGGAGTCTTCATTCAAGTTTCCAACTTCCGTTTGTTGAAAGAAAATCCCCTTTCAACACTTGCCTGTCCATGGGAAAGTAACAGCAGTCTTTTGATCACTTGTTTCCATAATGTGTGGAATTCAGGTTTGGTGCCCATTTGCTCATACAAAAGTGTCCAATCGCACACCCACCTTAAATGGATTAAGGTTTATGGAAGGCTCATGGAAGTCTCGAAGCACGCCAATCTCCCACCTTTCTGGTGGGCATATTCACGAGTGACTATACTTACCCCTTGCTACATCTAATTTGCATTATTCTCGCATGCTGCATGCTGCTCGGGACAGTTCAGACACTGCCCCCCTATGTCCACCATCTTGGCCGACAGCTTGTTCTCACTGGCATGAAGCCCTGGTCGGCCTTCCCTGCCCTGACTAGGAATTCTAAGACCTTACGGGGCGAGAAGCGACAATAATAAATACAATGTATAATACAATGAGATACCATGACTATATGAAGGACTGCTTCACAAAGGGGAGGACGAGTAGTGCGTGCTGAGGCACAAGGCTACAAGGAACAATACACGGCATACGATAAACAATAGACAACAAGCCTAAGGTAGACTAACGAAGGTGGAAAAAGCTTCCCCTTAAAAAACTGACAACCAAACCTCACGAGGAGATGGAAAAGGGCTATGTGGGAGTCAAATATGCTTAAGATAATAACAGAATGGCACTTAGTGTAAATCCAAGTCTGAGAACTGTGAAAGCTTCAAGACTTAAGAGACCAAAAACCTCTGTGGCAGTAGCTTTGCAGCATGAGAATGAGGACGAGCTGTTGGCCAAGATGGTGGACATAGGGCGGGGCAGTGTTAGAACTGTCCCAAGCAGCGCAAAGCGTGCAAGAATAATGCAAGTTAGATGTAGCAAGGGGTAAGTATATGTCAGCCATGTGAATTGCAAGACAACAGTTACATCTACACATGACATGTCTGTATATGTAACAATTGCAAAATCTTCATTCAAACACTAGGTGCGCCTGAGATTGCGAAAGTTCATGTTATCAAATGTAAGGCGGACTTCAAAAAGCTATGTTTGGAACACTAATGAATGACATCGTCTCTGTATTCATTGTTTCCTTATACAATCATGGGCAGTTTGCCTTTTAGTGGATTAACAGATGAGGAACTCGCATCTTTATTTGCAAGCACCTACCATTTTAAAGTAGTGATAGCAACGTGAGATTTAAAACATTTAATTATTCAAACAAAAAAATAACAGATTTTGATGACTACATTAACCCTGACTCAAATTTTTTTAGTAAGGTACACGAAAATTGTAATTATTTCACAACTTTGCAATTCAATACCAGCATGCATAATATAAAAGGCTTGCCTATCATTCATGTAAACTGTAGAAGTTTAAATTCCAATTTTGATAAATTAAAACAGATGTTAAATGATCTACAGCACAATTTTGATATCATAGCTGTCACCGCAACTTGGTTAAATAAGTACAATTCAGACCTATACACTTTAAATGGGTTTCAAATGTATAATCAGGATCGGGATACCACAAGAGGTGCCGTAGTCGCAATTTATGTTAGGGAAAATATAAAGTACACAGTAAACAATGACCTATCAACTGCGGTCGAAAATTGTTTCGAATGTATCACAGTAGACCTCTACGTGCCTAGGAAAATCACTGTAAGTTGTGTTTATAGGAAGCCGGGTTCTAATATTGAGACCTTCAGTGATGACATCGAGGAAATGTTCAGGTGTAATACAACACCTCTATATATCTGTGGTGATTTTAACGTAAATTTTTTAAATTATGAAAATCATAAAAGCACTGAGTACTTGTTAATCAAATTTTCAGTCTTGCTTTATTTCCTCTGATTGTTAAACCAACGCGTATTACAGGTCATTGTTATAGCATACTAGATAACATATATTATTTACAAATGTAATTGGCGCAGACAAACACAGTGGTTTGATAATTGAAGATGATCAGTGATCACCTACCAGTATTTTGTACAAATAGGTCTGAGGCACTGGAAATTTCCAAAGCAAAAGAAGTTTTTATTAGAAAGGATGACGATGAATCCATGAATGATTTTAAAAGTAGACTAAGCCAAGAAAATTGGGACCTGGTCTATGGTACTGAAGATGTAAATAATGCATACAATAACTTCATTGAAATCTTTTGTAAACATTACAATGAATGTTGTGTTCTCAGAAAACACCAGATCAGTAGAAAAAGACCACATAAACCATGGTTTACTAAAGGTCTAAGAAATGCCTGCAGGAAGAAGAATAACTTATATCGTAAGTTTCTCGAGAATAGATCTTTTGATCGGGAACACAGGTATAAAAGGTACAAAAATAAATTAACAACCATTCTTAGGAACTGTGAAAGAAATCATTATTCAAACTTACTAGGAAAACATAAAAATAATGTTAAGGAGACATGGAAAGTATTAAACAGGGTCATAAATAAAACAAAAAGAAATGATAGTAATTTCCCAGACACCTTCCAAGATGGCAATAAGACGTTATGTGATAAATCTGAAATTGCTGAAGGATTTAATAAGTTCTTTGTTGGCATCGGTCCTTCTTTAGCTTCTAATATACCAAGTTGTAATGGTAAGATTCACGACTATCTAGGTGAGAGTAATAAATATTCCATGTATTTATTAGGAACTTCAGAAAGTGAAATATTGGATATTGCACAAAGTTTAGATAGTAAGACATAGATCTGCTGACCATAATGGTGTAAGTATTGCTATCGTTAAAAGGATTATTCACCCGTTTGTTAAACCTTTAACACATATTTTTACTACTTCTTTTACACAAGGCTGTTTTCCAGATAGTGTGAAAATTGCTAGAGTTGTACCTACAGGGTATTTATAAGTCTGGTGACAAATGTATGTTTACAAACTATAGGCCAGTATCTCTCTTATCTCAATTCTCCAAGATTCTGGAAAAGCTTTTGAAAAAAGATTGACAGATTTTATCAACAAATATAATATTCTTTGTAGCAGTCAGTATGGTTTTCGAAGTGGCTGTTCAACCTCTCATGCATTAGTAAATTTAATAGAAGACATAACAACTGCCCTTGATAAGAGAATGCCTACACTGGGTGTTTTCATAGACCTGAAGAAAGCCTTTGATACAATTGATCATGGACTGCTTATTAAAAAACTTCAACATTATGGTTTTCGAGGAATTGTACTTGAGTGGTTAAAAAGTTATTTAAAAAATAGAAAGCAACACATAGATTATGAAAATACAAATTCAATGTTAAGTGAAATTACGTGTGGTGTACCACAGAGTTCAATACCTGGACCAAAATTATTTATCTTGTATGTAAATGATATATGTAATGTTTCAGACATACTTCAATTTGGAATATTTGCAGATGATATCAATATTTATTATTCACACCATGATTTAAGTACTCTATACAATAGTGTCACTTGTGAGTTGTCTAAGCTTTACACCTGGTTTTTGATAAACAAACTGTCATTAAACTTAGACAAAACAAATTATATGTTACTGTATTTACTAACAAAGTAATCTTTACTTCCAATTTAGAAGTTAAGATAAATGATACACATATCAAAGAGGTTACCTGCACAAAATTCCTTGGTGTTTTAATTGATAAGAAACCCACCTGGAAGGAGCATATTTCTAATTTATGTAATAAACCCTCAAAAAGTATTGCTATTATTCACAAAGTTAGCAACCTTTTAAGCTCAAGTGTGTTTACCTTATATCATTGGTTATTCTTACCATACTTGAATCATTGTCTGGAAGTATGGGGTAATACATATAAAAGTAATCTTACGCCAATATTTTTAAAACAAAAAGGAATTATAAGAATTGTGTGCATGCAAACCCACTTACCCATACACACATTTTGTTTCAAAAGTTAAAGGCCTTGACATTATTTGAGTTAAGTATAAAACGGGTATCTTATTGCCTAGTAACATTCAAAATTATTTCTCTATCTCGACAAACAACTATAACACCAAGCAAAGTGGGAATCTTAGACAAAATCGTGTTAACACAACAAAAAAAAAAACAGCATATCATATTGTGGGGTAAATGTCTGGAATTCCATTGCACTAAGTATCAGAGAAAGTAGAAGTATAAGCTCATTTAAATACAATTTTAAGAAGTTTGTAATTGCTGAATACACAATGCAACCATCATATTTTTCTTATTTCATACTTCTTATCTCATTTCACATCTATTATTTTTTCTAGCATAATGTCGTCACTTATTTTGTAGTTATTCTGTAGTTATAGTATAGTAGAATATCTTAAGGGGGAAAATGCTCATAAGTCTTGACTTCTCTTTCCTCCTTTTCTAGTTATTTAGATATGCTTGTTAAATGTATATAAATGGCACTCATTGTAAATACTGTACAAATTTGCTAGAAATAAACATTGAACTGAACTGAATTTGTGAAGTTCCGTGAAAAAAAAAAAAAAAATGCACCCCAATGCCAATTCAACTTTACACATGTAAAAGTTAGCACTTGATACGTTTCCGTGCTGTATATGTCACCTACATGGCAGGCGTGAATATTAACATTTCCGTAATAGTACAGATGGAATGCAAGATTAATGTAATCCAGTGCGGTAAGGCAAAATTTTATTTATGAGCCTTTTTACTTTTGGCAGCCTGCCCCATGTACTTATTGGGATCGATGACAGATGCATGGAACGATTTTCTTCTTTTTACTATAATGAATATTTTTTACTTTATTTCATTTTCTCATCTGCGAAGAAATATGTTGCAATGTGCATAGATGATGAAATGAATAGACTATGTATGATGTATGAAATTCAAGCACTTTTCAAGGACCTGGCAGCCACAAGCAAAATTTCAAGCACTTTCAAGGCCTCGAAAATTGTTAGATCAAATTCAAGTACTTGCAGGTTTTCAAGTACCTGAATATAGCTTTAAAGGGATTAGAAAGATGCAACTACGACTACTGTCATCTGCTAGATCTCAAACAGTTCTTAGAATGATTAAATCCATTGCCGTTATATTTCCAGTTATCAAGGAAAACAAAAATTTTTTCAATTGTATAAGCCAGTTCTCACTTTTTAAAAGGTTTCTGCATAATTAACTTTACTGTATATGGACAAATGTTACTCTATTTTAGGAACAATCCAGAACCTTTTAAAACCTCATAAACAAAAAAAAAAAACCTGTTTTGTCAAAAAAAGTTTCTACTTACTTATGGAAAAGTTTAGAATAATAAAGGACTTGGTTCACTTTAGAGAGCAATTGTGTTCTAACTAGAATGGTGACAAAGGCTCCACACTTATTGGCAGAAAAGATTACTTTAAAGCATTGCCTTTATCAAATCTTTGTCTGATGATTACCTTAGTCATAAAGGATCAAACTCCCATTAAGATGTTTAGGTCAATCAAATTTTTGAAAGGAAGTAAAGGACCTGGCAGTCAAAGTATTTCCTAATAAAAAGGACTGAACTTTTCTCAAGTGCATAGTGTCTAATGCCTGGACTAGGTGCTTGAACTCCATCTGTAACACTTCCTTGCTCAAACCAAGGCTACAAAGAAACAAGTGAAGTTTGGAAGAAAAAGAAAACAGTGAACAGGTCTATGTGCTTCCCACAGTTTTGAGATAAAAGAAAGAACTTTAGAAGACTTTTCCAACATCTAGATTTTCCAGACCCAAGAACAATGAACTACATTGAGGACAAAATATTTTTCCCACTTCTAAAGGATGTACAGTATTTTTCATATAACATACTGCAGGGCATTAATATGTGGCACCACTGAAAACTTGCTGTATCCCTAACAGTAGAACATACAGTACAGTACAGTACATATACTCAGAAATTCCAGCTGTACATACAGTTAGCTCACTGTTATGACCATTCATACATTGCAGATACATACACTGTAGCAACATGACAGTAAGGGTACCATTTTCAGTTTTACGGAGCATATGCCTACAGCACTTTTTCCACATCAATCACCTTACTTAACTCTGAGGATTAACCTTGCAGTTTTGAGGACTTTCTACAGTACTGTCCATAGAGACAATAAAATAATCCAGATTTTGTTCCAGCTTTTTCACATTTTGTCTAGTATGTTGAAACTGGGATAACGGTAAAACACATAGGATAGTAAGGAAACAGAGCTACGACTTTTCAAGCAATACTGCTAAATATGCTTTTTTACTAAGTGCATGGTCATTATGGTGCATCGGAGGTAAGAAAGATTTCTGTTTACATTTCTAAAACCGAACAGAAAATGGCTACGTAAACCACACCCTGCAACATTTTGCAGAAAGCTGTACATTTTTCTGAATCAATGACATTGGACACACAGCTTACAATACCAGACTAACATGACTTTAAACACCACCTAAACCAGCTTGCAGAATGCTTTGAAAACTGTACTGTTTCTGGTACACAGTCTTTTGCTAAAAGAGCTGGTAGTCAATCCTACAGGTAAAATAATGCAGGGTACAGTATAGTATGAACATGAAACCACTTCATCAATTACTAGGTTTGATGAGACCATCTGTTGCTCTCTTTCATGTGTCTTTAATGCATAAATTCAGTATTTCTGACAACCAGAAGTGGTATGATCAGTTTTACATGTTTTTCCACACCAGCGTTAACAATGCAGTCCTTGACTGACAAACTGAATCCTGGCTCAAGGGGTTAGGTACTGAATGGGGTTCTGGAGGTATCTCTAGTAATGTTTTATTTTTCTCTATAAACATTTACTTATCCTGCTAAATGGAAGCTGCCTAGGGTTTCAACTAAGCTTGTGTTTAACCTTTCAAAGCAGCTATCTTTGTGTAAGCCTATTATTTCTTAACTATCAATGTATCTTGCCCATTATCACAAATTCTCTTCTCACTGGCCTAATGATAGGATGATGGCAGACCAGAGATAATGTAAATAAGGTTCCTGAGAAATGTTGCATTAATGTTGTGTCTCATAACCAGAATGCGAGGCATTCACACTCGCGAATGTAAAACTGAAGAGAAAAAAAGTATTCGACAGATTCACGCAGCAATGGGGAACGAACCACGTACCACCAGCGTGTGAGTCCTATGCCCTATCCAATGCGCCAACGAACAATTGAATTTCCAGATATGTTAATAATATATAAACTCTTTAGAGCACCTTGCGAGAATAAATGCTAACAAATGTGATGAAGTTATGCATCTAGTGGAGGATTGTCGTTTATGCTATTGTCTTTAACGATGGGAAGTGCTCACTCGAAAGAAGGAAGGTTAACTGGGGATCGTTCAACAGTTCAGCAATCACACCCTTTGCTGGCGATGAACGACACTGAAGGCCTAAGTACTGTGGATAAATTGAAGTTTAAAATGACAATATTGTACAAGAAGTGCAGGACATAACAAGACAAGAGAAATGTCACCATATTGGACCTAACGACTGTTGCAAGTCAAAAACACGACAGATATACTTCGCTATTCGCTCGCAATAATAGACTATCATAACTCCAAGTCCACAATTAACTGTATCAAATGTCGGGTCACGTGGGAACCGGCAAAGCAAGCACCTATTTGCAAGGGAAATTCAAGTTTCAGAAGAAACTCCTGTGCCAGAAGATAACTACGCAGTTAGTATTGCGCAATTTTTTCATCCGGGACACTTCGTTATCTTATCCGTTCACTGCGTCATAACCTACTGGAAGTCTTCAGTTCCAAAGAAAATAAAACATAACTCTTTAGTTTGTCGTTCTTTTTCCAAGTATGTTTGATCTATTGTAAGGAGAGTTCACTCGTACAATTTGTTGCCCACAATAACACATAAACTTTTACTTCAACAGATTGCTCAAACGTTTCAAAATATGAGCAGATAAGGGTGTGCGTCCTTTCTAAAATAACAGCTGTTGACAAAAACCATAGAAAGGCCGTTTAAGAACGTGATACAATCGTTCCAGGAACCGTAAAATTAAAATATCTGTCACGGAAAATGCCTCAAAGTGTAGTAAAGCTAGAGACACCCTAAATAAATTTACTCTATATATTAGTAACATCTATTAATCTACAAACACTTATAGATTAACAAAACCAACAAGACACAGAATGGAAACACTGTGACAAGTCCATAAAGCGACTGCTATACTTCGCATTCGCTCGTAAAAACCCTAAACTATCTTTTCTGCACTTTTGTAAAGAAAATGGATCCTGCCAAACTGATACTCTTCAATATTAAGCATACTTGTAGTGTTAACATGTTCACACTATGGCTGCCATACTGGCATTTTAAACGCCAGACACGCTAAATTTGGTGTTTTTGAGAAGGTGTCAGGGTACAAAATATTAAAACTAACCCCAGAGTTTAGGCATTTCTAGGCATTTTTTCATTTAACTGTCAAATTTCCCTCAAAACACATGTCATTTCCACAGGAAACCGTGATTACACTCATAATTTCTGCCTCAGAATTGGCCCTAGCAGCATAAGTGAATGATTAACCAGGTTCAGTGGTCATAAAAAGCTCGGTCACTTCACATGTTGTTCATAACTCTGAGCAACCGGAATGCCAACGTCAATGAATTTGGCGTCTTGGCATTTTTCAACAATACTGAACCCCAAATTTGGCCGACTGCCTGTCAGCAAATGTAGCAACCCTGGCTCACACTCATGTGTTGGCAAATTTGCTTAAATACTCTTATTTTTTTTTATTGATTACTGAATCTCCTTTAATCTTTGATGTGAATGTAATATGTTGGAGATGAACTGACAACTGTGAATGCAGAGAGTTTGTACTTCTATTCATGACAAAGGTTGGTATTGATGCCAGTTTTTATGACCAAAGGAAATACACTCAAATAACAGAACAAACATGATATGTTTACATGACTCATCTTATACCCTACTTGATTTATTTACATAAGAATGAGGGTGTGTATAAATAGGTTTACATGTTTTCTTACCTCAACTAACTTCATTACAGGTACTGGATTAAAGAAATGAAGACCACCAAATTTGTCTCTCCTTTCAACAGAAGATGCAATGTCTGTAATTGGTAGTGAAGACGTATTACTAGCAAAAATTGTAGATCTGAAATGAAAGACGGAACATTATTTCACATCATGAATCAAGAAATACTGTAGCTATGAAGCTTGAAATAAACACACTTGAGAAAACTACGATTGATGAAGGGGTAACTGGAAAGAGAGGATGGAGGTGGGGGGTAGGGGTGGGAGAGGGGAGGGCATAGGACAGACCTACAGTGTATGTACAGTGCTTGTGAGTGTACACATTTATACTTAATACAGATATTCATGAATAAACTTCCAGCTTTCCAGCTTGCACTCCTAAGAAATAGTTCATACTTATGACAAGAGGTACTTGCCAGTGGTCAGGAAATTAAGGCAGAAAGTGATGCTACTAAATTACTTTCCACTTGTTGCATATTTATCATATACTTACGGTTTGGCCACTTTGTCTAGTCTTCCAAACAGTTCTTTTTTCACATCAAGATTTTCTACAATAGCCTCGATTACTAGGTCAGCTTCCTTTACAGATTCTTCAGCGTTTGTGTTAATGGTTATTCTTGAAATGGTCTTCTTCACAAATTCCATACCTGCCTGAAAAAAGGAGAAGTAAGGGAAGAAAAAGGAAAGAAAAAAGAAGAGACCAAGTTATTCACCAGAATAAACTGCTTATACAGTAGTTGCATTTGAAATGGGCACAAAATTAAGCACCACTTATAGTAAATATGTACAGACTGTTGGTTAAAGCTACAGTGTCTTCAAATTACCTACAGCGCAAACTTTGTTGAATGAGTAAGAGGAATACACCCTCCCGTAAATAAAAACCTATATTTTTAGTCAACCTTCACCTGAAACATCTTGTAAAAAAGCAGGTTCCACCCATCCCCTACCCCCCAAGAAAAAAAAAAGAAAAAAAAAAGATATTTAAATACTACATTTTGCTACAAAGCAGATTTTTCTGAATATAACACTTGGTATGAACTGTATGGCAGTTTTCATTCTGTTACAATGCAAAGAAAAAGTGCATCCCATTACAGATGCATGGAACATCAAACTTATGGATTGACTAGTTCTGTAAGGAGTTAATACACGAGTTAAATTTTCAGACCATTTCTTTGGTGATATGAACTCCTATTACACAGAGTAAGTTTTGCAAACTACACTGACACATACTGTAAAAGGTTTTTTTTTAACTCCTTATTGTTTAGCTTTAGACTCCAACATTTATGTCTTTCACACTCAACTAATAAACTGACCCTACTAAATTTGTGCAAAATTTATTTGCTAACAGTAACTTGTCATGGATCCATACTTTGTTAAGCACACAACACAAAGTCTTTCTTTGGACCCCATACCTCCCTCCAAATCATACTTTGAAAAATTATCTTTCAACAAATATTGTCATTTACTACACTTTGAAAAAGTATATGCATAGGTTTTTAGCCACCTCTTCCAAGTTCCAACACATGCTTTGTACATACTCTTGAAAGAATAATGAAAAATTCATGATTATTTATACTGTGAGGAGATAAATTTTTTTCGATAATACAGTATTTAGGCAAAGTACACAAATTATAGTTCAAATGACCTGTACTGAAAGGTCAAATTTTCCTCACTGTTGACTCGGGTACTTAAACTTTGTAACTGCAGAAGTCATCTTGCATTCAGTTCACATGTTAGACTTGCATGCCTTTTCTAAAGAACAGTGTTAAAAACCATTGATCATGTATATGTATATCTTTTAAATCTATGCAGACGAAACCAAAAACCTCCTAAACAAATGAAGATATCTAGTTAAAGGCATGCAGCAAATATATGTGGTTAGATCTGTGGGTCAAAGGTCTGGGCTATCCTATATAGCTGAAAAGGATTCAGGACTGTGTATTTAACTCTCTGATGTAGATAAGTCTAATGTAAGAGAACACAGAGCACATTTGAAATTCTACTCAAATACTGTACAAGTGTTCAAAAGCATCACGTAGTCAGATCTGTGTTTGATATTGTACACATTTTATGAGGGACTTCTCTTGGGTATGGTACTCCACCAATTGACAGTAGGAAAGAACCAAATGGCCATGCTTATCTCCTAACGGAAAATGTATATGAAAATGGAGGAATTTCCCACCTTCTACACTTATATCAGTCAGCAATAAATTGCAGAAATATTTAAATGAAAGAGGACAGCTGAATTTTTTGGGGTGCAATACAGTATCATCAGAACACAAGTTTACTGCAATGAAAACATAAACAAGGGAGGGGGGTAGATAAGGTGGGCAGAGAAATTGGAGAAGATTGTTTCAAGGACTTGGCAACTTGAAAATTTACTTAACATGATGGTAGTGTAACTGTATTGCAATTTAACAATGGCAGAAAGAGATACAAACTGAAAGCATTACAAAGATTTAAATGGTTTTGCTACTTTCTAATTCCTTTGAGACACATACTATGCACATGAACTGGTAGTTCTGTAGCAATAAAATTAACCAAAGAGACCCTTGGGGCTGATTAATTTTATAGTATGTGGAGAAATTCAATGATATTCTAAAGCCAGTATTTTCAACAAAAGGAAAGTTCAAACATTTCCATCATGCAGACGGAACTTTGCACTGGTAGTTCTGTAGGGTCTACTGAAGTTGACTTACATTAGCATCTTCTTTGAACTTTTTCTTGGAAACTCTAGATACACTCTTCTCAATTGAAGCTCTAGATTGCTTGAGGATTTCTTGCGTTTGATCAACGATGATGACAGAGTGGCCAGTTTGGGCTGCTACCTGTTGGAGAAATTTGTATTTTTTACAGTGCTAATGTCCAGTCATAGGAAAAAACAAATTTTAG
This sequence comes from Holothuria leucospilota, assembly GCA_029531755.1. NCBI lineage: Eukaryota > Metazoa > Echinodermata > Holothuroidea > Aspidochirotida > Holothuriidae > Holothuria > Holothuria leucospilota. The sequence continues at coordinate 11,809,930 of CM055980.1, read as the reverse complement.
AACAGTTACAAGAAATATGAAGAAAATTTACATGTCATGGAAGAAAAATGTTAAAGATTGTCTGATCAAAAAGAAGTAAACAGGCAACTTTTGAGGTGTAACCAGTAAATAAGGTCAAGTAAAACCAGAATTCCAAAATGCATTGAGGTATTCATGACTTCACTGCAACATGTATACTTTGACTTTCACTGCCCACAACCAGGGAGGTATAACTTTGGAAGGAGGTAGAAGGGAAACTTTTATTCATTCAAATACTCTAAGACCCACTTAATTCAGAGAAGATCATCAATGATAACCTACTTATTCAGTTGAAGGCAATGTCTTTCCTTTAATTGTGGCTTTAATTTAAAATCAATTTAGCTGCAGTAGCCACATCATTCACATCTAGTAATCCTCTCATAAGTGGCTTACTCAGAACAATGCTTTGATGAGTAGATTAGTGCCACCTTCAATTTACTGTTAAGGTAGGTGCTATAAAACTCAAAAAATGACTGCTTCATTGAAATTAATCAAAGAAGTTTACCTTAAGGTTTCTAAAGAAAGTAATCATGCGAATGAGCTTGACATGCAGAAGTCTAACTGTTGTTGTAACAATCAGGAAAGTTTCCAAGAGTTTCCTGAAATGATCAGATACACAGTGAAACCCTATTTATCTGAAACCCTGTTTATCTGAACAAGTTTGCCATTTCGCCATCTGACTAAGTAATCAACACAATTACGTTAGTATCCTCTATGCCTTCAGTGCTAGGCAAAAGCTCTACCAGAATTAGTTTTAGAATGTCCACTTATTTCTATCCCTATGGAGCCACAGTAAGATCTCAACTGTCTAAAATAGCATTCATCTGGCCATAAAAAGTAATTTTTGACTCTCCATTAAACCAGTGAGCCACAACTGGAAAAAAGGCCGTGGCCGGCCTGACTTAAAACCAATTGGTTAGAAACTGAGCTGTAAAACCTCATCTAACTCTAACTCCATTAAATTGGTAGAAACATCTGACAATCCTGATTGGACATTCTTACTTGGAGGTACAAGTTGGTGTATGTTTGATATCTCATACATAGTACAATCAGGATAGTGTAAAATCTGGGTTCAGTGAGTCTGAAATGGAAGTACCTTGATGAGCTTGTACTCAAACATTACAAACTAAGCAGAACTTTCGAAAATCATGTGAATGACTACAGTATATAAGAGTCTTCTACACTGTGACTCCAATATTTTGGAAAGTTTATTTCAAAGTATTTTTCTGGGTACAGTACCTTTCAAGCCTGGGTGGAAAAAGTTGGGAAGCTGGGAGGCTCCTTCCCAGGAAATTTGGGTATTTGGAGGGAAATTTTGGTCATTGGAGGGCAATTTACACCTTTTATGTACATGAAAATACAGGAGGTAAAATTGTGGAAATTTTGACTGCCTTCCCAGGAAATAAACATTTTTTCCAGCCCTGCCTTTCAAGATCCTTTTGTCAATAGCTGCCATTTAACACAAGCACACATTAAGTGTGTACAAAACAGTAACCATTCAGGAAATACTTTAAGGCTCACATTTTGGTAATAAAATCCCTGGGTCTTTTACGAAGTCAACTCAATTGTTTATCATGTCAACAGCCATTAAAAATAATAACAAACATACTTTTAGTTTTATTTTCTTTGATTTTGCTGGGCGTATCAAAACTATCTGGAAAATGTTTTGGCACACTTTCTTGGGGACTCCGGGAACAGGACATCGAGTCAAAATTAGAAACCTTCTTGATCTGAATTTTGGTTACTAGAACTACCTTTGGTCACCATAATCGGAGAAAGCGGAGTTTTCTGTAGAATCATTGTTCCCAATTTGTCATAAAATCTCAGAGACAAACTCTCATGCCCATCACTGAGTGTCCAAAGATGCAATAATTTTTATTTCCCTTGTACCTGGCAATGCTATGGCAGTGGTGAAACCCTCCAGTCTTACTGTAGATGTAGAACATGACAAAATCCTTTTTGTACAGTATTTAATAGGGGTGCACCGGATTTGGAATTTTAAAATCCAGCCGGAACCGGATTTGCCGGATTTAGTCAAATGAAAGAACCAGAACCTACTAGGTGGGGATATGTCTATTTTTGTTTCTATGTGAGTAGAATTTTGGCATTTTTATTGGTAATAGAACCAGGTAGCCTATAAATCTTTAGTTATTATTAGGCTATGTTGGTAATTTCCCCACACAGAAACTGGAATTCAAGTCTGTTTTGATTTCTGTGATTGAAAGGTGGCATGTCTATATGATTAATTGACAAAATGACAAAATGTTTGTAAGAACCCTATTATTAGTATGTTATTGTTTTTTTTTGGGGGGGGGGGAGGGAGGGAGTTACAAATTTTTCATTAATGAATAATACATCTCTTATGTTTACCTTCATGTATTCTCCAAATTTTAAGGGGGCTAGAAATTGAAAATATGGAACCAACTAAGCCTTCAACAGTACAACTCTTCAACTCTATTACAGCGCTATATTAACAACCAACTTCATTCCCCTAACACCTTACAAAAACTGAGAAATGTACTTATTTTTTCTTCTAGTACAGACCTGCTAAGCTAGGAGTCAATATTTACTGGGGGTTGGGGGGGGGGTTGGGGAGAGGGATAGGCACACCTTATTTCCCTATGCTTTTACTGTGTATTTGTTTTCTTTTAATTCTGGGCATATCTGCTGAGTTAGGAGTCAACATCTCCTGGGGGGTGGGAGGATAGGCACCTTATTTCCCTATGTTTTCATTTTTCTCTTAATTCATGTACCAGACTAAAGTTTTTTTGCGCACGGGGAAAGAAAACAAAGAGTGAAAAAATGCGCGGGAAAAACCCGTACACCAACCTTTCAGTGCGCAGACTGCACAAGCCTACCAATGCATATCATACGTATCTCACTAGATAAGAATGGCCGCACTTACGTATGCCGCACAGGCCTTCTCATATACATGCACATACACTATGCATATAGTGTACATGTATATGTATGTAATGCTGTGAATGCCTGTGCGGCATACGTGTGGCCGTTCTCAGCATACACTGTACATGATGGATGTTGTACTGTATGTGTATGTACATGAATACAATATAATGCTGAGAACTCCTGTGGTATGCCGTACCAGTACCGTACGTAGGCCACATGCATCCAGCTGTCGTCTGCATGATAGTGACGGCACGATTGTGCGGGGAACAACTTAAAATCGGTAAAAAAATGTGCGGATTTTACTAAAGTGCGCGGACGGAAAAACAACAGAGTTTGGATTGCACGGGAACGCGTTCCCCGCGCAGGCCAAACTTTACAGTCTGGTTCATGTATTACATGCTGAAAATTAGCAAATGTTTGGTTGTCTCTCCATGCAAATCAGGGGACAAAAAGTACTGTAAGTTCACAAGAAAACATATGCTTTTATTAATTCTTTCATGACACTGGCATTATCCAATTTGAATGTACGATGCATCACTTTGAAATGGAATCAATTACAATTAGACTTAAGGTGATATGATATGCAGGTTTTAAACTTTGGTTAGGAAGATTTTTCATTATAAAATCTATGGTATGCAAAGTGTTTCATCCTGAGAAGTGTCCTGCCTTGTAACTTGTTGCATATCAGTTAGTGTATCTATATGTATAATGCCGGGAACGCCTGTGTCCTCACAAAGGGACTGTGTGCTCCAAGAGCTCAATGTACACTGAGAGCTGTCAACGACAAGCTATAGGCATAGCCTAGCCTAGGCTAGCCTAGGGTACCTAGGCCTAGTTCTCACGTACACTTTGCTCCCTGAACTAGGCCTAGGCTATTGCAACACAAAGTTTTCCCGCATTATTACTGTGAGAGTAACATCGTCTGCGTGCGTTTCTGCAATGATTGTTGCTACATACGCGTATGTGTGTACATGATCCTAACCATAGCGCTGTCACAATTGAACAGCAGTGCGTGCTATATAGCATACAATAGTGTGAACGTCCTAGTAACAAGATTTAGAATGTTTAAAAAAACAAAACAGGATCGTTTGTATAATCCAGGGTGCATTCCATGTAAAGCCTACGCCGGAGGTACGCCGAGGTTTTCGTGACCATACGCCGGGATGTACGCCGGGAAGTACGCCGGGATTTTCTGTACTGTGCAAATACAATGCATGTACATAGCAATCGGCGTGCGTACATATACACCATTCATTGGCAATACAAGTAGGCCTACAGGTATATAGAGCACAGTACTGTGCGTGAACATACTAGCGGGAGTTGACTGAATCGGCCCGCTGGTATGCCGGGAGTACCGTTTGCCCGCTGCTACGCTGGGGAGTATGCCAACTACACCGGCAATCCTCAACTTACTGCATTTTGTACGCCGACAAAGGCTAGTTTCTAAGCCACCACGCCGACCGACAGTGTTCGCACTAAGGCGCGGGATTGCGGGAATCCCACTTTTGTCTTTCAAATCCCGCACATAATTAAATCTAATGCGGGAAAATCCCGCACACCTTCTCCACTCCCGCACATAAACAAATCATAAGCGGGCAGCTCATGTTCTGAATCCAGCCAAAATTCCAGCGCACTTCTCCGCAGCTGTGATTGTACAGAGAAATTGCAATGATAATACGCACAATAAATTGCAATACAGAATCGTTCCCAAGCAAGCGGATCGCAACTCCCAAGCTGAACACTGATTATGGTAGCAACAAATATCATCGTAATCTAGCCATTCACAGTGCAGCTCTTATATGCTGGCTGCTGGTTGTATAAATAAGAGCGAATCTGACTGGATTGAAATTCAATCACAGTCCCAGGGTTGCAAACGTAATGTATCGTGTACAGTACGTTTGGTTACACACCCGTAGAGCTGTAGTGCACTGTGGAGTCTTACTGTACATGTGTAATTGTATTGAATATGTACAGTATGTACTTTCTTCATTTTACGTTGTACATTGCTCTCGTTAATTTCTGATCGTATGTGTATCTCCAATGACGTTCACTCATATTTTCCACTTCAACTTCAAGTTCATGGATTTATACTCACTCATTCTTCAGAAGGAAAACACCTAGTGACGAATTGGAGCTGTATCGGAGGAGGCTTTGAACTTGGAGAGAAGCACTAACGTTAGTGACACGCATTAACTGCTGTTAACAGCAAGTAGTACCTCTTGCGTGGGGAGTAGTTTTGCGATGGCGACGGAAATCCCGCTCAAGAAGAATTTATGGGAAGGAAAAGGTCCTGCCTTGATTTTGAAAATCCCGCACAAAAAAATTTTTAGAGAGGGAATTCCCGCACAGTTTCAATTCCTTAGTGCGAACACTGCCGACCGAAACCGTAAGTCCACGCCGAAGATCTTCGGCGTATAGTGCACTAAATGCACACAGGTGTATTAATCAAAATTTTTGGTCTCTTTTTGGAGACTGAGTGCTAGTATCCTTAAAATGATGGGTCTTAAACATATAAATAACCCATAGAGGTCAATTACCTAGGAGTATAGGCCTAACGTTAGGCCTATGTGAATTTGAGAAAGACTGAGACCATTCAAAATTTTTGAAGTTGCGGTAGCCCAATTTTGACAATGGGTATATTGCTGACCTAGTATGGGAATCCCCATACTTACTAGGTCAGCAGACTGCGGACTAAGCCTAGGCCTACTGTACATACCCTAGGCTTTACTCACAGGCGCTCGGTACTAGTATAGGCTGGCCAACACTATACATATATATAACACGGAAAGGTCGGAATCTAATATGGTCTCAGACCAAGTTTCGCGCATTAGCGGTCCATTTTCATCACCATTTCGAACTGGTTACCTGAAAAAAGTTCACAACGGCGTCTCTCTAATTTGTAGGTAAGTACTGGTTGATGTCTTAGGTTTTCAGTTGCTGTATTTGAACAAAATTTAGGCAATTTTCTCCCGTCCGACACTCGCGTTCTAGGTGTTTTTCAGAGACCAGTTTCAAGTGAAGAACTACTTCTACACAGGCAAGTAAGAATTCCTGAAATGACAGTCACATTTCCACCGTTTGGTCCGTTTGCGTTTTGAAGGATTTCTATTCCAAATCAAAATTCTATATTTCATATTATATTTACATTTGAAGGGCTAATTGTCTCATTTATATCGTCTTTTTTAATAATTTTGGCTCCACTGAAAACTAAACACGTTTATACGTCCCTACTAATGAGGAACTTTTTACTATAAAGTGGAATCATGGGTTGTTTGCAAAGCTACATCCCATGATTACGCAACAAGAGGGATATGAACGTGTTTAGTTTTCAGTGGAGCCAAAATTATTAAAAAAGACGATATAAATGAGACAATTAGCCCTTCAAATGTAAATATAATATGAAATATAGAATTTTGATTTGGAATAGAAATCCTTCAAAACGCAAACGGACCAAACGGTGGAAATGTGACTGTCATTTCAGGAATTCTTACTTGCCTGTGTAGAAGTAGTTCTTCACTTGAAACTGGTCTCTGAAAAACACCTAGAACGCGAGTGTCGGACGGGAGAAAATTGCCTAAATTTTGTTCAAATACAGCAACTGAAAACCTAAGACATCAACCAGTACTTACCTACAAATTAGAGAGACGCCGTTGTGAACTTTTTTCAGGTAACCAGTTCGAAATGGTGATGAAAATGGACCGCTAATGCGCGAAACTTGGTCTGAGACCATATTAGATTCCGACCTTTCCGTGTTATATATATGTATAGTGTTGGCCAGCCTATACTAGTACCGAGCGCCTGTGGCTTTACTGAGCTGTACGTGTGGAATAGGACTAACGTTAAGTTAGGCTACCACTCACTGACTCTTATTGACTTACCTGTGCAATTCCAGCACCCATCAGACCTCCTCCGATAACAGTTACATTTTTGATAGCTGCCATTCTGACTGCAGACGTTGCCATCCCTCTAGCGAATACTTTTGTAGCAATAGACATCTTTACTTTTCAACAGAACGCCAATAAATTAGCCAGCTAGCTCTGATGTGAGGCTAATGTATGTTGATGTTGTGCTGCATGTACACAATACTTCCACTTTCTAGATTATTTTTCCTGAAATGGAATGAAAAATTTCCTGAAATCGGCTTGCTACTTCCTGATATTTTCAAAAACGCTTCTTTTATGCTACTTTAAATTTTCCGATATAATTCTCCTTCTCGAAGATTTCCCGAAGCACCCGGATTTCCCAAATTTCGGAAAATTTTTCGAAAGAGTGGAAACACTACACGAACATTTATATCAGCTATATATCTTAGCGGTAGCTACGAAAGCCCATTAGTGGCATGAGAAAAATATCTTTAATTTATTCTTACGAACTTGTAATTCGTTCTAATGAATTAATAATTCATTCTTAAGAATTTATAATTTGTTCTTACAAATTAATAATTCGTTCTTTCGAATTAATAATTCGTTCTTTCGAATTAATACTTCGTTGCAATGAATTAATAATTTGTTCTGATGGATTAATAATTCGTTGCTACGAATTAATAATTCGTTTTTACGAGTAAATAATTAGTTCTTACGAATTAATACTTCGTTGCTACGAATTTATACTTCGTCTCTACGAAAAATAATTTGTTTTTACGAATTAATAATTTGTTGCTACATATTAGTAATTCATGCTTACGAAGTAATAATTATGAATTAACAATATATTGCTTCGAATTAATAACTTGTAGGTACGAATTATTGATTCGTAAGAACGAGTTATTAATTCGTAGCAACGAAGTATAAGAACGAATTAAAATATTTTTCGCATGGCACTAATGAGTTTTCGTAGGATACCCCAAGCCGGTTTTTTCAAAATTCCCAAGATCATGCGCCTAAAATTCCCAAGCATTCCCAAGGTTGATTGACAAGTTCTAAACTGGTTATTTTCTATGCATAACACAAAAATATCATTGATTTTGGCGTTATCCAGAGATATCCCATAATTGCATTTACCCAAAAAAAGAAGAATAAACAATAGAACAGGAAAAGAGAAATCAAACTTGTCAGCCTCAACTGCCTTCTGCACCACTTTTTCCTGTGTCTCTTTTTTTCTTCTTTCTTTCTTTTCTCTTCTGGTTTATTGAAGGTACCTACCAAGGACACCTAATTTTTCAAAAAATTTTTAAGGGGGGGGGGCACCCCTCCCCTTAGATCCCCCCCAGACCGGCGATCACATAACATACTGCATGGCCCCACGTGAGAGAAATCCTGGCTACGCCACTACCCTGTACTCCTGGCCGGACGCCCAAAGTGTTCACCCAAGCAAGTGTCCACCCAATAATTTTAACAGATCACCGCTCCTGGGGGAGTCCTAAGGATCGATAAGGGGGAAGCTTCGAAGCATTTACATGATTGTGGGCCCTAGAATAAAGCATTTTACTGTATGCAAATGGCATTGACGAGCATTCAGGTTGAGTTGCATTACATTTCAAAGGCTTTTATTTCACAGTGTCCGACGTGTTGTCTATTTCATGGCAGACAATTGTGCATAACAGGCACTATACCATTTCTCAGACGGCCTGAATTTATAAAATTTCCCGACATTTCTGTTGCTCCAAATAGAAAATTTTTCTGACAAATTAAATTAATTGCAAAAGAAAGTGGCTGTTTTTCCCGACAGGCCACACTTTAAAAATTTCTTGGGGTGTAGCAACCCCCACACGCCACGGAATAGTGACGCCCCTGTTCGCAGAGAGTTATATGGACCAGATATCTTAATTTCTTAATTTCTTGAGCTGTAGCAAATTTAAGGATTCTTTATGGACACCTTCAGTGATCGTATCTAATCTGTATCTAAAATCTGTATCTAAAATCGAGTATGAATTACTTTTCAATGTCTCTTTCCTTGTAGACGTATACGGTACTTGAATGAGGGGTTCGTAACTGGCTGTGCTCCCAAAATCTTCACAGGCCAATGTAAATCAAGGCATTCAAATAGAAATGTGGTTCAGAATAAATACCATTTATTTGAAAAATGTGATTATTCTCTTCAAGCAATCATTGAATACACACATAAAACATATCTCCTTGCAGGTGTGAAGTGTATCCCTTTCTTCTACAGACGACGGTATGGTCCAATTGATTTTTAACAATTTGATGAAACCACTCAGATGGGAGAAATCGTTCAAAGGAAAGAGACACAAAAATTAAAGAAAGGAAAAAATTATACAATAAAAGTAAAGTGGAGCTTCCAAAACTTTCTTGACCTTTGAAATCATTCCTATGACCAATTATTAATATGACAGCCCCTTGAAAGTCCCTATAATGGTCTTTATCTACAGAGGTTTGGTTTCAACCCCCTAAACACACACACACACACACCTATGAGTGGTTGAAAAAACTGCAAATACATCAGCGGCAGTAGGCCCATCTATAGTTGGGGATGGGCATAATCTGAGAAAAACATATGCGATTCCCCGGGTTCACTGAGAGGAACTAAAGTCATGATTAGGACTGAACATTTCAGCATTTTCACTATCAACTATTGTAAACAACAGCAACTTACGAGAAAAAACTAGGGAAAGGGTTCTCCAGCTCGGTGAGCCCCACTTGCAACCTGGATGATGCAGGTCCCAGCCTCGCCTCGCACGCCCATGTATTTAATCGGATTCAGTGAAATCACCCCCTTACACCTTGTAATAGCTGAACACTACATTAATCCTTATAATGCACCCCATACCCTCATAGCCTCATACCCTCATACCCTCATACACCCTTTACCGTCCGTGCGTCAATTAGTTTTTGCCGTTTCAATGTGAACAGTTATACCGGATTGCCGTTGCCGTTGCCGTTACCGGACAAGTGTGAACGTAACTGTAGACTTCGCAAGCGCGAATAGTAGACTTAAAGGGACTCATTGAGTTGATATCGATTATTTTGTGACGAGGTTGAAGGGAATCATTGCATAACAATGCTTCTAATTAGCCTCATTGCTCATGTTTCACTTCCTGAAGTAACCAAAAATGTGAAAAATAATAGTTTGTATGGGTTTTAGAGCTTGCAGTTCACCAGGCTTGTCCAAGCCCAAGACCAGCCTCTCTTCAATAAACAACACTTATAAACAGTTGTGACCTTCAATCACAGCAGCTGTTGGTTATAGGGAGCTTTAGATTGCACGACGCGGACATGAGCTACGACGTAATGACGTCACCTTTGACGATGCGCATACATGTAACTTACAGTCAAGAGTGACGTCATAACGTCGTAGCTCACGTCCGCGTCGTGCAATCTAAAGCTCCCCATAATATTGAAGCACACGTGCACGAACGGCGTGGATTTCGCCGCACGTGTAGTAGACTTACGCGCGTATAGCATTGGTTGACAAATCAGCTGTCTGCATTTATTGGTGTAACTTGCAATGATATGCGCTTTTCCGCCATTTTCCTCCAGAAGAGGGAGCACTTTCTCCTTTGTGACATCATATGCATAAGGTCTTTAGGGAGCTTGCACTAAAGGTCAAAAGGTCAAATTCAGTGAACGCGCTAGTTGTTCTGGAGGACACCGCGAGACGCACCACATTGCTTTAGTATTTGATCGTGTGCTGCTTGTCCTCTAGTGCGTCGTCGTCGTCTGATGCGCTATTCCGCCGTTTGTCGGCACTGTGCATGATCACTTACGATTGCTCTCCTCTAGTACGCCGTTGCGTTAGTTGACTTTTGCACGCGTGAAACCTCTACGCACATTACAATGTCCTTTATGATGTCACTGATGTTGCCATTAGATCATATCTTTGTTGATGTGACTTAATTTAGACAATCTTATTCTTGAAGTGTACCTTGTGCAGAAAGGACGTATATTGCTTGTGATCAGCAGTCCTGTAGTCAAGCCATCATGAGGTAAATCAGTGCACCCTTGTAATAGACATTTGGTATCATAGTCTTTTCCCTTACCTTTCACTTCGGGAGACTAACGAAAAAGTTTGGGGTAAAACTATGGAATACCCCGCACATCGATGCGTGGCTACGTACAAGCTACAACGAGGTTATACACTTAAGCTTCAATAGCGCACAAAAGGCCTACGTACGTAAAATGCATATTTTCATAGTAATAATTTACGGATTGATGTGCAGGGTATTCCATAATCACTACAAATATTGAGAAGCACGAAAGGTATTCCGTCCCTATACCTAATTATTTAGGTGCCATGCCCCGTCCCTGCTCATTTTTCGGCATTCGCTGTCGGCCGGGTTCTTGTTGTGAAGATGATGATGTGAGATGTTATGGCGATTAAATAACGAAAGCCTGTTAGACAATTTCCATCACCTTAAGCTATCGATAACAATGTGCGGGTTATTCTATATTTGTACCCAATATGGAGATCGAACACATAACGTGCCTTTGTCCACCACTCTAAATTATACTGCTATTTGTCATTCTACAGTTCTATAAGGCATATAAGATATGAACGCTTTTCGTCCCTCTCAAGACTTTACCAATGACCGTAATGTTTGGATCAATCAATCTCCTGCGCGCTGTCCACATTATGTGACTGATGATTAAAAAGACATTTTTGGACACACAAGAAATATGTAAAAACACTTTTCCTAAGCGACCTTTCTAACGCACTGAATATTGGATATCTCATGCAGCAATGCAAGTTGCGAGGCTAGTGATGGCTGTTTGCCCCAGGAAAATAGCCTCCCACCGTCACAAAAAATTAATTGTGTCGTTGGTTTGATAGTGCAATTTTTCATCTGACCATTTTTTTTATACCTGTTAAACTCAAAATACCGTAGTTAATTGCACCAAAAGATTTTACTAAGATTGCCGAACTGCTCAAGCGAGCAGCTAGGATAAGAATATGTATGACAAGAGTCATTACATGACGACAAGGGTATTTTAAGTAGGATTGTTAGTTGTTAATACTCAATTCTAGCCCGATATGTTGCCCGTTTCCCAGTGTATCTTCTTCCCAAACTTAAAATCAGAAGAAAAAACTTTTTGCCCAAAGAGTTAAAAAGAAAACTGCACATTTTGTGGCATAAATACATTACATGTTTTCCAGCCCGACACTGAACATTCTCGCTGGATGAAATTTTTGAGAGTGCCTTCTTTTGGTTGGCACCGGGTTTCCATTGCTCAAGCCTGAAGTCATTCTTGGAAAGTCGTAAAGACTTTATATGTCCTAGTCTTGGTCAAGACTTTAGTAATTTCACTCTCACACATTTTTACAAAATGAGGGCGCTTGTCAACTAGACTGTACGTGTTCGAGCGTTTCATTCATTACTAACGTAGTATAGAACAGAAATTTGAAGATATTAGAGGGCGTCTCCACAGTAAGTCCGTTACTCTGTACAACTAATACTACGTTCTTGAGCAAGACTATACTATGTCCCGATAGTTAAGTCTCAGAATCATGAGACTGTTCATTTGCTTATTCCATCAAAACCATTCCTTGCTTCTACAGTGACAAACTTCTAATTTGAACCTTTTAACAAACGAATTAAACTCATACACCGTATATACCACTTGAAGAAATTAAAGAACTAAAGTCTCTCGTAAGTCGACAAATTTTTAATATGGCCTTCTAAATCTGTCTACAGGAGGGGGAAGGGAAGTCTTCCCTCTTCCCCCAAACAGCAGTGGCCCAATTTCGGTTCTTCACGGAATAACCAGAACGTAATTTTGGAAAGACCTATTTTTTCTGAGAGTTTGGCACGCACATTTGACGTCATTCCATTCTCAGGAACCTGATCAAAACTCAGCTGTTCTCTAAAATTTCTTGAAAAGACCTCCCAGTCTTTTTTTTTCCCTCTGTTAAGAAGTCTATTATCAGCTGTTCAATTTAAAACTGTGTGGTAAATTATGGTTGTTATGGAGCGCACTCTTATACTGAGGGCACAATCAGTGCCGAAAAAAAAATAAATTAATATAGCGATTTATGCTCCTTTGGCGCAACAGATGACACCTTTCGACGTACTCTTGTTGCTATGTTGCTAGCCCCATACCTTTACGCATACGTACACATATTTGTACACATATCGAATACATTAAGGTATACGTATACGTTTTGTAGGCATCTATATAACACACATACACATGGCTGTGAGCTTTCCGACCACCCCCAACGGTGAACAAAAATCGCTTCCCTTGTGCTAAAACGACGTCAAGTAGACATTGAGTAATTATCAATCAATAGACCCTTTTCCAAACTGCCAAATAAAGCTTACAAAGGATTGTGGGATACAGTTTTGGTGTGTGTCGTTTTCGTCAATGGCATTTATTGTGGCCAAAAACGGCACACACCAAAATTCTATCCCACAGTCCTGTGCAATTGCTATTTGGAAAAGGGTCTATAGCAGATCGTGATTCAGGCTACTACATGTAGGGATCGTAAGCAATATTTGCAAAAGGGGATTCCTGGATTCTGATCCGTTTAGGTCCGTAAAATGACAATCAAATACTCTAACGAAGCAGATAAAACTTTAGGAACCAGTGGCGTAGCCAGGTTTTTGGTCAGGGGGGCAAGAGCACCAAGATTTCCCCCAATTAATGATCTGCTTCCTAATAATCAGTGTTCTCCGCAGGTCCAAATTTTGTCCGGGTGCTTGCCTCTGACCTGACTGATCGCCGTCCTGGGGGCGGGGTCTAAGGGGAGGGGGTGTTCCCCTCCCCTTTGGAAAATTTTTGCTCATATAAGGTGGGCTAGATGCAAAATGGTGCCACATTTGGTGCTAAATGTAAACTGAATACATCACCAAGAATTCCTATTTTTAGGAAGCTTTTTTAGCTTGCTTGTCTTCAGGTCTTGGTGAATTTTTCTTGAGTCCTACTGGTAGATCAGAATCACAATGGGTGAAGTACAGTAATTAAGTGAACCCTGGTACACCTTTCCCTTCATCAGTTCACCACATTCACCACAATCAGTCCAAATTTTACGAGGACCTGCCATTGTAGCAGAGTATAGCACTTGACCACTGACCCATTCTGAAAAACTGCATATACCACAATGCTGCTGCTTTAATTATCAAGAAACATTGGAAGTATACAGTAAAAGGACAGAGTCCCTTGTCAGAGGTCCAGAGATCCCATGCTGTATAAAACAGATAGTAAAACATAATCATTCCATCTCTGAAAACCTTAATGAGGACTGGTTGTGCCAGTGTGGCATATACTTTTAAATAAGTAAAGTGTACTGGTTGAGAAATTTAAAATTTTACCAGATCATGCGCAAATTTCACCATATTTCTTTTCCATAACGGGGGTACCTGAGGTACCCCCGTCGAGGAATAATTTTTAAAAAATCATAACTTTGTCATGCAACATCCACCAGCCTTCATGTAACCACCAAAATGAAGCCAACAAATAGATCTATTGAATGCCAACATTTTTTTGGGGGAGGGGGGGGGGGGTTGTAGTAGGAATTTTTTCACAAAACATCGATAAATAGTTGTTTACATTCAAAAATCTCCAAAAAAATTCAAAAAATTCTAAAAACTGAGCATAATTTTCAAAAAATCATTTCAGGTACTTAGGAAAAGGTCACACTACTCAGTATACTTTTTCTGAATTCCCTAGATCCTAAAGAAACACCATGAGAGGTGATTAGATGCCAGGTATAGGGATTTTAGAGATATTTCAAGTATTATTTTCAAAATGCGTCATTTTTGGTCAAAAATTGGTCATTTCTACCCCCAAAACCCACAACTCGCCAAAATTCATAACTCAACAACGGAAAGTCCAATCTTTTTCATTCAAACACCAAAATGTTCGTTACAAGATTCCTTACATAAAAATACCAACATATATGCATAAATGACAAGGGTAGGGTGAGTTAGAGAGGTTCAAAGGCCCAGACATATTCAGTTTTCAAAAATGCGCAAAATTTGACCCAAAACATGCATTTCTGACCCAAAAATCCCCTCCCAATATCAAAATTTATAACCCACAACACCCCTCCGACTTTTCTACTCACTAAAATGTCCATTTAGAGCTACCTTACAAAGCCCACGCAGCTCTGTTTAGATCCAAGGTTGTTTACATTCCACTGTGCACTGAGCCATAGCGTTCTGTGTAGAGGTCACATAAGGTCAGTGTGTGTTAGTTCAGTGTGGGCTGTATGGCAAGAGAAAACTGGGCATATCTTCCTCATTTTTGGTCCAATTTCCTCAAATTTGGTATCAAATGAAAGAGAAAAGGAAGCTTACCAATCTCCTGCACCATAAATTACAAAATAATAGTGATATGTATGGGTTTTCTATGAAAAACCGTATGACGTCATCTAATTTGCATATTTGCATACATAATGAGATTAGTTTACAAAAATAAAATATGCATTCAAATCCTCCATCTTTGCTCTTTTCAATGATATATAGGTTCTCACAGAGAATATTCTTTTAAGTTCACCAAAAAAATCCTGAAATATATTCGTTTTTAACTACCTTATGGAAAAGAGATATGTTCACTTTCAAAATTCCCCCCAAGATTTTTCCAGAGGGGGCAACTCGTCCCCCTGTCCCCCTGGCTACGCCACTGTTAGGAACCAGAGAAGGGTTTGAAGGATGAGAAGGATGGTTTCGAAATCATCCGTCGACCCACCCCTCCCTTCCGGTTACGCCCTTGTCTGTATAGATTTCTTACTTTACCTGTATAAATCTGCCTTTTACACTTCCGTGTAATAAGCCTTATGTTGAATTTGATTGCGTACAGATTATGTGAAACATGTTTTACACCGCTATGAAAGTCCCAGTCTAGCAGTAACCTATGATACACATTACACTTAGGTCTTGGCCTACTTAAATCTTACCTCATTGATTGACTGATTACTTAAATTGTTAATACGTCTTTAATCAAAGAAACATATTTTCTTTCATTTCAGTTTTATTACACCCAAATTATTGTTATTTGGTTTTGGCGTGGCTGCTGCTTCAGTTTTCTCATACACATTCAATAGATACCTTTCCAGAGAACAGAGACAAAACATTGACGATGTCCCGCTGAAGAGAACTAAGAGCAAATCTCGGCTGGAGGAAAGTACTGATAGTACACCGTCATCGCATCGGGAGCCCTCAAATGAAGATGATAACAATCCTGTGGACAATGATGCTAAGAAGTCATTTTATCTTTTGATCATGCACATTATATCTTCTGATTTATTATTAAGGATGAGATGAAACCGTGTTCTTTAAATCTAAGTTAATGTCATCCATTAAAAAAGGATCATAAATTAAACCATAACGTGATAAAATAAATATAAAGAAATGAATCAATTAGATGAATATTTCTAGTTGTGTTATTTCTTTTCCTAAAAGTAATTGTGATGTTAAGTGACTCGTGCAGAAATGAAAGCTTGAATTTCAGAAGTATTCTTCTTAAAATGACTTCATCAATGGCGTCAAGTGTTTAGGGACTAAACAATTGCCCAACTTTATTTTGAATCATCAGCCAAATTTCAAAGATCTTTTTCTATTTCCTTACAACTTTATACATCACACAGTCGCAGAACATAACTTAAATATGGCATACTTTGCAGAACATACATGCATTAAATATCGCATGTAAAACAGAACATATTAATAGTACAGCAATGTGTTATTTTACATAAACTTAGCAGTGCAGTTTCAAGAAAAGTGTCACATGATTAAAAAGACCCATTCATGAATAAGGATACATGGATAAGGTCCTGTTTCATAGGTAGTTACGCTGGATCTCAAGTTCGATTCCAAGAGACCTTATGCATATGACGTCATATAGCAGAAAGTGCATCCTCGTTTGGAGGCAAGCGCGTATCATTGCAAGTTACACCATCAAATGCAGACAGCTGATTTGTGAACCAATCGGATACGAGCGAAGTCTACTACACGCCCGTGCGAAGTCTACGTTGTGCTTGCAGTGTGCTTTATTGTTTTGCTTCCAAAATGACGTCGCGGGACGTGACGACGTCAATGTATGAGGTCTATAGGACTAATGTGTAATAGATCAAACTTCTGATCAATCGTAACTCTCTATGAAACGGGGTCCTTGTCATTCAAACTTACTTTACTGAATGTACCCTTTGTGTTCACTAAATTACATCCTTTTCAATATGTATACTTTGGAAAATTAGGATTTCAAAGTCGTCTTTAGTTGTTCAGATTATTTTTTTCAAATACACTTAGTAATCAATGAAGGCTGGACATTTCTTAGGCTGCCTACTCATTAGTTCAGGCGTACTTCAGACTGTCCTATATGTCTACTCCCATGTTCCAACTATATACTGAACAGTGAAAAATAGGCAGAACAGATGTACCCAGGGGCGTGGGTAGACTACAAGTCTAAAGATACAACTGGGGGTCTGCATGATTTCTGATGTTTTCTTAGGAAACGTTTGAAATCAAACACTTAGATGCAGTTTCCTTGCATCTACTGATAATGATGTATACACAAAGCAACCTTTGTAAGGAATCGTGCATAACACTCTGCAATTTTCGGAACAAGCTATCGAGTAACGATCAAACTATCCATTAAAATTACTATGACACCGGTACGAAATTTTGATTATACCCAGTGTTTGGGATACTAGGAGGCAGACTTGTAGTGATGTGAGTACGCACTCGTACTGAGGGGTTTGCACAATTGCCTGTACTCCACCAAGTGTGTACTCGTACTCATGAGAATTAAGTTGTACTCGTACTGGTACTTATAATTTGGAAATCTCTGCTTAGGGGCTAATGCAAAATTTTGTACTCATGAAAAATGACACGTACTCATGAAAGAGGACATGTACTTGCACCGGTACTCAGAACACAGACACTGCCCTTGTACTCGTACTCATGACATTGTACTCGCACTACAAGTCTCGTAGCAGGACCTTTGGAATTATATCACTGCATGGAAAGACGGGAAAAGAGGTGCAGACCGCATCTATTACACACAGTGCAGTCGGCCCCCAACACGTTCCATGCCGACACAAAAGGCCAATGCGAAGTGTCAGTTAAAGTCTGAAAATGGGGCTAAAGGGCGGGTCACACTACAGCGATTTTCAATCCGAAATCCGACCCGAATTTTTCTAAATCAGACCAATAGTTTTTTGTTCAGACCTTGTTCTAAGGATGGTCATGCGTCTCAATGCCCCACCGGCATCACGGTTCAAAGATATAAAAAAATAGTTTTCGGTCGAATTTTAAAATGATGTGGGAAGTCAAAGAAGTCTGATAAGGGGACGGCCGCTTTGCTCTTACCTGTATACAGGTCTGCGTTATCATTCAGAACTTTTAATTGGTGTGACATCAGAATGATTCAATCAAATATCACTAATATAGGCCTAACGCTATTTCATGAAAACTGTTTAGCTACAACGTTAGTAAACATGGTAAAAGTTTTTAAAAGTATAATTGTGATGTTCAGATCCTGGGTTCTTAAACGGCTGCCCGAGAAGCGATCCAATACAACCCGCCTAGAAATATGGAACTAAAACAAAATTTTAGAGAAAAATAAATGCGCAAGAAATTACTCCCATCTTTTCGACATATTTTATTTTGAAAGGAAGGATATTATTTGATTTAAAAAGAAGCAAAACATTACTAAAATAGATTGAAAGCGATATTTTTCGCCGCGCTCTGTGGGCACCTGTCATTTTAGTGGCTGAAAATGTCATTGTCCTGCAGGATGGTAGCTGTAAGGTCATCAGTACCCAGGAAAGTGTATGTGATTGTATATACCGAACCTCCGGTGTTCTTATGTGTCGATATCTTCCTTACCAATACCCCCCCCCCCTCGCGCAAACCCTGTTTCTTCACTATAAGAGTATGAATATGTCGTTTCTAAGAGGGTGGGGTATGAAGAGTACAAATCAACCAACAACAAACGTGCACCGACAATACGTCAGTTTTAAAAAAAAGTGGTTGCGCTAGAGGTCAAAGTGAAGGATCGGGTATATACTGCAACAGTTGGATTTTTGGCTCTAGATCCCTGTACCTTTTTATAGAACGTCAATTCCAACCTGCCACACCCAGATCCTAGATACCTTTCTGACGACAACACCAATCATCTTGCACCCTCCAACCTTACCTTGCTCTGTTAAGCTCTAGGATCAAATAGATGTGAGTTTAGTCCAACATAGGTAGGGGTTAGGTCAGTGTGGGTTTTCGTAGGGGAAAGGCAGGTAGACCAGGTTGCATGGGTTTATGAATTTTAAGGTGGGGGCGGGGGGGGGGGGGGCTCATACCTTTTGGTAGACAAAATGCAGACCTAAGAAATTTCTCTTATTTGCCTTTTCTTGCTTGAAGTATTCAGAGCGTTTCTAAGTCAAGAGATCCCAAAATGAAGAATATATGGTAATTGTCATTTCTGACGATCTGGAGATTCTTGTTGCTTTATCACGCTACTTGCCAAACGATGGTGGCACTCTGGTCAGAAGGTACATATCAAAATTCCCCGTCCCCACCTCTAGACACGAGCCTGATGTTCACCACTGAATTTGGCATGAGTTCATCACCCTCTCTGCATTGCCTAAGATTATGGCTACTGCAGTAACGGCCCCTTTGTTTCATGGGGCGTTGCCCTGGACCTCACAAGGTGACCTTCCAAAGGCTCTTAAATACCACGTGGTCGAGGAGAACCCTTCGCACTCCGTGGAGTCAGTAGTTTAGTCATTTCAAAATGAGATCCCGGATAAAAGTTTCAGCCTGTCTGTGGCCCGCGAGATTTTCACAATGAAAAATGTGGCCTGCCAACGAAAATAATTAAGATCCCATGGTCTAGATGGTGAATCGTACTTTTCTTTATCATTAAACAGTCGGAAGGTCTTTACAAAGGTATAAGGACAGACGGGTGCAGCAGAGAACAGCAGGCTCACTATACGCTATACGTGGTAAGTAAAACTTTCAACTGACTTGTCCAGAGAAAATGTCAGTAGAATTGATGAGGAGAGGAGCAGTGACCAAAGAAAATGTATTCGGTTCACCGTTAGGCTTTCAAAATATATTTTTATTTGCTAAAGAAAGAGAGTTTGCAGCGGAAACTTCTGCAAAATGGACAAGATGAAGGATATGAGGATTTGCAGTAACCAGGGAGGTGTTATTAGCTGGAGATCCATCGAAAACTTTCATTTATGCTAATCCAATTAGATTGCCCTCAGAGTGGAGAATAAATCCTTTAATTGGGGATTATTGAACTAAAGGGCATTGAATTTCTTTTTCTAATGTCTAGGCAACCTCATTCATGCCCACAGTGACCCCAGCAAAAAGGGTTATATGGAACAATGCTTTAATGCCTAACTAGTTGCCGAAAGTCAAGTACGAAGCACTGTCCTGACATTCAAAACGACTGCTAATTGCCAAGAAACCTAATGATGGTGGCAATAAACCAATCCTGATGATTTATGCAAATGAGTAAAAGAAGTATAAGACTAAACTTCGCTGTCGGAATATGAACAATTTCCGCATTCCCTCGCATGATTTAAAAGGCACACCCATATTGAGAAAGTTAGGCCTATAGGGAACTAGACAAGTATGTTGAAAATAGCGTCTAACGCGTCGAAACCATCAAATTAATTTTCATCTTAAGCGACTGGCAATGTTAAGGCAAGGGGCAAATTTCTCGATTAGCTCATCGAGATGTAGCAGACGACGTGCCCTACTTGTACTTAGTTCCTAACAACTCTTAAGCCCATTGAATCATCAAGAACAATACACAAAAGAGATTATTGTCGGCAGCTAGTAGGGATCAAAGAAAGAGTTTTCGATGGATCTCCAGCTAATAACACCTCCCTGCAGTAACCAATAATTTAAAAAGAATCCATGAACCCATCCCTTCCAGTCTTCACCAGATGCTTCAATTGAGTTGATAAATTCACAGCTTTTATCACTGATTTGTATTTTCATTTGGTCAAACAGTGAGCATTTTATGTAAACAGGGGGGTTCTAACACCTCCTTGATTTAAATCAAGCCGTCTATTGAAGAGTGAAGCGATCCATTCGATCATAACAATTTGACGAACGTAGATTACCCAATTTGCCCCCACCCCTTTACGGATTATCAAAGTTTTAATCATAATATGAATGCCCTTCTCAATTGATAATCCCCCTCTTTTTGTTTAAATTAGGGTTGCTATACAAAGGAACTTTGATAAAAGTTTTCGTACTGGTCTGATTAAATATTCGACTATAACCCCGTATGGCTTAGACTTGTGAAAATGACTTTGGATTTAGACTTGCAAAAAGTAGCTTGCTTGTTGCCGAAGCAAGCCATTAGCTCGTTGAGCGGTCCTAGAAATTCAAAGTTCGTTGACGCGTTGCGTGAATCACGACAAGTGCGAGTTAAAAATTCCTCGGGGTTGCTGCAGCAGACAAGGGGGATGAAAAGAAAAAGGCCAACTCGACGTGTTCCATATTTTGCTCAGGCAGTTACTCACAAATTTCACACACTGTTACCATCAGCAAAACTGATTATATGAGAACAATATGTGACACTTGTCACACTGGAGGCATGGAAACGTTGGAAAGCAAGTCTCTGTTATGTGCGGCATGCCGTCTTCATTCAGATCTTCAAATTTGCGAGTATTTCCTGAGAAGATTAGAGTATACCATATTTAACGTGAACAAGTTTATTATACCAATTCAGGGCCCCAGCCTGTGCGAAATCCTTAGGGGAGGGGGCAGTTCATGAGATTGTCTAACGTAGTACCAAGTGGCGTGCCCATAGATAGTAGACATCCTGGCGGACCCTTCCTTTTCACCTGTAAATGAATGCAATCTTAGGGGAGGGTGCTGAGGGGAGGGGTGCATGTTAGGCCTGGCTAAGGTGCAAAATGCACCATTGACCAAGCATAAATGACTGATAATATCTTTACAAAGTGATATTCTTCCTATTTTTGGCCGGGCGAAGGAAAGAGGTGCTGTCTAAGAGAAGGGGACGACCTCCCATGCTCTTTGAAAATTTTTTGTCTATGTGAGGTGGCTTGGATGCAAAATGGTGCTGCCGATTATATGTTTAGGAATCTTCATTATTTAGCGATTTTTTTTTCTATTTTGGTAGGGTGTTATTGAAGGGAATGTTGCCTAAGGAGAAGAATGACACATCTACTCTTTGAGGAATTTTTCTTGTTCTAGGGCTTCCTAGATCCACACTGGTGATATCTTTGGTAACGTTTTAAAATGATTTCATGATTTGAAATATTATATATTTACTGAGTTTTTCGGCCTTGGCATGGTACCAGCCGGTACTGGCTGCTCCCTTTTAGTACGTCACTGGGGGAGCCACCATTGGTTGGCGCGTACCCGTAGAGTACGCCTTGCAGAAAAAAAAAAAGAGAGAGAGAAACCGTTAGGTCAAAATTCCTGACAGATGGGGAGAAGTGTCAAATTTTAGATCCTGTGAGTTGCATTTAACCAATCTTTATTCTTAGATTTCATGCTTTAGAAACAAATTTAGCGTTGATTTAATTTAGAAGATTACTTTTCAAGTTCATTGAGTTTAGGTTATAATTAAAGTTAATAATAGGCAATTTTATCTTTAGCTTGCATGGGTAAATCCAGATGTATTCAAGCTGTGTATCTTGTAGGAAGAAGAGGGTCCCTTCATCAGGAAGAGAAACCCACATAAGAACTCGCCCATGGCAGGGGCCTGGAGACCTCCCTGGGAAAATTTGGGGCAAAAAGAAGCCTTACATGCAATATTCCAGGTTCTATGGGCCTTAAAATTACAATGAGGACACTAAAATTTTAGCATTTTATTATTTTTTCTCAAGAATGCCAATGTTCATGTACGGTTTGGAAATGGGGGGGGGGGGGGGCGCAGGTTACGGCCCCGCAGTATTACAGCTCATCTTTTGAGTTATTAAAAATGTACGAAAAGTTTAAAAAACAACAAACTGTGAGAACCTCCACAGGGAATAAAGAAAGCAAAACTTTATAAATTGGTTTTGAAGTTGTGAATTCTATTTTTGTTTGCTATCGAGTTAAAAATGCAAATTTGAGGCTAACTGGTTATGTAATAACTGGACCAATCTGTAACTTCACTTCTACCTGGGACACGAGGTTTGTGACCTGATTTAAGCTGGGATCGAATGGATTGTGACTTGACAGGTGAAAAGTAGTGACTTGGTTTGACTTGTGATGAGGTGTAACTTGACCAGATATGACGTGTAATTGAACCAAGTGACTTGTAACCAGTGGCGTTACAAGGGCTGTTTGCAGGGGGTCAAGTGACTCGACATGGGCCCCCAGATCCCGGGGCCCGGACTACCTGTCTGCTCGATCATCCCATGTGGGAACTCAACAAACTCTTATTTAAGACCCAGCTGGCCTTGTTATTCTTGCAACAAAAGAACATGACCGCATCATACCGCTCAATTTAATTAAAGTGCTCTTGCCGTTACGAATTAATAGTTCACCGGAGGCGGAGGGGCTAGAAAAGTAGACAAGCTTTCATTTTCTTTTTCCCTTCTCTGTCCATTTTTTCTTATTCTTTGTTTTCCTATCTTTTCTCTATTTTCTTTTTTCGTCTGCCTTCATTTTTCGCCCCGGCTGGCCCCCTGTAGGGAGGACGGCTGCCCCTTCCTGCCCACTTTATTACGCCACTGCTTGTGACTTGACTTACAAAAAGTGACTTGCTGTACTATATCTGATGGGTAGGAAAAACTGCTTTACTTCCAAAGAGAAGTCTCGTGGAGATTCATCCAACTACGAATAGCCTGCCACACTTGCACATATAAATTTGAACAAGTCCCGTGCTACACTTCGCAGACCCACAGACCCAATGCCAATCGCCCGTGAAGTTTGGAGATGTAGCCTCTTTCACATGATTTTAATTCAGTAGACTAAACAAAAGACCATTTTAGATGTAAAAAACACCGGTTTCCTCTCCTTTTGGAGAATGTAGGCTATGGAGTAATACCAACATATCGCCGTTATAAAATATGAATGGACGATACATGGCTGTGCTAATACCATGTGCAGCTCGATCAAATTTTATAGCGACGATACATTTGAAGCACGTAATTAACCGGCCTTTTGAACATAGCCTCCGTGCTGGCAGATTTAGTAGCGTAAATATATAAAAACTATATGTTGGTCTTTATATTGTACTGTAACAGTATACTTGTACATCTGCTTATCGTAAGTTAGTATGAGTGTGTATTTATAACTGAGGTACAAGGAAGGGAATGTATAAAAGCCTATAAGAATACAATTTCACATGTACAGATGATGATGATGATGATGATGATGATGATGATGATGATGATGATGATGATGATGATGGTGGTGGTGGTGGTGCTGGTGGTGCTGGTGGTGGTGGTGGTGGCGGTGGTTAAGATTAAAAGAAATAACAAACAAAAGCAGAAGACAAAGGAAATCAATATTCTAGCACACTCCTATGCATGGGGTAATATAATTTTATATTGGCGTCTCAACCATTACGTTATATCTAACCGAGAATTATATTGCAGTGAGAAGAAAAATGTGTGGAAAATAAGTAATAATGTATGCCAGTCAAATCTTTACGTTATATGACATTAATCATACAATGAGTTAACGACTCTTTCAAACCATACCTTTCTAGGTAATTTGATAATTTTGTAGTTCAAATTTGCCGAATGTCAAATGTTTTGAAACAGGGGTGGCACCAGAATTTGCCCTACAGGGAGGCAACCCGAAGTCCCGACATAGGCGACCGTGCATGGTTTCCGAAAGGACGACGACGCGATTTTTTTTTTTGTCGCGCAAAGCTTGCCAAACAATTCGGAGTTTTTATTGCCAAAACTTTGAAACTTCTGGGTTTTCGTTTGGAAAAGTTAGAAAATTGTGGGTTTTTGTTGAATAATCTGCCGCCTTAGTAGCAAAATCAATCAATTCGTCTAGGCGACTGGTTTTCGTCAGGGATTAAATACTTTATCGTAGGGGAGGGGGCAGTATGGAACTTCCGACTCCAAGTAATAAACATGTATGTCATAAAGTGTATTGGAATGCAATCATGGTGATCCCGATTCTACGATCTACCGTAACGCAGAGACATTTATACTCCTAAGCAAGGTTTTATTGAGTCATTGGTATTTCGGCATATCAACCCTGTACATACTCAAAAGTCTAAACACATTCACGAGAACGTAAGGAATATATAACAGAAGATAATAACAGCCGGGGGGGGGGGGGACCCCAAATTACTAGAAAATAAAACCCTGTAAAATATTACGAGTCAATGAGCTTCGTATGACCTACACAGCCTGTCGTTCAACTTACAAGAAGAAAGCAACTAGAATCCTGCTTCATTACAACCTGGCTGCTGTTGCTTCGATAAAAGTTTGACATTAAAGGTTGCACAATACTTTTTAAGTTTACCAGATGGCTGTGTCTGGTCAAAGGCAGTTAATGTTTCATAACTAGGGCGAGGTTAGACTTCTTAATATGAACCTTTATGAACGTGGCAAGTGTAATACAATGAAATTCACTGCTCTACTCAGATATGTTATTCATTCTGAGTTGGTGAAAATTCACTCGAAAGAAAGTGGAACGTCACTCTCTTCTGCTGAGGCGAAAAATAAGGTCGACAATTTTGTTCATTACTATATTATTGCCAGTCGCTTTCCTTGAATGTTAATTTGCGGCTCACAATTTTATCCAGCGGTTATCTCAGCAGGCAAATTGAACTTTATGTAACATGTTGAACATGGATGCACCTTTCACAAATTGAGGAATTGGTACAAGACTAACGCGAATTATAGTCTTACACCTCCTTTTAGTCATTTAAGCATATCCTAGCGATAGACATTCTTACAAGTTCGTCTTTCTAGACTCCGTGGGGTCACAGCGGCGCCACCAGGGGGAGGGGGAATTCCCCCAGTCATGGCCTGTATGCTCTCCCCTACTTCCCCTAGTCCGCTCCTGTACAAACTTTAGAGGTGGCGGTGATGAGTTATGGGTCTGTTTTCTATGTTTTCTGTTTTCTATTGTTCTGAATCTATCAAAACTTCCCAAATCCTTCGCAAACTATCAAAATATTCGCCCGCTGCGCGCTCTTCCAGCCTCCCTCATTGCTATGATAATTACTATAATGTGCAGAAATAACGTCTCAAGCGTATTCGAATTATGTATTGGTGAGGGTCTTACAATAAGGTTGATAGCTCGTGTGTATAGGTGTAATTATGGAGGAGCACAGCATTGCAAGAATACGAAGCAAGGGAATTCAGGATGAAGATATATTTAATGCAGACTCAAAGGTTTTACGAATTACCAGGTAGAAGATTTGCCTTATGATTGGCAGATACCGTAAATTTGTTAGGGAGTCTATAATGTCTCGGTGCAGAGAACGCATGCAACTTTTGTCATGAAAAAAAAAACATTAAATGCAAAATTTCGGGGCGCTTTGCATGCATTCGTCACTCTTCGCACTCCATATTTCATAAGCATGCATATTAAGGCAGTAACGCACGGAATTATTCTAAAACACATTTCCGAAGACTAGAAGTACATCCTAAACCTCTTTCGAGGTCGCACATATAAAGGCGGATCTTTGATCAATGTAATATCATGAATAGGAAGCCAATCGGTATCGTTTGTAGCATGATGTGAAAAATGGGAAGTATTTTTGTTCATATATAGGCCTATAGTTTTTGAAACATTTTACGGTGCAATTCGCGCGCACCCGTTATCGGTAGATAATGAATATTATGCACTTACTAAGAAAAGCATTGTTAGTCCACCACCCTTAATATGGTTATTCACACTACACTCCCTGGCTCATTTCCCATTGTTTGCGGATCGTCTGAATTATCATTACTCATATTAGTATCACCATTTTGTAATTGGGTGTTTATTTTAATTAGGGTACCAGACTGTGACATGACATTTATAGCCCTAATTTCATGCATCATAATTTTTGATGTGAAACCATGGGTGGAATTGTTATATTTACTTGCTCATTGTAGGCTTAGGCCTAAATGATGTTGTACAAGTTGTTGTATGAATGTTCAGATGACGTTTGACCTCAAAATAGCCCCATTGCACAGAAATTATAGGTTTCACAGTGTAACATGAACACCAAAAATATGTTTGTCCCACTAAGACTACTTATTGAGTTATTTTATATCATTTATGGGTTTTCTATAGTTAATCTGAGCAGTCTGAAGCTAAAACCTCTTGTGATTACTTAGTCAAGGGTTTCATCTCAATTCTGTGGTACAAACAGTACGTTCCACGTGTAACCTAGATTGGGAGAACACCAAAGTAATATTGTATGATATTTCAAATCATAAACAAGGTGGCACAGTTTTACTACCTGTAAGTTAAAAGCTATGTTAAATACTATAGTTCAGCTAAAAATGACAACATATCAAGTTTAGGAAGTAGTAGTATTTTAACTGCAAAGGTTCACTATGTAACATATTTCCGTGACACCAAAGTGGCCTGTCAAAATGCAAAATGGCTATGTTTTTCTTTTCTGTACAATTGCTTTTGTCCAAACCTATATATGCATTAAACAATTGCACAGGCTTCAATCAACCACTAAAACAAGAAAGATTTAGTATTCACTGTAGGTAATTTTTGGAAAATAAGATACTGAAATTTCACACTGTAACGGTAACACCAAATGTTACACGTGGAACCTCTCTTTCGTCAAATCCCAGGAAAGAGAAAAATGTCAGTTTCTCACAAAATGTGAGTTTCAAGGGTACAATTGATACCTCATCAACCATTTAAGTTAAAATAACTGAGCAAGATAAGTGTAAAAATAAGGGAAAATCTAATTTCTGCTATGGTAGTTTAAATGTCACACTTTTTGCCCCCAAAATTGCTAATTTTAGCCAATTTTTTCATCAAAATTGGGAGGATTCACTACAATGATACTTATTTTTTGGAAGATATGCACTTACATAAATAGTGAGGACAAAATGAAAGCATAGTAAAGACCATGTGGATTAAAATAGCAAGACAGTTGCCTTTAAAAGCATATTTTACCATTGGTACCCTTATTTAAATAATCACCCAATTACTACACAACTTCCAAGAGGCTCTATGTCAGTCTGTACCAACCTTGGAATGGGTGCCATACCACAGCGAAAAAAAAATCACTATAGAAACTTTAATCATGTACAGTATTAGTTCAAAGAATTACCAAAGATAGCAATATTTTGCCTCTTAGCCACCTTACATAAACAAAAAGATCTTAACGGGAGCAGTTGTCTTCCCTCCACTTAGACAACACTCTTGTACCTTCTCTTGTATCCAGTTCACTAAATTAAGAAATTATTCAACATATGATCAGTTCGAAAATTCGCCAAAGATAGCATCATTTTGCATCTAATCCACCATAAATAAAAGAAGCATTCTCAAAGGGGAGGGTAAAACTCTCCCTTAGATCCTACCCCAGGAAGGCACCTGCACGAGATAACAAAGGATCCGCCCCTAGGGCAAATTATCGCAGGCACGTATATATGCATAATTACATTCACTTCATGAGGTAGGATATTACGACATAATCTTCTGTGGTCCCCCATATCGATCACCAACTCTTGGCGGCTCCTCTAACAAAGTTATACAACTTATAGGAACAATGCGCACGCGCAGTATTTTTCGCTCATATTTTTGCGCGCATGCCTTCTCCCCCACCCACCCACCCCCCCACTTTTCAAATCCTGGAGCGGCCACTGTGAGCAGATTAGCATTCGTTTTGATTTATTAGACAATGTATCTTACATGATGTCCATAATAACGTCTGGATCAAAGGAACTATTCTCCTAATCCTATTGATAGGGTATAAGTAAGTGTAAATAAGGTTTACTTAGGTACCATGGTATAAATTGAAAAGAATCAGAAAAAAGGAGTAATCACTCCAGACTCCAGGACGGCAGCCTGTCGGAAGGTGGGAACAAGGCCGGGAGGGGGGGGGGAGGGAGCTGCTCAGTGAAATTTCCAAACCCCAAATAAAAATTGGTCTTTTAACGAAATATTATGAAAATTTCATTGTCGGAATTATGATTTTAAGGCCCTCAGAACCCGAGGAATCGCGTACGAAGCCTCCCTCCCGTATTCCCGCTATAGATGTCCTATTAGGGTGACTGTCCTGACGAATGAGCCTCCTTAATTATTGCATCCGTCCATGTCCAGTTACAAATGTTGCTGCACTAACTAAAAGTACATCATGTATTGAACAAACTGGAGACATGTAGGCTAAAGCTCTTAAGTAGGCCCACTGTTTCTTTTTACGCATGCTGTGACATGCTTTTACGAAATAAACTAGATTACTTTTAGTTCAATGCTTAAATCAATAAATTTGTAGAGTAATTACAAGTCCTGTTTCCCCTGAATAGTGATTACTTTTTCGATTTTACTTTTTTCCTTTGAAGTCATAAATTTGTAAAGCATGAAATATCAAAATTAAAAATGTTTAGATGTAAGTTACAAGGCCTTGAAAGTACCACTTCCCGCAATGTGGGAGGAAATTTTTAACAAATATTTCTTGATAGGCCCATTGCACGCGATAAAGAATCTTGGCCTTTGAGTCATGCCATGGAACGACCGAAGAAAATCACTAAATACGAAAAGTTTCCTAACATATAATAAGTCCAAAGCTATAAGTGCAGAGGGAACCATTTTGCATCCAAGCTATCAAACATATGCAATATATTCTCAAAATTGACACCTTAGGCAACAACCCATTACATCCTGCCAAAAAATCGGAAAATTCTCTCAACAGTGAAAATTTTAAACATACAATCAGTTCAAAGTTTAACAAAGATAGCACCATTTTCCATCTAAACATACATAAATTAAAAAATCTCAAAGGGTGCGAGGGCGTTCCCTCTCCCCTAAGACAATACCCATTTCTTTTAACATAGTCAAGAAATAAGAAACTAATCACTGTACAATTAGAATTGTAAACCTATAACCAGTTCCAAACTTTTCTAAAGAGAGCACCAGTTTGCAACTTAGCTGACTAACAAAAAGTTTACTCCCCCGATTTTACCCCTCCCTTGTAGGCGATTCCCTGGCGGGGTAACAAATGAAGGTTTAGCCCTGGTGTCAACTATCCTAGGTATGTCACTGGGGGCTCCACTTAGATGGTGCCATTAACTGCCCCCTTGGGATTTTGCTCAGGCTACGGCCCCGTACTCCTGAATGGACACTTTCCTCACGGTGAAGCGGATCTAATAAGTTTACCATAAATTAAACTTTACGACGTGTCTCCTTCTAATAGCAACTCCTTGCTCAAACATGAAGAGTAGTCCAGGGTTCAAAATACACGGGAATGGGGGGGGGGGCTAACTGGCGATTTGCTCTCGCAGTGGCTAAATTTGATACAGAAAAATGTTGAGGGCAGAAAATGCCAAAAGTTACGAAAATAGCTTTCCTTCCCCCAATTGTTAACAAGAAGAATGATAATAGCACGGTTGGATCCAAAACATATTCCTTGAAAACTTTTTAGAGGGAGATTTACTTGCCAAAACATTTTCGAATATCCGACTTGAAAAATCAAATGTTACCCCAAAGATGGTTACGGACCTAGGCACGCTTTCTCTATCTACAATTTTAAGTTGTAATTGAAGAATCTGTCTTCCCTCCTTGCAGAGAGAAAAACAAGTAACCTTTCGGGGCCACTGGTCGTCGTCGAGGATTAAACGTTCTTTATCACACCAGGGAGACTGATCATGTTTAAGCAACAAAGTCTACATATGTTTTGAGAGGCAAATTCATTAGCACCTGCAAGTGAAACCGTGGCTGTGATAAATAGAAAATGATAAAAATTTGCGAAAATTACCGTAAAATGCACCCTTCCCCGTGGATATTGACCAGGGGCCGTATTCACAAAGACTACTTACGCACAAAAATTTGCGTAAGTCAGACTTACGACGCGTATCTTGCTTATATGGGCGTCAATTCTGGGGGACGGGGGGACAAGTCCCCCACATTTCGATGGGTGGGGGACACAATATCAAATGCCCCCTCCCCACATTTGCTCTATTTGACTGGCTTTTTGAGTGGCATGTAGGTTTGTTGGGCAATTCTTAAGTGTCTCGATGCAGATTCTGAATGCAGATTTTGTCAGGAAAATCTTATTTAAAGACAAAATTTTGGCGCGCTTCGCGCGCATGCGTCACGGTTTGCACTCCTTCTCATGACCATTAAAAAGGTAATTATACATGGAGCTATTCTGATCACATCACTCTCCGAAAAGAGACATACATCTCCAAACATCTGAAGGGGCCTCGCATCAATATGGGATCATTCAATCAGTGGCGTACGCAGAGGGGAGGGCCATTCGGCCATGCCCCCTCACTTATTCCGATATTTTTAAGTTCCTAAAAATACGTAATCTTTTTAACACCAAATTTTTCAAAGGGGAGGGGGACACCCCATTGGGCCATGACCCCTCACTGATGCCTACTTTATAGTTCCTAAAAATACGTAAATTTTTTAACACAAATTTTACTTCAAAAGGTAGCATATTTGGCACCAGATTGCATGTAAGGACACCAAATTGTTCAAAATTTTTCAAAGGGGAGGGGGATTCCCTATTGAGCCATGCCCCTCTCACTGATGCCCATTTTTTAGTTCCAAAAAATACGTAAATTTTTATGCACCCCTCCCTGATGCCTATTTTTAATTCCTAAAAATTCGTAAATTTTTTAACACAAATTTTACTTTAAAAGGTAGCATATTTGACACCAGATTGCATGTAAGGACACCTAATTTTTCAAAAATTTTCAAAGGGGAGGGGGAAACCCCATTAGGCCATTGTCCCCCTTACTGATGCCTATTTTTTAGTTTCTAAAATATGTAAATTTTTAACACAAACTTTACTTCAAATGTAACATTTGCGGCGCCAGATTACATGTAAGGACACCCAATTTTTCAAAAAATTTAAAAGGGGAGGGGAATGCCCCTCCCCTTGGACCCCTCCCTTAGGCCGTCGGTCACACAACATACTGCATACCCCCCCCCCCCCTTGAGAGCAAACCTGGGTACGCCACAGCATTCAGTCTAATTTGTAGCATGATGTGGAAGGTTGAAAGTACGTTGTTGCCGTTAAACATTTGTCAAAGATTTTTACCGAGCGCTTCGCCGAAGCCATCATCGGTATAGATGGTGATTATTAATACACTTACGACTAAAAAGCATTTTGAAAACGACCTTGCTAGTCCTTCACACCTTTGCTATACTACGATCAGCTCCAAAAATATCCCAAATATAGCACCATTTTGCATCTAAGCAACCTTAAGTTAACAAAAAATTTTCCCCCTCCCCTTAGACCCCCCAGGACGACACATTTATGTAGTGACAAAGGAAGGATCCCCACTTCTGTATACAAAACGCAGAGTGCATAAAACAAAGTGCAATTTACATGCCTCCACTCAGTTGGAAAAAACATCCAGCCAGTCGAAATCCAGACAGTCGAAATTTACGCAAGCTTCAGAGTTGTCGTAAGTACAAAAAAGCCATAGTAGCTCATACAAAAGTACGCGTTGTGCATAGTTGTGTAGAGCGTAGGACCGCGCGTGTAGCCACAGAAGACGTGCGCGTCGTTTTAACAATAGACCTTATGCATTGACATCTCACTGACGTCATTTTGGGTGAAAACAATGCAGCATACGTGCACGAACCAGAGAAATCCTAAGCTTAGGATTTCTCTGGCACGAACGGCGTGGATTACGCCGCACGTAGACTAAAGGTACGTTCACACTTGTACGGCAACGGCAACGGCAACGGTAACGGCAACGGTAACGGCAAAAATATCCTTCACAATACAAAGTGAAAGACTGTTCACATTGGCACGGCAACGGCAATGCGGCAATCCGTCAATCCGGCAAAGATGCGTCCGGCAAAAAAGTAATCACACCTGGAGCGATTCAACGCATTTGCCGCACGGCAATAATTGTAACCAGCCACCTGGCTGTCTGACTCGCGGGCGCTGATCGGGGCAGGGATGTACTGGGATCGCGCCAAAAGCAGTGCACAAATTATTTGCGTACAATATACCTCGGAAGTCCGATTTATCTCCCGAGTTGGTAGAAAAATTGACAATATTAGTGCAGAAAGAACCATTTATATACGATGTGACGGATCCTGATTATCACGACAAAACCAAACTATTTAACACTTGGGAAAAAATTGCCAAGGAAATGGGCAATCCCCAATTAAATGGTAATTTTACCGTAACGTTGGTGTTGTAATCCATAACTTTTATTAAAGATAGGCTAGGCTAGACTACGTTATTGTAGGCCGTAGGCATCGAAAAGAATTTTGTTTAAGAAAGGCTATACTTTTCAGACCGCCCTTAATTTAACGGTATAGACCTGTGACCTTCGTTTTACAGTGTTTATGGAAGGCCTACATAGTATCCAAAGTTTTCTCGGAGTGTGGATTAACGTTTGACAATATCCTTGCACAGTTAGGCCCAACGGTCAGCCGTTAGGTCACACTATGACGGTTCTTTAAGACCAAAATGTCTCTTCTAACGTTAGTCCTAGCAGGGATATTATTGAAGTGGTAGCTAATTATTCTGCGTGAATTTTAAGCAGTTAACGTTAGTACTGAACAAGAGACGTTAACTTAAAGCACGAAGGGTGAAAGTCCTGGGCCAGGGGGTAGTGGTCGCTGCAATATCACTAACGTTAAATCCTAAGATTTTTTTTAGATATAACCTTAGCCTATGGACTGTTTGAAATGGACTGAAAACGTTAACCCATCAAATACTTTAGGCCAAGGATGGCCTATAACACAATTTCTGAATTAGGGCCTATAATAGATAATAGCATAGGCCTAGTATAGCCTAGTGTGACGTTGGGCCTAGCCTAAGCCTAACGTAGGGCCAATGATGGACAGCCATGTATTCAAAATAGCCTAGGCTATAGGCTATGACCTCACATGGTCTACAGAGTTTAATTTGTACTGAGTGCCAATAGCCTTGGCTAGGACTATAGCTGGGCGTACAAACCTAGCCTAGCCTATAGTACCGAAATACACGTCGATTGAAAAATCCACTGACTGTGACAAACATGACTGAGAAGTCACGGTACAGGCTCGGCCAGAGTATTACTAGCCTAGGCCATATATTATATATTATTAAAACACGTAAGGCTTCGCCTAGGCCTAACGTTAGGCACTAACTAGATTAAATATTGTTAACTAGGCCCTAGCCTAGTCCATCACTAACCTAGCATAGGCTACCCGGTGCAATTAACGCCAGTCACTTTTTCTAACGTTAACGTTTATCTTATGCCTAAAACTTAACTTTGATTTTCCTTCTAGTTTAAAGCCACGGTCTGACGTTAGGCCTATGTCAATATTCGACAGCGAGACGCAGGCCTAGGCTACTCCGCTACTGTAGGAGAATTAAAAATACCTTGGTCATTCATTTCATAAAATTACCTTGAAAAAGAAAAGGAACTTAAATTTAAAACATACGCTGCACTCCGGCTGAAACGCATCGTTACGTTACAGTTAGGCCTTACGTTAGGCCTAAAGTTACGTCTTACTTTTAGTTTTAACGTTCGGCCTAAGGTTAGCACTAACGTTTGAAACTTTAGCTTCTAACTTACACTTTGGTTCTTCACATAGAGCAGGATGTAGGAACTGCTCTATGGTTCTTCATTTGAGTTTGTATTGAGTTTTTTTTTTGCACTCTAGTACAGCATGTATGACATGCACTTGCTAGGCTCGGAACCACGCCGTTGGGGTGCAGGTTTATTCAATAAGTATATTGATGTTAATATAAAGTCACAAAAACTTTTGTTTTGATATTTCACAACTTGTATGATGCATGTTCTCTCATCAGGGATCGCATCTTAGATGGTCTGCTGTTCTGGAACTCTGGAAATACATTAAACCTAAGGGCAGATCGAGAACTTACCACCAAAAGGGAGACTCGCAACGAAATATAGGAGGGCAAAATCAGTGAGCTGATCTACGCCCCCTATATTCGGCGTCTAAAAACCGACTGAAGACCCTTCTCAAAAAAGTCTAGCTATTTATCATATTTTCGTCTTCAGTAGATATCCAAGATGCTTCGCACCGCATGAGTCTACTGAAGAACTCTCACTAATCCAATTACTTGGAGGTCTTGGTAGTCCAGTGGCGCAGAGGGAATTGCTTTCTATTTTTCGTTGAACGAAAAAAAAAATCAGTAATTCATGCTAGATTACCAAGAAGTCGCTTTAAGCACTGCCAAGTTTCCCACGAGGGAGGTTCGACACCCTCCAGGCGAGTCCTCGACTCCCGCCTGTCCTGACTCGGTTTGAAATCACATGTAGGCAATTCATGAGCAGACGGAGTTAGTTATGGATCTTAGGCGTATATACAGTGACTTTGTATGACGAGACTGGCATTTAGTTGTCAGCTTGGCGTGATACCGTACTCCTTGGAGGGTTGCCGATCGAGTTCCCGTAAGGGAGGATCAGTTGAACAAACAAACAAACAAACGAACATCTGAGATTTTCTGTTAGGCTCAAAATTCTAAAATATTAATAGAGCAGAGCGCACCTAGCCTATTCGTTGGCACACAGCGTAGACTAGAAAGAGAATTTAGCTGAAAAATATACTGCCTAAATCGCCGAAAGCTAGAAAGAATGTTCGCTCGTGACTGGGATTCGAAATGGCTCACGGTACTGGCCGTGCAGTCTGCCTTAGAAAGTCTCCATTGCTATGGTTAATTTTTCGATAACTAAATGTCAACTTTGGTACAGGTGATGACCGCCAAGGAAAATTTAAAGTACGAACATTGAAGGGGGCGCGATTTCAAATTTTGCCCTGGGCCCGGCTTGCGTAGTTACGCCACTGTTTCCAGCGATCTACACATATCACTTGAGGGAACCACCGGCACCCATCTGCATTATGCAAGCACCCTGTACGTAGGCCCTATGTCAGATTTTCCATGATGAACCGCGGGTGGTCACTTGAGATCTTAGGTCTTACGTAGTCGTGCTTAGACCCTACGTTACCATATATCTTTCGGCAAGGTGAACTAATTTGGTGACATGTTACGTATACTTTTGCACTCAGCCTTCACCTACCCTGACGATGGAACTTTTAGAAAAGTATGTTATCAACCTAACTAACGTAAATTTGTTCAGGATGATTTGCTCATAGCTATCTAACTCTGTGTATCTGCTAAGGGTGATGACATGGGTTATTTTCGTTAACATGCGGTCATAAAAACTGCAATAGTACACGTATATGTTTAAATGTAATTTTACCTTTATTTCTCCTATATTTGAGGAAAACGATTAAAAAATAGCCAATAGTTTTGAAGGACACTAGGAAAACCAGGAGAAGAAAAAAGAGAAAATATTATTTCATACCTTTACTCGACTATGTACAGGCCCTCTCTACACAAACTTTAATAGGCAGTAAATATTTCGCTAATCAGTCAAAGTCATAGGCATACATAGGAGTGTTTTTTACTAATGAGCTGAACCAGCTTTGCTTGACCAAGAACCCTACGTTAAAATTGCCCTAATTTTGCCAAAACCGTGCCCTAGAAATACGTTTAACCCGAACTAAACAGCCCGAGAACCATTGCATTCGCCTTTGTTGTCTTATTGAAGAGACAATATATTTAGAAGCCGGGTTATAGTGAAATATGGTTTGGTAAACCATGTACCACATTTCAATGTACGCTGATATATTTGACTTAACTGGGTTTGGGCAAGGGACAACTTTCAACCGGTGGGAAAAGAATGGGCGAGGTGAGGAGCACCTCATTATTAATACA
Organism: Holothuria leucospilota; assembly: GCA_029531755.1. NCBI lineage: Eukaryota > Metazoa > Echinodermata > Holothuroidea > Aspidochirotida > Holothuriidae > Holothuria > Holothuria leucospilota. The sequence continues at coordinate 11,773,334 of CM055980.1, read as the reverse complement.
CCGAACATTTTGAAACTTTTGCAGGTGATAGTTGGAGGAAGAAATGGAGAAACTTAAGGGACACCTACGTCAAAAAGAGAAGAGAGTCCAAGTCCACAAAGAGTGGACAAGGTGCTGTCAAAAAGATAAGATGGCCTTACATGGACATTCTTAATTTCTTGGATAAGCATGTTCATGAAAACATGTAAGTTGCTTTACACACGTGCACAAAACGCCGTTTTGCTACCGTATTTGTGTTCTTATATGTTATCACCTTTGCGGTGTGTTCTACTTATCACTAAATGTTACATGGAACATGCGTGGATTTTCTAATATATATATATATATATATAAAAATATATATATAATAATATATATATTTATATATATATACGTATATTTATATATAATATATATATATATATATGTGTATATAAATATATATGTATATTTATATATAAAAATATATATACATATTTCTTTGCAGCACTGAGTCAAATATTCTGTTGGATGAAAGTTCCGAGATGGGCATTGAAACCGAAGCATCTGTGGCGACTAGTGAAGTAGCGAGTGATTGTGATGATATGTCAGGGGACGAATTGGACAGGTGGGTCTATGTTATTTAAAATGGCTGGATATGGTGTCCAAGAGAGTACATTCATGTTCCTACTTGAAATTTAATTTAGTATACACATTATTAGCTCTTTACATGACTGCATGTGTGTGTCTTCCTCCGACTAAGACAGTCCACTTAAACTGATAGGGTGCGTGAACCGAAATCTCAGTTTTCAAACATTTGAATAGGGTGTTTCAAGAACTTTGCATATGCGTTAGGAAGCGGGGGGCTGGGGGCCAACCCCAGCCAAAAATGTGGTAGGGAAGAACTATGATTCCACCCCTCAATCCAAGGACGAAAACCCCTTTTTGTTTCCTCTGTAAGAAATTGCAAAAATTTGTAGTGATTTACCTTAAAATTTGTCCAACATGTTGCACCAAATTGCATCTAAGGACTAACAAATATTCAAAAATTTTGCAAACGGGTGGGGGTGAACCCTTCCCCTCACACCCTTCCCCCAGGACGGCGATTCAAAACAACGTTCAACCCCTCTAGTCTCAAACATCTTCCTACGCTTATGGAAATTTCAATTCACTTCCCTCGATAGGTGACGTTTTCTTGCCATGGAAGGGGTGCTATATGGCAGAAATACTCCTTGAACCTCTCTCTGATGTCCTTTGCTTGCTTAGCAGCTCTGTTGCCCGTGCCGGAAAAATCGACCAAAGACTGACTGTTGTGATTTGGATCAACCATGATAGCAGCGGTTTGAGATGGGGTCGACTCTGATTGTATCATATTATGTAACAGACATGTGGCTTTAACAACATTGGTAGCGACAGTTGTATTAACAGCGATCTTTGCGTGGTAAAGCCGCCACCGTGCTGCTAGTAAACCAAAGGCATTCTCCACAATGCGGCGAGCCCGCGATAAGCGATAATTAAATATCTGTTCCTGTTTGGGACAGCCTCTCCCAGGGAACGGTCTCATCAAATGTCGTTGTAGTGGAAAAGCCTCGTCTCCAAGAACAACATACGGCATGGGTCCCATGTGGGCAGCACTTGGCATTGGTTCATCGAGTGGCCAATTGAGCAGTCCGTTAGTAATCACCTTCCCCATGTTTGAGTTGGCAAAGATTCCACCGTCACTGTTCCGACCATATGCTCCCACGTCAATTGCAGTAAACTGCATGTTGGCATCGACAAGGGCAAGAAGTACTATAGAAAACGTGTTTTTGTAGTTGAAATACAGTGATCCGCTGTTTTCCGGTGCTTTTATGTTGACGTGTTTGCCGTCGATCGCCCCAACACAGTGAGGGAAATTCCACACGTGTTCAAATCCAGCAGCTTTCTGCAGCCATTCTTCACTGGTTGTGGGCACCTTCATGTAAATATGGGACATCTTAGACCAGATCACCGAACAGACTTCAGCCACGATATTGCTTACGGTCGAAACCCCTACCCGAAAACTGAATGCGAGGGAATGGAACGATTCTCCGGTAGCAAGATATCTGGGGAAAGGGAAATATATTTATACAGAGGTTAAAACGAAGAATCTTTTCAACCGTTCAAAACTTTTTTGATTAATTTTTACACGGTTACATATGGGGGTATTCGGACGAAATTCTATTGAACTTTAGCAAGCTTTCACGAGCAAATATCCCTTGGAGTTGTTCTCTTCTCACGTAATTGTTCTCATTACGTTTCCTTGACATTTGTTTCTGTTTAACTTCCTTATTACGCAATAATGCGTTTGATAATTTAATACTGATCGTGTATATGGTTTTTTTTCAGAAGTGCGTCTATTCCGTTTCCTTCACGACGCGAACTTTTGTCTGATGCAGCGTCGGAGCTCGCCTGCATTCCGTCCCAGTCCCTCAGGAACACATCAAGTAAATCTACTCCTCCCAAATCAAGAAAAAGGGGGAAGAGCGGAGATAACTTTTTTGAGAAGACACTGGCAAAGCTCCTCCTTTGCTACAAAGAACAGCGTGGGAAAAGTTACGAAACGGCAGAGGACGCCTTTTTTCAAAGCTGTCGATTGAGAATAAAGAAACTCCCTGATCCCATTAAATCGGCCTTACAGCTGCAAATCTCTCAACTATTTTTTAATGCCGAGAACCCAGACCTTCAACCTCAGCCAATTATTCCATTGCCTTATACTCAACGAAATAAGAACGAACAAGCAACAATTAAATTTGACACAAATGTACACGCCCAAGCTCTTCCAGGACATGAGTCATTACCAGAAAACATTTTAACCGTAGCCATGGATATGGCGAGCGTTAGCCACGTTTGACGAGAAAGCATAAAGCAACTGGGGTGGGTGGGGACTAACGTAGTAACAGTTTTTTGCATTTTTAATATTTGAAATTCATTCCACCAACAGGGGTCCGAAAGAGGTGTAAGGACAGGGATAACCTCAAATTCCCACGGGCGTGATCAAGTCTTCAAAAGCAGAGTTGGGGAATATTGTCTAAGGTCCCCTTCTGTATGCTTTTTGTTTTTAAAGATCGTGTGACATGCCACCAAAAAGAGCTGTTTCACTTATCAGTTACAGAATTAAGCCCTCCAACGAAAGATCCGATGGAATTATTTCAATATCTTTTACCGTTCCCAATTTTTATGGTTTCTAAAGAAACTCATAGTCTAAGCAAAAACAATGACGTGGAGTGTTGGACATTGTTAGATTTCTTTCATTAACTCTATGCCAATTATCTTTTAATTACTGATCAGATAGATTACAATTTGGTGCATGCAACATATCAATATTTCTGAAGGAAAAAAATTTTAACTTTCATAATAAACCCCTCAAGGGCTAACAATGCTACCAGTGTCCTTGGAATTAAGGCTGAAAAAACAAAGGCTGACGTGAGCCATATATGGTATGTCCATTTTTCATTGTCACTTATTTGCATATTTAGCTCATGCTTATTCATCATACAAGTGTGAAATAGAAATTACCCTGTACAATGGTCAATATTTAATGGATTTTAATGGAAATTGAGGCTATTTTCTGGATATTTAATGCTTTTCACATCAAATATCCAATATGTAATTTTCATGTCACACGACCTTTAAGCTTCACTTGTGATATGTGCAGAAATCAGGTTTACTTCAAAGGAGATTTAAGGTCCAAAAAGACTTTTGTGGGTACGACAAAGCATGGTTTCCGGCAGTGGTCAGTCTTTTCGAAATTTTACCCGTTTTTCTCTATAAAGGAGCACAGACTATTCGAAAGGAACCTATAGAGCTTTGTGCAGTCTTCGCTCGATGTAAAATTTCATAGTTTAAGAATATTCATAATGATTCCATTTTAAAATATAGTGGGGCGGTCTCACGGATCCAGGATTGTTACTAAACCGTTTAGCGTATATGGAGTATTTTAGTAAGTTTTGGCAGTCCTAAAACAAGTAGTTGATGCTATACTTTGGAGGAAAAAAGTACAAACAGATGGAATCGATACGAAACATGAAAGAATTACCTCTGAGAAGGGAGGTGTTATTAGCAGGAGAAACATCGGAAAATTTTTAATTTATGGTAATCCAAATTGATCCACTTCAGCGTGTGGAGAATATCCTATAATCAGGGATTGCATTCTTTTATGTAGTAACTAGGCAACCTCATCCTTGACAAATCCGTCCTAACAAATGGACTGGACAGGCAACAAAGCTTTGAAGTGTTACTACAGTTGCCGACAGTTAGGAAAAAGTAAATGTACCGTACTTGAGTACAAAAACTACTGTTTCGCCACCAAACAAATAGCTGTTCTCAGTTGACAAACACTATTGCTCTATGCAAATGAGCAAAAAGGGAAAGTCTAAAGTTAAATGATTGATTTTGGTCAATTCTTGCATAGGCTCGCAAGTTGTAGAATGCATACTCTTGTTCAGCATGTAGCTAAGACAATATTATAGTCAGCAACTAGCAGAGAGCAAAGAAATTTTTTTCCGATGTATCTCCATCTAATACCCTCTCCTATTGCTCCGAGAGAGGTCAACTGCTAGCGACATTTCCTTTTGCTCTAAGTGGATGTAAATGCTTCTGTGTGTACCTACAAATTTTCTCCTACTTTGCATATTTCCGGAACAAGCGCACTAACATTAATCACCACTCAAGTTAGTACATCGAGTAAATATGTAGGCCTCTATATAGCCTGTTATGCAAAATATTCTGTGACGGAATGGTATGGTATTACGTAACTCAGATGGTTTCTCCTCTACCTCATCTCAGTCGTCATCCCTCCCGCAACCCGTTTTTTTCCTTTCAATGCTTGGGGTGCCCCCGTCAGGAAAATGCTAGCAACACCTCTGTCCCAAAAGCTTCAAAATGTTGGAGATATCACCCTGTTCTTCTGTGATTGACGTCCAGACTGCAAACATCTTATGCTGTTAGTATATATTTATGACATTTACAAAGCCTCGTTTAAATTGGTCGTAAAATAAGCAAACCACCTGCAAATCTTAGGCCTACACATTTTATTGACACAATTGAATGATTATTTTTTACTGTTGCTTCCCCTACCTGCTTACAAATTCCATTTTCTTGTGCTGTTTTGCTCCTATTTTCCATTGTATTTTGCCCATGTTATTTTTCTTTAAAAAGAATGGGCAGGGTTTACTAGATCGAAAGTTCATCGGACCAAAGATCCTAATTCATGTCAACCCGGCAACCATAGTCCCTCCCCATTCCCTAATCCTACCTGAGGCTAATCCGTAGCCAAATTCTAAACTCTGTTCTGCAACTTACCCCAATTCTAACCCTAATTCTAAACTAAAGTGGATTTTTGTTCAAGTGCAGGAATCCTCGGTCTAGCGAAACCTCCATCAACTTGAGTGAACCTTCGGTCCAGTGGGTATCCCCTAAATTGATGGTGGGAGATAGGCTCCTTGGGCCACCTTCCCCCACGCTTGCATGATATGGTTCTTTACGAGATGAAAATCACATTTCTAAGGGGAGATTGAACGAAGGTTTAAGTTTCCAAACGAATTATAGAGAGAGAATATATGTGTGTTTACGAATAGGCTTCTTAATCACCGAACATGTAATCTGATGGTTGTACACGCCATAAAAATCGTTTCGCATTACCTTTCAGTCATCAGAAAGAAGTATTCAAACCATCATCAACAAACATTACCGTTTTTACAAAAATGTAAAGCATTCCTTCACCAGTCAACCAAGTTATTGAAGGGGACTATGTTTAATGTTTATATCTTCAGCATATATTATGGTCTTTGACAAAACATTGAGGGGGATGAAAGGTGGTCCATTCCCCAACCAAGTTATTGGGGGACCAAATCCCCCCACCCCCAACTTTCGCCACCCCTGGACTAGCCCAGGGACTTTCGAATCTCATACCATTTTACGCCTATGAGCTCGTTCCTATCTTTTAACTTTCTTCAGATATTTTCCGTGCAACGTTCTCTATGTATGTAGTAACTGCAGCGCTGAGTAACTGAGCAACGTCACCTAGACCTATTAAAGGCAGTAGGTAGTCGCCCTAAAATTTGCTTTGCAAAATCAGCAAATTGCAAATCTCGTCTTATTGCATTACAAGCACCTCTGACGACGTTTTGAACATAAGTATTACACACAATAGGTAAAGCAAGGAGAACTTTTCCTTGAGTTTCACAATTGACTAACAAAAACATTGTCACGTGATCAAAATAGGCCATTCATGAACTAGAGTGACTAACGGGGCATACTAACTCTGATTGGGGTGACTGCCTATTGCCTTTAAGCATCCAAAATGTGAACGGAATTTGTCAATACTTTGGTAATTAGTTTCATCGAAGTTAAAGTAAGAGTTCTTTGATAATTTATTTTTGCTTTTAATCCATCCTCGTTTTTCTTGCTTTGAGTATCACTTCTAAGTTTTCTAATGTTGTTTCCAATCAGCAAACATGCTGAGTTAATTAAAATTGAGAATAACTTACCTGAGACAAATCGCTAGTCTTTCTTCGGGGCTAATCACCTCTCTAAAGCGGCTTCTCTTGGTAAGAGTTTTGCCAGTGAAAAATAGCAAACGAGCGAACTGCTCTCTTGTCACCCTTAAATATTGCACAAACTTGTCATCATCCGATTTAAGTTCTTTAAACAGATGATTAAAAACACCGTACTCTTTCCTCTTTCGCAAAATATATTGCACCCACCACCTTCTCTTCTTCCGCCCTTTATGCTTCCGATCCATTTGGTATGCTATTGCCATTAGGAGAATTAGCTCCTCATCAAGGTCAGCCATGTTCGATTATGGAACAAAGTTGTAAGCTTAAACTTCCCGCCAATTGTATTTGAACCTCATCCGGTATTTTTTTTACCGTATGCGGCAATCATTTTTGCCGTCATATGTGAACAGCTACCGGATTGCCGTTACAGTTGCCGTTGCAGTTACCGTTGCCGTTGCCGTTACCGTTGCCGTTGCCGTTAAATGTGAACGTACCTTAAGGCTACGTGCACACTTGTCCGGCAACGGTAACGGTAACGGCAACGGCAAATGCTGCGGCAACGGCAAAAATTTTACTCTTGTAGAAAAATGAAGGTTTGTTCACACTGACACGGTAACGGCAATGCGGCTATCCGGCGTTTGGTGAAACACGCATCCGGCAAAACTGGAATCGTGTATGGAGCGATTCATTGCCGTTGCCGGATGGTATCCATGCAAATTATCCCTAGCAACAAAGTTACCTCGAAGTCTTCGCGACTCTTGTATACACAAAATCCTAGAAAATCAGAGTTATAAAGTGCTGTTATTGAAAATTCAGTGGTTTGGTGAAGAAGGAATCCTGCTGGAATAATCCAAATAAATTTATACTACCAGGGTAAACAAAAAACAAAATATACAAGGCGCAGAGTTTCCGAAGATTTTGGAAAATCTGAGATGGTTGGTAAGAATCAAAGCGAGCCTCTGGTGGGGCTCCCTATGACAGCACTAGAGGTAGTTTAGCGACACAAGCTTTGAGACACTGTATGCAGGCCTTTGACCGAGGGGTCATTCTAGCTAAACAGTTAAAGTTACAGAAACTAGTAGGCCCTATAAAAATGATCACTAACGTTTGACCAAATTCCCTCCGAGATCTCCTGCATATTATAGGCTTGCAGCTAAGCTTAAATCGTATAACGTTACAGCTTGTGAGTTAAAAATAAAGACCGCGGCAACATAGTCCTCCAATAGAGTTGTACATACTGACATACGTACGTAGGTCTAGGCTAAGCCTCATTTGCCAAAAGGACAAAATATAAACTCTTCTTGTGGAGTGGCGGTTGCCTTGCCTTTACCATGAAACGTAGGATAATAAACATCAAGAGCCAGGCAACTTCCTAATGCCTTCATAGCACCTAAGTAAGCCTAACGTTAGGCATATTCTTTAAACGTTACGTAGGCTCATATAACAAAGAGGACTTAGCCTAAATGTAGACCTAGACAAGGCTTGTCAACTTGTCACTAGTAGTAGTAGTAAAAAGGGTTTGACAACTTGACCCTCAAACAGGTGATGTTAATTATGCTCAACGTTACGTGATTCTTCGTGGCCAAGACATAGGGTACTCCATGAACCTGTGAAGTGGAATGTAACGTGCCTTGACCATGTAATGTAGTACACAACCCTTATCGAGGACTAAGCAGCTCTCCTGCTTTACCAGTAACACGTAGGCCTATACTTTGTAACCATCTGTAACGTTAGAGCCTAACATTACTTAGGCTTAACGTAGAAGACTAGCTATCTATATACTATCCCCACTTTGCTATACATGTGTGCTGGTATCTACGATAGGTCCACGGAAGGCAAAGGTAAGTTCAAAGCCACGTATTTGCAAAAAAGTTTAAAGAATAAGCTGACATACAGGTTGTTGGGGCTCGTCTTGTCCAGGTTTGTTGTGTGGCTTATGCAACCCTCTTGGACTAACGTTTGCTTCTGGACACGAATGTTGAACGCCGTTGTAGCGTACGTGGTATTTCTTCGGGAAATCTTTAACGTTTGCATTCAACTTGTTTGCAATGTAATGAAAGTTAACGTTACTGTTTATTTGCGAGAATTCAAATTGCTGTGAGTAAAGAAGTAGGCCTGTCACGCAACTATAGCAGATACAGGCTACACAATTATTACCATATCAAAATCAACGTGAGCTACAACGAATACCACTTTAACACAGTGGTTCTTATTTTTTTCTGGGCAATTGTCAAATAGAGAGGCAGGACAGAGGGTGAGTCGCATTCGAGAAAACCTCTATACAGCAACGTTGCCCGAGAAGGAAATGGGTCTACAGTTCGCAAGCGCATAAAGTCAGGATTTTGTGGTCGCGATGGGGAGGCCGCAAAGGCCTGACAGGCACCTAAAGCACACTACCCATCCTTAAAAAGTCAAAAGTTTGGTTCACGAGCGTACATTATCCCCCACATTATTAACTGCCTTTCCCCCACGCGCATAGCCAGGATGAAATTTTTAGGGGCGCTAGGTATCAAATGGGGGTCATTACATTGATCGCAGTCCTGGGGTTCTAAACGGAGGGGTGTCCCCGTCCTCTTTGAGATAATTTTGAATGGTAAGGTGTCCTTGGATGGAATCTGGTGCTATATTTTTCATCGTTTTAACTGAATTTATGTTCAAAATTATTTGCTGATTTCATACGTGTGCAAAATGATTACACATTTAGTTTTTCTTAATTCTTACACATATTATTAGGACACAAACAATTTGGGGGGGGGGGGGCTCACGAACATCTTGGGACCAGGCCTCCCCCGTAGCTACGCTCCTGTTTTCCCCTCATCCCTCTCTTTTCCCTAGTGATCTAACGTAATACATGGAGCCTCATGCAGTAATTTCTTTCTACACTGTTAAAAATTTCTGTAGAATTACAGAACAAAAAATAAAGAGGTACATAAAGAATACAGCAAGAGTACTGCCAATTATAATATAATGATATGAATATAATAATAATGGCGTTTATCTACTGAGGTTTGGGTTCAGAATCTTAACCAACCCTCCCCCCCCCAATACACACACTCATGCGTGGTTGAAAAAACTGCAACATAATACATCAACGACATAGGCACATCTATGATTGGGGGAGCATTTTGCCCACTAGGGATAATGTGAGAAAACATGCAATTTCCCGGGTTCATTGAGAGGAAGTTAACTTATGATTAGGACTAAAATTTTAAGGATTTTCACTAGCAATCACTGCAAACAACAGCAATCTGCGAAAAACAGAGGAAAGGGTTCTCCAGCCCCAACCTGGATCCGCACCTTACCCTGGTTATGCGATTGATTTTGGTTTTGTGTATGAATTGCGCAAGTTGCCGGTCGGGTCACTGAAGGTGTTCCTAAAGTGACGTCATGTAGTTGATGTGAAACCCTTAGTTATTTTTGAGTTGGCGACTTCTGGGCGCGAATTTTAAAATCCCAAGTACTCCACAATGGTTTAAGCCATGTGGATAATGAGAATAGTTTTGAACATCGGTTTTCTTATTAAAAAAGGATACTCTTGATTCGTTGAACTTTTCGTGGCATAGTCTCTTTTAAGGGATTTGTGATGAAAATAATTTGAAGATGTCTATCGGCCTTTCGAATTGACTCCCCATTCCACACCAGCCCAAAGTGTGAATCTTGTCGGAAGATCCCAGACTCTGCATAGGCTACTTTGATTTTCCAACTATTTGATAAATTCCATCCTGTTTCGAAATAGTAATTCAGGCCTTAAAATGGCAGATGTTTTACGACACTGAGCGACCACAAATGTGGGAGAAGCCTATCATGGCTTATGAATTACAACTTCAAGTCCCGTGGCTAACCAGATTAACAATTAAGATCAAATTTCGTTTCTTTTGAAAAGCCAGGTCAGATGGGAAAACCCGCGTAGATTGCTCTTGGATGAAAAACCAACCTTACTTTGACCCGGCCGGGGATCGAACCCCGAACCTCCCGGTTGCCAATGCTTCATCGGTTCAACTGCCACCGCCTTTATCCACTCGGCCACAGCTCCGGAAATGAAAAGTAAAACAAAGAGCAGTACAACTCCAGACATCTGGTACATCATCACAAAGAATTCTTCGTAGGATATGGCAAACAAATATCGCATAGCCTAACTGCCAGCAGTGGCGATGTCAGGATTTCGAAGTGGGAGTGCACTAGGGGGTGGGGACGCTTCGCCAGAGGGGCACACCAACATGAAGGACTGAGCGGTGCTAAAGGCATCCTTGTGATGCGAGACGGTCCACGTGTTGGGCTCAAGGTGCCTACCACAGGGCTTCTCCCCTGTGGAATTTGGGGAGAAGGCAAGCCGGTTTTCCGGTATTAACAAAATTGTGACCCACAGAATTGAAGCATTTAACTATCTCCAGGTATAACAAAAATGAGAAACCTCACATTACAGCATCGAATCAAAGGTGCATCTATAGCGGTCAATCCTGGCCCTCGTCACGTAAATTTTGAAAAAATAAACCGTTGTACGTGATATAAAGGGTTGTGGGTGCCTTAAAATTTTTAATTTCACTGACCCACTCAAAGAATCCTATTTTGCTGAGGCCATAGTAAAATAAAAGAGTGGCCTAGAGATGTGAGGCAGTTGAAAATTCCGACTGACCTACTGATTTTTCAGTAAGATCTTCAATCTTTCTAAGACTTGGAGTGAAAAGGAAGTAATTTATCTAGTATCGCAGCTAATTGAGCTGGTCAAAACGCTGGTCAAATTGGTATTTAAATAAGAAAGTATTAGTAATGTTTTGAACAAATAACGTTAGAATATTCAACAAATGAACGGGACTATTTCCTTTTGAGGGCTGCAGCACTTTTACCAAAAAATTTAATTCGACCTTGTCAAAAATTAAAACGCAGGCCTGTTTTGCTGGAAACTAACATTTCTGCCTAAATGGGGAGGAGCTGGCTGCAGGCCCCAGCTTCTCTTAGCGCGGCTATGAATTATTTAATCGGATTCAGTGAAATCATCCCATTACACCTATGCAATAACTGGACACTAATTAATCCTTATGAGACACCCCATTCCCTCATAGCGACATCCTTGCGCATTCCCTTGGCACTCCGAACTCAACCCCCCTCCCCCTCACCCTTATGCTTGGCCCCCACAGTAGAAAGTGTACTGATGCACTAACAGATGCACATTATACCGTCCGTGCGGTAATCACTTTTTGCCGTATCAATGTGAACAGTTATACCGGATTGCCGTTACCGTTGCCGTTGCCGCATCGTTTGCCGTTGCCGTTGCCGTTGCCGTTACCGTTGCTGGACAAGTGTGCACGTAGCTACGCGCGTATACGATTGGTTGACAAATCTGCTGTCTGCATTTATAGACCTTATGCATATGATGTCACAATAGAGAAAGTGCTCCCTCTTTTGGAGGAAAATGGAGGGAAAGCGCGTAGCATTGCAAGTTACACTAATAAATGCAGGCAGCTGATTTATCAACCAATTGTTTACGCGCGTAAGTCTACTACACGTGGGGCGAAATCCACGCCGTTCGTGCACATTTGCTGCATTGTTTGCACCCAAAATGACGTCAGTGTGATGTCAATGCATAAGGTCTATTGGTGTAACTTGCAATGATAGGCGCTTTTCCGCCATTTCCTCTATAGACCTTATGCATATGATGTCACAAAGGAGAAAGTGCGCCATCCTTTGGAGGAAGATGGTGGAAAAGCGCGTATCATTGCAAGTTACACCAATAAATGCAGACAGCTGATTTGTCAACCATTTGTATACGCGCGTAAGTCTATTACACGTGGGGCGAAATCCACGCCGTTCGTGCACGTGTGCTGCATTGTTTTCACCCAAAATGACGTCAGTGTGATGTCAATGCATAAGGTCTATTGCAGTTACGAAGCGTATCTTTACGAACTGCGTAAGTTGTTTTCGTGAATACCACTTAACAAATTTCTTATGCAGTGTGTAAGTATTTTGACTTACGCAAGAACGCCTCAAAAGGGCAACAATTGAGAGACTTGCATGTAATCGGATGGAATTCGTTGAAGTAATCTTGTACTTAATTGTGCAGTGACAGGGTCTTCAATACAAGTTTCGGACACTGGGCCAACACTTTGAATATTACGGGAAAGGACCTTGATGGAGGGAGAGGGAGGAAAATTATAGCTGATATTACCGTCCATACATATAAAGTCCACCTTCACTTGGCGTCAGAGGTACTGAAAAAAAGTTGCGATGATCCTTGATACCTTGATACAACGAACATGTACAAAACGAACGTTTTCAGGAGCTATTTCATGCCTACGGACGTGTCTCAATGGTGAGGGAGAGGATGGGGAGGCTGTAACTGGAGGCCCAGGCGAGGATCAACTGGGCTTTTATAGGGCCTACCTCCCTTCCTACCTCTTGAAAATTAGCAGTATCACATAAATGGAAAATCGAACGCTTGTGCTTGCAAAGTAACGCTTGGATATCTTTGTACTGTAGAGTTTATTACACAAAAAGTTATTGCGCCCTCAACAAGACGCACGTTGACTTCTTTATCAGAAATTTCTAAAGTTCCAACACTCGAGGCTGAAGGGCGAAAACCTTACAATACTTCCGAACTTAAGGAGTTCACTGCTTCCACATGGAGCGACGTGCCCTGAAGGCCCACCAAACTGAACGTGACCAGCCTCTTAACCCTCAGATACATTCCTTTGTTGTACTGTTACTTCAGTATCATGGCGTCAATCTCGGCAAAGTATGCCTCCGTGAAAAATGGTAAAGTAATCTAGGTGGATTTTGTCCTAAAACTTGAAAAAGTGGGAAGCTGCGGACATGCCCCCATGACTCACCTGTTGATGGCCCAAGCTCACGCTATGCGAAGATACGGCAATATGAGTTCCAGGGCGTCACGGGGAAGTACTAAAAACATGTTATTAATATTTTAATTTGCCTGAAAACATATTGGACAATACTGTAGCGCAAATAGGTGAATAGGAAGTTTTAAATAGGCCGTTGTATCACACTACTAAATATATTAAAGCAAAACCCGGTATCTCTATTTACAATTAGTGACTGCACTTTGATTGACATAAATTCAAAAATAGCTTCACTCTGATTGGTGTATTATAATTTGTTCATATCAGTGAAATATGTTTCAGCGCAGTTCATTGTATTATCAGACAGGTTCCACACAGAAGAAACAAAGTATGACTTTGAGCAATTTGAACTCAATGCAAGCTACTGTAGTTTTGTCCCGAGTTGCGGTCAATTCCCAATACCGAGTTCACAATGTGGGTACACAAAGAAGATATTGATTGCTACATTAGCGGGTTGTGTCCACAGGCATGCGCAGACACCGTGACCGACCAATAGTTCAGTGTATTGAAGAGGTCCCAAACGTATGCGGGGCGCGAGGCAGCTTCGGGGAAATTTTTCAGGAGGGGGTGGGTGCGAGGTATACTAAAATGCATTAAGCCAATGGTAATTTTTGGCTTCTGGGGGAGGGGGCGAAAATGTTTAGGAATATCTCTAAATACAATTGGTGAGTGCACTTGCATGGACATAAATTCAAACGGTAGCTTCACTCTGCAGGGTTGGTCAATGATAACTTTTCCAGTTGGTTGTGTTTCCAAGTAAGTCCACACAGTTGATACAGTTAACTCAGTGCAGGCTACTGTAGGTTTGGCAGGGAAGTGCACTAGACAGGTGTTTTTTGCTTAACTTTAAGGTAGGGCTAGAAGGAAACTTAGTACTGAAGGCAGGCGCGGATCCAGACATTTCGAAAAGGGGGGGAGGGGCTGAAATCCCCCTTGAATATTCTCCTAGATTAACATTATGCTAATTTTCGCGTATTTGTTATTGTTGATGTGGCGAAAAGGGGGGGGGGGAGGGCTGAGCCCGAGGAATCCCCCCCCCTTGGATCCGCGCCTGGAAGGGGGCGAGACAGCTTCCAAAGGCGAGGGCGAAATATTGTTAGGGGGAAGAATACACTAAAATGCATTAAGACAATTGTAACTTTTAATTTTCTTTAATGTTTTCATGTTTTAATATTAATTAGAAATCTTTTCAATGTAAGTGTAAATTTCAGTGTGCAGTCGGTGTCCTTCATGATTGCAAGGTCTTATTTTGTACCGCACAATAAGTCTGTCATTGAAATGACATAGGAAAGTTCTAGTCTGCTTAACAAATATAAAGTTAACGCGATTAGTACTTTTCGGAAGATGATGCGATCTCAGTTCACTCAGGAGCTATGCGTCATTTCTTCTCATGCATGAAACACGCTCAGAATGAGTCAATGATCAACGATGCATGTGACTTGAACAATGTACTTACATCCAGTGACAAATACCATATGTTTTTTTTTTAAGACATTTGCCGATTCCTTTCCAGGTACAAATTTTGATATCGATTTTAGTTTTGCTGATCCCACTTTTCAGATCAGGGCCCTGTATCACAAAGGGTTTAAGGTCTGATGACAATTAGATAGTTGGATATTTGATGTAAAAGGCATTAAAAATCCAGAAAATAGACTCAATTCCCATTAAAATCCATCAAGTATTGACCATTTTACAGGGTAATTTCTATTTCACACTTTTATCATGAATAAACATTAGCTAAGTATGCAAATATGTGACATCGAAAGATGGACATACCATATATAGCTAATGTTAGCCTTTGCTTTTTCAACCTTAATTTCAAGGACACTGGTAGCACTGTTATCTCCTGAGGGGTTTATTATGAAAGTTAAAATTATTTCCTTGAGAAATATTAATATCATTCACCAAACTGTTAATTATCTGATCAGTAATTAAGAGGTAATTTATAAAGGTAAACAAAAGAAATCTTAACACTGTGCAACACTGCACATCATTATTTTTGCATAGGCAATGAGTTACTTCAGAAACCATCAAACTTTGAAGACGTATATTTTGAGAACGGTAAAAGATATTGAAATAATTCCAACATATCTTTCATTGGAGAACTTAATTATTAAACTGACAAGCGAAATGTTCAGATCTTTTTAGTGTCATGTCATCAGATCTAAATTTTGATTTCAATAGGACGATTACATGGCAGATCAAACTTAAAATACTAGTATGAAACAGGGCCCTGAACTATATTGCTATGTGTATGTAAGCGTGCGTGTCTTTGTGTGTATGTCTGTGTGTGAGGGACAACTTTGGAGGGACTAGTGGTGTTAATCTGAATTCAAGTGGAGATGGGATTAGGGGACATTATTGATGGAACATGAAATATTACGACGATATTATTAGATTTCCAACCGTCAAAAGGCGAATATTGGGCAACCTTATGTTATAAGCAACATTTTTAGCATGATGTAGGCATGATTTGAAGTATATTAGTAATTGCACAAGATTATTCAAAGGTCATGAAGTGCATTTACAGATAATATGCGTTATGAAACAGGCTTAGTAATCCTCTTACCATTTTTATGACCTCTCTCCTCTCTCGCGGTCATTCCTCGTTGGAAGATGTCTGTGTGGATTCTAGATCAAAATTTGTAGACCTACGATTTTTCTGAAGTGTTTGAGGTGCTCTCCTGTAGTGTCATTTAGGTGTCAGTTAAAAGCTTCATAAAAACTTCCCCATTTCGCTATTACCCCAGAGCTTCCAGGAGAGCCCTTAATGTCAGTCATACGAGCATTTGAGGGGTGCCATGCCACAGCCAAAATATCACCAATGAAACAACGGTATTCCTTAACTTAATCAGTTTCAAAGTTTTGCCAAAGATAGCACCATTTTCCATCGAAACCACCTTCCTTAAAAAGTGCTTTGCCTGTTTCCCCTGCCTCTTACTCCGCCCTTAGGAGTAGCCATTGGCTTTCATTTTTAAAGATAGTGCGCTCATGACTGACTGCCTGAGATGGTTTTTGAAGAGCTTTTGAAAACTGTAAAACATAATAATAACCATACTCCTACTACTGTACTGCCCTGAAACGGACCATTGATATTGATCCCCCCCCACCCCCAACAAAATTTCTTAGAGCCTCTCATGCAGAAGTGGAATCGTTGTTGTGGATTTTATACTCAACCTTCAAAAGTGGGGGACATTTCCTCGTCTCCCCTTGTTGACCCTTGTGCTATCAACAAAATTAAAAGCGGAACCCCCTCCCATACAAGTATGTATGTTTCAGCGGACTATTTTAAGTCGTTCCCCGAACTAGTAAAATTCAGTGGGAGTCAATGGGACAGTCAGAGGTAAAAGTGAAATGGGTACAACTGACATTTTATGGCAAAATTGTAGTATTTACTCTGTATATTATGTACATTACTCTGTGCATTAATTTGATAAACGTAAAAAATTGACCTTTCATTTTATTTCTTTGAAACTTTCCATACGTTCTAGTTTTCTTTCGCATCCCCACCGGCATCCTGTCAAAAAAACGGTGTAGTGACGTCACAACACTTCAATGAACTTGAAACAGGGTCACTGTACGCACTAGTAACGTCACATCACTTGGTCGGCATGATATGCACGGCCCGCCTCATCCACAGTGTAATGGTAGGACCAACAGACAGACGTGCCGAGCTAGCTAACTACACAATCGACCTAATCGGTCTGAGAGTGCACAGTGAGTGAGTGACATGCACAACTTCCGCATATACGATGTATGCATAGATAGAAGGTAGTACTGTACGCTGTTCTGTCTTGGCATACCATACATTCCTAACATTCATATTTGGTCAGGTTCGTCTCCCACACAATTAGCAACCGAGAGGAAGGCTTCCTCTGGTTCGTTCCGTCGTTCCTGATCCGGTTAAAGGTTTTGTGGAAATAAGTTGGATTTTTGTCCCATTAGTAGGTACAACACAACAACATAAACTAACACGTTACTCGAGTTCACCGATATCAATCACAGTTTGGTCTGTGGAAGTGAGCAGAAGGCACCATAATGTCGCTTTCTCAAGGAACGGTAACTGACATAACCATACCAGGACCTGGCCCGTTCGGATTTCGCCTGGCTGGCGGTAAAGATTTCGGTTTGCCACTTCATATATCCAAAGTGAGTATGGCAGTTGATTTTTATCTGCCAACGTGTTAAGAAGTTCAGGGAGACTATATGCTTATCCTTGAAAACGTTCATGCCTGCGGGAATAACATGGTACATTGGTAGCCAATGCCTGTTATCCCTGTGGATGTAGAGTGTAAATATAACGGGTAGCGCAATGCTAAGCCTCGAACTTCTAATTGGTATTACCTGTAGGATGCCCTTTCCTTTCCCAACCATGATTGGGCTGTTTCCAGTAATGCTAGCTTGCTCATAAGAATTCAGTTGTCATGAGGTGTCAGGGCAAAATGGTTACCCCAACATATCTTTCATAATAAGGTATGGTGGAATGTGCTGGTGGTTACCTGTTATGAATATGACACTATTTATGCCCTAGCATTAGGCCTAAAGTTAGGCTAGGGCCTAGGTTTCGAAAAGTCCAAAAAAAAAACCTACTTTATCATGTTAGACTTAAGCATCTTGGGCTTACCACCTTGGAGTTGAGAAGGATTAGGGGGGACATGCTTCAGGTGTATAAATTTCTCTCTGAAAGGAATCCTTTGTCATCTTGCAGTTATTTAAAGGTTCAAAGTAATTCTTGGGTTCGAGGCCATTGTTAGAAAAAAGTGTTTTGCAAGGCTCGACATTAGGAAGTTCAGCTTCTCTCATAGAGTTGTTAACCAGCGGAATAGTCTGCCTGAGTGGGTAGTTAACTCTACATCTGTGCACTGCTTTAAGGTTAACTTTGACAAGTTCTTCCATACAGTAACTGTGGTAGGATCTAATTGTGCTGGGCTCATTTGGTGTTGGTTGGTTGTTTGTTTTCAGTTAAAGGTCAAAAGCAGTCGCCCCAAACTTACTTTGAAATGTCACAAATTTCTTCTTGTTTCTCTTCCAAGTATCTTTCAAAATATTTTAGGGCATAAATATTGCATATTCAAGGTAAACCAAGCAGTTGCTCCTTGTAAATTTTACAATTGAGTGAGAAAAGTACTGTCACATGATTCTCAAGAGCCATTCAGGAAATAGGATAGTCTACTATACAATTCTTTATTGGGGTGACTGCATTCTCCCTTTAAGGTTGTATGGACTTCAGGGCATCTTATGGGGCCTTAGCCCTCCTTTGCCCTTTAACCTGTTATGTTATGGCTTATGTTATGTTAAACTTTAATAATATTAGTCTATCCAAACTCTGGGGGTTGCCAACTGTTTTTCCGTGTTTTGCATTTAAAAATACTTACCTGGCATGCCATAATTAGTGTACTTCCAGTTGGCAGGTTTCAGGACCAGTCTTTCAAGTGGTGACTTAAATTCCAAATTGCATTTCATTGTCAGAAATCCCAGAATTAATTCCTTCATGTAATCCCATGTGCAAATGACTTGATTGGCTTCCTGCAAGGTCTTTAAACCTGTGGATTTGAACCAACCTGAAAGTCCAAGGTGGTAAAGGGCATATTGATAAAGAAACACATTCTTTAATACTTAACATTCATACTGTACATAGGGGGGCCTACAGTATTTTTAATACCTTAGGAACCTGGATGCAGGTCTGTAATTGACCTCTCTGTCCTATTCATGGTGTTATATTGTAGACCAACTGGCCCGACTTGTTTTTTATGTAATTTTTCTTCTTTTCTCTCATTTTTCGGTAGATAAAAATAAAAACTAATTTCCTGTGGCCCCCAGAAGGAAGCGGGTGGGGACACAAAACATATATTTTTTTTACTGCACTTAATAACTTGCAAAGACCTGCCTATTCACTTTTGAGGGGTTTGCACCATCGAAGGGACTAAACTGAATTAAACCTGTAGAGAATTGACATGTACTGTATGCCTATGGTAAGCAGTGTCTGCATTTGGCAGCAGGATTGCATGCTTCCCACACTTTTCTCAACCGTCCTAAAAGTTTTTTAAAAAATGGCATGCTGGAATATTCCATAAAGGCTGGCAAAATTCAGTTGGGAAAAGTTGACCTTGCATGTTGCAACTTATTGAGATCCTCCCACTGGAACAACAATCAATAAATATTTTGGAAGAGGGAACTACCCCATATCCCACCAAAAGTATTTTGGAAGGGGGAATTACCCCCCCCCCCCAAAAAAAAAAAAAAAAAAAATCTGAGATCTAGTGCTGCCAACACTGTTTGGTAAGTCTTATAAAAGAGCACAGAATCTTGTTGGGTTGTATTTGTTTTTTAGCCACTTCTGTTGTCATGATGATGGCGATGGTACTGTAGGGCAAATACAAGGGGCTTTTACAGGAAGAACCTTCCACCACAGCAAATTTATGTGTACACATACTCTTGTGATGGCCTTTTGGTAGTTTTGTCACCATATGCACCATACAGTAGTTATTGCCCAGTCCTAAAGAATCCCTTGCAGAGGATCCAGCATAATTTTGCTAAAGTGTTTACACTATATAGTACTATGTGCTGCATTTATGCCTTTAGTGGGGTATGTGAGTTGCACAGGAAAATGTCTGGATGGAAATTGTGAGGGGTAGGGAGAGGGCAGGGTAGTTGCCTAGCCACATATCTAGACCAGTGCCATCACAGCAGTACGTACTATGCAATGACAATGGATAACCATAATGTGGCAAAACTGAGTTATTTGCAGTAAGTACAAACTAGTATTGTTTATTGTATTCAACATATGTACAGATCGTTTGTTTGCACAGCTTGTTGTGCATACTGTGTGATACATTCACTAGCACTGAACTAATACTGTACATGTATGTAGTTGTTCATACCCTGTACAGTATAGTACTGCACTCTTACTACAGCAATGAGATATGCCTGAATGTTGCACTTGCAGTGTGCCTCTTTGCTGTATTTTCTGTTGACCAACAAACATGGACCTCTGCAGTTGTTGTTCCATTATAAAAATTCTCAGCCAAATTTTGGTAGACTTAATAGTCTTTGCTTTACATAATCAATATGCGTAGCCACTAACTATAGTACCAGCTGGTGGTCAGTGGCATACAGCTGTAACCAACAACCAGCGGCAGGAACCAGGATGGCTACTAGGAACAGGAGACCTTCAGTTGAACCACTTTGCACCTCCTTGTATGTGTTCTACCTACAGGACCCCTTATGAAAGAGGGGAACAGCAAAGAATAACAGCCAGCCATTATGTAGACTGCTAGATAGAAAAGAGTAACAACAAGTCCAAATTGTTTAAGCCACTACCAGATAAAGTATTGTAGGTTTTAGTCCAGATAGCAACTCTCACTGACCAGTCTTATATAGCATTATCCTGTAGAAATTGTTTGTATTTGTTGACAGAAACAAATTAAATTTTGCATTGTAGAAGTTATTATGGGTGCCAAATTATCTTACATACTGCGCTTTTGCAATTGGATAGCATCTATCTTAAACATTTTTCTAGATTTTATCTAGATGAGGTTAGTTTCAATAGCTTGGTAAAATTAATTGCCACATTTGACAATAGATTCTACTGTATGTTGTTAGATAGTACTGTTTATGCCAAATTATAATGTGTAGCCAACTTTGACCTTTGGACTGTCGAATGCATGTGTAATTCACAGTGTCTGTGTATTGGCAGAGCTTTTTGGTATGTCCCTAGGACCAAAGCTGAAGGATGAAACCAAACAAACCACTTAACAAAGGAGTCTCCTGAAGGTTTACTAAATTTTACATAATCATTTCTCAGCCTTTAGATACAAGGAGGTGCCCTGTTTTAGCCTGGCAGAAAAGATCAGATCATTCTGCACAACACATGTAGTCTTGGCAAAAATGCTGAAAACAAGTCGTGCTTGACTCGCATTTTTTTCAGTATCGCTATGTTTTTGCCACTTAAAGTTTTTCTATGTCGATTGTCAGTGTTTTCAATTGGTATTGAAAAATCTAAAATTAAATGATACGTTATCAATATCCTTGAGGAATTCTGTACTGTAAGTGTCAACGGGCAGTTTGTGTTAACATGTAACAAATTTGCCTGCAAGTTCTTGAATAAATTGTCCAAGAATGAGAAGTGTCCTCTGTGGAATAAATTTAGCTCTCCTCTCATCCTTGACCCAAGTTTGTTCAGGTTAATCATAGATTTCACTTTCACTGCACTGTAAGAATAGGCCTACATCCTTAAAACAGTCTTAAATGATGCAAGCCATCAAGCTTTGACATACCCAAGCCTTACTTGTTCATTATCAGTCTTATATAGTGTGCTCAATAAACCTTCTAGTGGACATTGTTAGTTATTCAACTGTGAAAGCTCATCTGGTACTGTACAGTGTCTACCTTTATCCCATTACTGAATAGAACTGAGGATTAACAAAGTATTTGTCACTATTTGCCACCCTGCTCTGTTTGGCATTGATTCTATAATCAAAGTACAGTGACCTGTTTTGAAGATACTTGTTTATCTTCCCTGTAGACAGTTACAATGCAACCTTTAAGTTCATTTCAAGCATCTCAAGAGGACCAGTGGTTTTTTCATCAAGAACTAACTGTAGCATAGGGTCATTGAGTGGCAGAGTGGTCTATTCCAGCTGCTGTGCATGTATGTGAGTTTCACATGTGCGTGGCTTCAAATCCTGCTTGATGTAGACCTGTGGGTTTTTCTCGGGTACTCCGGCTTTCCTCCCACTTGGCATTTGGCTTGCCATCAAAATCGGTTGCCCAGCCGACGTAGTAGGTTGCAGGCTGGACTGAAGTGCCCTTGGCGGACCAGTTTTAACTAGCAGATTTTACTTTACTGTAGCATTACAAGGTAGAATTAGCCAAGCAAGAATGCATTCAAACTGAATATAACCAATGGGTCAATTCATTTCTAGGCATTAAGCCCCAATCAGAGGCATATAACCAACACACAGTTCTATGTATTTAAAGAGTGTTGTAGACCAGTAACATTGAAAAAAATATATCATTGTGAGATAAATCCACTGTTGGTGAGACCCCTTTTTAAAAGAGAAGGCCCTCTGAGTGCCCGTCTCTCTTTGCCATGCATTTTTGCCCCGTCACACCAATCTTCTTTACGAAAAACTTTTTGTGGGTGCAACTACTCTAAATATACCTGTTGCACATTGAGATTTCTATTGTAAATACCCCCAAGATGATTTTCATCACAGACACAATACTGCCCAGTGATACCATAGCCAGGGGCCCTCCTAACTGATCCATGTGATTGCTCATTTATTAGCCCTTTCTAATTATCAGCTGTTGGCTACAGGCTGCTGTACACAACTGAATGCCTTCACTTTACAGTCATAGTCTTAATAGTGGAAGACACTGTATCAGTGCTTCCACACTTTTATTCATTTTTCCTGAAATGGAATCTAAAATTTCCTGCAGTCGGCTTGGTATTTCCTGATATTTTCAGTAGTTATGCTTCTTTTATGCTACTTCAATGGCTGATTCAGGATTTCACCCTGTCAGGCCGTATGTAATTCCTATACACCATTTCCAGATTTCCCAAAATTTTCAGAAATAATACCCTTCCCGAAAACTTCCTGAAGAGTACCCAGATTTCCCAAATTTCGGGTAATTTCTGGAAGAGTGCAAACTGCAAACACTGCCCTGTATGTAGGCTTGCTCACCAGAGTACTTTCAGTGGAGGGCAAAACCAAATACCTGCAGTGTCAAGTTTTAACTGCCAGCCCTATACGTTTTGTCTGTCCTGATACACACGTTTAACTTCTTAGAAGTGCTCAGAAGTAATGCAAATGATGGGAAATGTTTAGAAGGCATTTTAATATGTTGACATGTTTGACCAGGGGATTGAAAGTCCACTATAGTATAAAGTTTAGGTGATGATTAGGTCCTGACTTAAATACGTTACAACAAACAGAGCTCTGCTTTACCTAGGATTGTCCAAAAACCAAATAGAGTGGGACTTATTTACTTACTCGTTTGATTCAGGAACTTAATTGCAAACACAGTGTTGTGTGTTTAAGTTGACTCTGTAAATTGTAGTGTAAGTGTCTGATTGTCTGCATTGACTGTGAACACAATTTGTGGTTAAACTTTATTGTTTTTAATCTCATTTTAATTTCAGTGGACAATCATCTGATGATGTTTATAGGTACAGTAGTTGCATTTTGCAGATGTAAACAAACAGCGTAGACAGATGTCAAAAGTTCAGGGTATAGATAGCCAGACAGTGAGGATTCTGAGGAATGTACTATTTGCTGTGCTGAATTAGACTGAAGGAAGAAGGAAATACACTATTGAAATCCTAACTTGAAAATGCAGTAACCCCAAATTGAATTAGTATACCCATATATTCATGAATGGCTCCTGCAACCGAATATTTAAATTTATGCAATACAACCCCTTTGCTTTCACAGGGTTCTAGCCAGGCCATTCAAACTGGGTGCTGCACCCAATTTGAATTTCCTTTTTTAAGTCAGCACCCAGTTTGAAATTTCACCACCCAGTTTGAATCTCACTGACCAGTTTGAATTTTCATCACACACCTAACTGTAAACATGTACAGTATCAGACACATAATATTCAATTGAATGATTATCATGCAGCTGACCACAGACAATGTCATTTAGTTCTTGAGATATGGCCAACATCACGTGAGAATGATGCAGTGTGGATTAACTCCCACCCGGTTTGACATTTTTCCTAGCTAGAACCCTGTTACATTGAGGAAATGAGAATGCCACATTCATGTTCTGAAACATTATGAAAGATATTGGTAATAGAGATGTGATGAGATTTGTAACATTTAGTTCACCTGTCCAAGTAAGTCTGGGGCGACTATTTATTCCCCTTAAATTCCCTTACCCCTAAAGTATTTTTTGATATGCAGAACTGGTTTACTTAATATTTCTATGCTGTATGTACTTCATACAGTTGAATGCATTAGTTTACAAATCAATTTGAATTGTTATTATAAAAACACAAAGCTGTATGGCATGGGTGGAGTCATTTTACCATATCATACGTCAAACATTTTTTCATCAAAATGTTTCTAAGAGAAATATGGAACCATATTGAGTACCATAAATCTTGATACCTTACAGTTACTTTACAAATTCATGGACTAGTCATAAAGTTATTAAGGGGAAGTAAAACTATATCTACAGGATACATTCTTAGTATCTTGTATGTTAGTCCATAAAGTCTATAATTTTTCATGTTAATTATATCATTCAAAAGACCTAAATAATGTCCTTTAGTTTGCTTCTGATTTGACCAATAAGTACAGTCAGGTCCGAGGTAGAAGTACTTGGAATTACTTCCATCATGGAAGTAGCTACCTCGGAGGTAGTACTTCCATGCTTCCATCAAATCCAGTTTTGATGTCCACCAGACAGTTTAACTGGTGTAAGCAATACCATCTCCCAGGGTGATGAAAAGATACTGTTTCAAAGATTGCCCTGGGACTGTCCAGGCTAGGTATAAATGTGAAGGGTATAGAATCACTATGGCACACCTGGTATTACAAGGTTTATCTTGTAACTTTTCATTCCAAACTCTTGACCTGAACAGAGCCTTGGCCTTTGGGAATATTTTACAAATTTTCCCCCAAGCATTCACTAATTGTCTCCTAGTTACTTCAAGAATGGCCCCTTTTTTGGACACTGAAATCTTGGTATTTTGTTTTATTGTACAAGTTTGTATGCTTTGCCAACAAACAGGAAAATGACCCAAGGCAATGTCAAAGTACTGTTGAAGTGGGCTGGAGTGCCAATTGAGGACTCAGCCACTGTTGCCATGGTAAATGGTGTTGAGTGCATGAATTCACTTGAAATCTAGGGGAAATGTTGATAATATTTGATTTTTGAGAGAGAGAAAAAAGAGAGAAAACTCTGGATAGGGGATCCTGCTAGTTGAAGTATATTGTTGAATTCTTGCTCTATCTTGTGTGTACACTTCCAGTTGTGCTAGCTTCATCACCTGAAAAGTACTGTATGTAGAATTACTGTATCTTCTTATCTCTTAAAAATTGGTGGCTGCACACTCATTGGCACAATTCAAACAAAAGCTTGACTCTGATGGGCAAGGATGATCTGTGTAGTCCGTGATGTATCAGATTTTTTATGCATAGTAGACAAGCTTACACACTGCTCAGTGTGTGGATCATATGGCCATGAGCAAGTTAAACTTAGCACAGGCTTCTGAAGCTTTGTTTAGAAGGTGCACTAGAGAAGTGTATTTTGGGGCTGGGGCTAGAAGTTTACTTAGAGACAATTTTGCATTCTGAGGTGAAATACTTGATCCTACCAGGGAGCTGTTATTTGGATGGAGATAGATCGCTTTGAAGTGAGGTTTGTACCGCCAAGATCACTCAGTAATCCATCCCTTGTATCTTTCTTGACATTTCTATAAGACTTACACTGGATTAGGAAGTTAACACAAAGGGGATTTGTCGTCTGCTAAATCTACAGTAAGACTGAGGGTTTTCCTCCACTTCCACAGCATTGCCAGTCGTCAAGGAAAATGAAAAATATTGCATCTTTCGACACTCGGCGACGCGCATGACAGTATATCAGTTAGGTTTTATGTTGAAATATGAACAAGAATCTATATCTGGTTATTTCTGGAAACTTCCGGAAACTTTTCATATTGTTGTAACAAAAGCTAGACTTATACCTCGTCAACTCATTTGCATACGGTATCTTGTATGAGAAGGGGCTAACTGTATTCTTTTAAATTCAACTGAACAGCCGTTTCGAGTTTATTAACACCTGCTCTAAACATGTTGGCGGCGCAAACCTACACATCAAAGTATTGTTCTGTGCAGGCCACTTGTTAAAGGATTACGTGACTTGAATGATATCGCAAGGTGAGTGCCATCAAATTGGAGCCATTAAACAAAGGGAAAAAATGCCTTTGCTCCAAATAAACGGCTTATCGTTTGTAATCTCCCCTCGATTTAGTGGGTCTTAAAGTATTAGCATAAATTAAACTTTACGTTCTATCTCCATCCAAATAACAGCTCCCTGATCCTACTGTATGTACAATTTCAATATTGTAGGGCAAAGGTTGACCATAATACAGTCTCTCATTTATATTGTGCATACTTGTACAAACTTTCACAAACAGTGGCCTTTGCCTACAGGGTAGGTGTAGGGGACTGGGGATTTTGCAGTGGTTAGGGTACTCCACTGTTGGGCAAACTTGTCAGTGCATTGCTTGCACTGAAAATTTGGGTGAAAGTATTCAGTATGCTCAGTTGAACATCGGTATGCTGTAAAGGGATCGACTGTGTTCACCATATTACTTTATTATAAAATGCAGGCCCCTCTCTAAATCATGAGCAGCTCTACAAAGCAGGGCATTTCTGTCTTGGAGAACCTTGTTTCTTAATTACACAGCTACCATATTTTGAAGTGTGTATCACCGTTTTCATACTTTCTTAACAAATGCAATGTATCCCTTTCAATATGACAGTGATTATCCAAGCATAAAATACGGGGGGAGTGGGGAGGGGGAATTGTACATATGGAAAAGCAAAGCATTCTGTGCAGATTTTGACCTTTTGATCAATTTGCAACCAGCCAGTATGAGTTAGAGGTGGTAGGCAGTGGCCCCAAAATTTGCTTTGAAAAAGATCAGCAAACTCTTGCAAATCTCCTCTTATTGCATAACAAGCACGTCTGAAGATGCTTTGAACATAACTACTACAAATAATAGGTAAAGCAAGGAGAAATTATCTCCTTGAATTTCACAGTTCACGAATGTTCAAAAACATTGTCACAGGATCAAAATACGCCATTCATGAACTAGAGTGACGGGGCATACTTACTCTGATTGGGGTGACTGCATTTTCCCTTTAACTGAATGTTGCCCTTCTCACCCTACTGAAACTCAAACTCATTGTTATGTAGGCCTAACGTATGCCATTTACATAGTCCTACAAATGTCCTTTGTCAAACATAATGAATGTTAGAGCCGGGGAAGTGTCCGTCTTGGTGGCAGTAGCCAGGGGATGGAATATACAGGGGCTTGTATAAATTGTATGAAGGGCACATCTGATGTTAAAACAATTTAAGCTGAAGACTGATGCCACTTTGTAAGTGGTGTGTATAGGCTGTTATGCTGAATTCCATTTAAAGGGGCTGGTACATATCCCTAAACATAAAGGAATATTGGAGGCTACACATTTCCTACATACGTAGCATCACTCTGATTGGTCAAGGATGCCTTTGTACAGTATTGGGACAAGGTCTAAGAATTTGAGGGGGAAATTCCCCCCTCCAAACCATATTGAGGAGGATTTCAGCTCAGAGAGGTGGATCTCGATAAATTGGCTACATAAAAGTTAAATTTTTTCCCAACATGCTTTCCAAACAGGTGTGGGATATTCCTGTACGCTACTTTAAAACTTGCAGGGTTATTGAAAAAAGTGCAGGAATCACACGAGCCAGCTGCCTAATGCTAACACTGCCTTTGTAGATTTCACTATTGCTTAATACTACGACAAACAGTTTTACCACATTGGTGTAGGTATGTTCTTGAGCAGATTAAACTCGGTACAGGCTGTTGTAGCTTTATCAAGGATTTTCAGTGCACACTGGACAGATCTCTGTTTTTCTTTAAAATTGGAGGAGGCACTAGAAGGAAACATAGTAGGGAGAATTTCTACTTTGTTGGGTGAGATTTTTTTGCCGTTAAAAATTTTGACTCTTTTCCTATCTTATATTGCGTGTAGTCAGAACTAAATGCAGCCCAAAACCTGCCTGCACAGTAGGCTGTTATTTGTCTTTCCAAAGTGTTAGACCAGTATTTTTTACTAAACCAAAGGAAATGCTTTAGCCTTTCAGTAGTGTTTTTTACGTACTACGCTCAGATGCTCTTTCTGGACTATCTGAGTTCTGTAAGTCAGGACTCTGTTTGGTTTCTAAGCCACATTCATCCACCCTTAATCCTCTTTGCGCTGCATTCCTTGAGAGCAATGTAAGCTTTGATAAGAAGAGATTGCTCACCAGGGGATTTAGAAACATCTGCTGAAGAGGGCCACAATCAGTTTGTTACATACAATTCCTCCTTCAGTTAAGCAGAGAGTTGTGTTAAGTATGGTAGGCTCAGTTGACGAGATATTTTATGCCTATTTTTCAATCAGAAGCTCAATCCTTTACAATGACTCAAACATGGATTCCAGAGGAAGGACAAAACAGTTGAGAGCAGTTGTGCTTGAAATTAGGTTTTCAACACCTCACACAAGTACCAACATAATTGGCTGTAAAAGACTGTAAACAGCTGCAAGCCTCTATGACAAATGGAAAGCAGCCTCCTACACAGATGTTTTTCAGATCCATGTAAATCTAGTCGGTGGGACAAATAAGTTTTTCGTTCAGCTCATCTCTGTGAAAAATGCAACATTGTACAGTACGTGTTTCGGCCAAGAACCGGTTTGTGACAAAATATTTATGGGGTCTTCATTTACATAGTCACAAGGTGATTGGCTCAAGCATGCAAAGCCAGCATGGAGGCTGTGGAACTTGTCACCTCTTACAGCACAAGTTAACCATGTGCAATACATTATACACACAGTACACCAGTATGAAGCAGGGTCAGAGAAATGGCTAGTTGAAATAAAGCTCATTGGCGAAGCGTAAGGGAGCTCTGCTAGGGAGGCTACATTGAATACAAAAGTTAGTCATATTCATCTTAGAAACTTCTTTTACTGATCAGGTATTTACCAGTCAGGCCAAGAGTCCCTTGGTTCATGGAAGTACCAGGGAGCTGCCACAGAGTAGTTTCTATGCTGGATGCAGTATTAAACTGACATATATCATGTTTACATGGGATAATGGGTGCATCATCTTGATAGCAAGAAACCACAATGGCCTTCTCTGGTTTTTGTTTATCAAGGTCAAAATTGCATTCACATGGACTGTGTTGCCACTTAATTTCCCTCCCCCCCCCCATGCAAATTCCCCAATGGACAGTCAACTTGGAGATGTTGTGGCCATGCAGCTGCAAGAGTTTTCCCATATATGAACCCCTGCATGAGATCTGATTGCCTCCATTAGTTCAAAAGACAGGAACTTGCAGCATTGAATGGACATCTGCAGGTTGAGTTTTCTTTGCCAGGCTCTGTATCAAATGTGCTTTGATATCACCTGACCTTGATCTGCAGTTGTGTTCCCACTTGGTTTTTTGATCACCTGCCTGAGGTGTGATCTTCCCTGCATGGGCAGTCAAGCTCTTGAGATCTGATCCAGGGAGGGAGGATGTTCCCACTTGCAAATTGACCCCCTGCTTGGGGGAAGATCTGGATCTGATCTCTTGCTCATCATCAGGTGAGAACACTTCATGGAGAGGCAAACACGGAACAACCATCAAGGTAACATGATATCATCAACTTGCCCTGGAACTTTTGCTGACATTTGTTTTATACAAAAGCCATATTTGTTTAAAAGTTTGCATATTTTCTGTGTACTGTACATACAGGTACAGTATTTAACAGTGCAATGTTCAAAATAAATAGGTTGTCAAAATGGCATACTGTAACTCCCATTAGCTTGCAGTCTTATCACCTCCCTGATTTGATGTTCAGCTTGTGGTTGTGATGATGTATCGTACTCCCATGATCTCAGTGTTTGCATCGGGCAGGGGGATCACATGATTCCCTTAATTTTCTTAACAATCCAGCAAATTATTTGCATGGCATTTCCTGCATCTACTGTGAAATCCTGTCAGAAAAAAGTGGACATTTTGTGTTTTAGGTTATCTATATCTGATCTTTTGAGCCACCTCCCTCCCCAAATAAACCAACTCCCTCGATCTCCCATTTCCCATTTGGGGAGGGGGGTTGGGATGAGGGAGGAATTCCAAGGTCTGTGAACTTGGTCAAGAATTCCTCTTTGATTTGCATACAGATTGATACAATCATAGCAAAGCACAAATCATACAGTATTTAGTGAAAATTGACTAAGTCAAGTCTCATTACTATAAATTTCACATGACCACAGTCAGTGGGCTATTGGTGTGTGATTTTTCTCACAACCCACCCATTGAAGAAGGCCCCATTGACTGGGGTTTTCCCGCGAGTCCGAAGGTCCGGGAGACCGAAATTGCATTGAAGCATATGGGCGAAGTTGAACTGGGCTGACGTGCGATCGCACGGTCATTTAGGTCTGCGAGACCGAAAGTGGAATAAGGTCTGTGAGACCGAAGGTCCGCGAGACTGAATCAGGCTTAGGACCCTTGAACTCATGGGACCCCTTTCTGAACTTACGACACCTGGTCGGAACTTGCGAGACACTGATATTAACTTGTGGGATATCACTATGAACTTATGGGATTTTGAATTTTTTTTTTTAACTGTTGGAACTTAAAAGTGTACTAATGAAATGAAACGTCGCGAAGGTCATTATTGTTCAGAGGTCATAGGGTCCCAGAAATTACGTCATCAAAATATGACTTCCTTAACCCATTGCTATAAAGTGACATTAATTGTTGTTCAAGAGTCCTCATTTCGGGCAGAAAATTGAAAGAGTCAGGGTCAGTGTCCATTATTGCTATCTTGAGAAACGTGTTTAGAAGCTAAGCCTCACATACACACATACACCCATACACACACGCATACACGATATCACCGTCGCATAGATTCCTTACCGTATCGGCCTCGCGAACCCTAATTTCCTTTCGGTCTCGCGGACCTTCGGTCTCCCGGGCGGTAACCCCATTGACTTACATTGTTAACTGTACTTTAAGGGTCTCTAATCTAACCCCATACAGTAAAATTCTGCCTACTTATTTTACTTTTAGTCCTTCCTCCAATTTAAACTACACCTGTGTTAGTATACCTCAAAGACGGAGGCACTGCAGTACTGTACCTCTTGCCTGCCATGAAGGACATGCTTGAGGACACAGTATCTTGATACACAGTGAGCTTAATTGGGAACACAACTGACTGTACAAGTCATCATTGACCAACCAGAGTGAAGTTATATTGTTTGAATAAATGTCAATCAAAGTGCAGTCATCAACTTACTACACATTTACAACTCTAGAGATATTCCTAAATATGTTTGGGCAGGGAGTTATCAAATCCCTGGTTTTAGGGGGATGCCATATCCCCTTTAAACTTCAGCAAATCTTTGACTGCATACTTTCTGTACTAGTATACTGTACTGTATTGTAGTATCACGTTACATATACAGTACTATACATGACATTTATAAGTTAGTCATTGTTGATTAATGTCTCCAAGGTCATCCAGAACTTGTGAACACAATTCTTTGGTTTGTTTGTCTGTCAGTGAAGTGTCCTGTCTGCATTGAGAGGTAATAGAAGTTAGAACCAGCTTTTATGAGGTTTTAGGGCAATTGGGTACCTGTATAAACAGAATGCAAAAAGGGGTGGTATTTAAACAGAAAATAACATACAGTGTTTGCCCTGTGGCATGCATTTTATGGTGATTCTAGAGGACTTGAAGACTTTACATGCAGTTCTTTCCAAGATAGTAAAATAGTATTTAACTTTGTGAGGTACACTTCCCTTCTGGGGACTCAGTGGTTAAAATTTGTTCCTTCATAGTGGGGTCCAGTTATGCCAAGATTTTGAGTCACCAAAACTGTAAAGGATGCATGCCTCCAGCTGTATGGTGGGTGTCAAATCAATAGTGTTTGCACCGGGTCCAAAATTCGGAACCGGGTACCCGAAGTCGATGGTCGGTCGGGTACCCAGGTACCCGAAAATATAACTTCTGTTAGGCTACAAGTTTGTTGTAAAGTCATAAGAAATTTTGCTTTGCACGTTGATATAATATAACACCAGCGTATCTTACGTATGGGCATGACAAGTGTTCTTAGGCATGTGCGTGATAAATTTTGCCAGGAAAAAGTAACATGTTAGGTGTTCTGTCACACGTGCAATCTATGTTAGTGAAACTTTGGATCCGGGTAGCAATTTCAGAACCGGGTCCTGACATCATTGGCCAGGTACCCGGTTACCCGGTGCAAACACTACAAATCAACTTCACCTTAAACTTTGATTCCTAAAAAGAATATATACAAAGAAAAAAACATACAAATTTCATTTTCTGTACTTATTTGCCTGTTTATGTACCACTGTTTCACACCCCATTCGATTTTCTCAAGTATATTTAAAGTGATCTGTGAGCTCTACAATAATTCTTGTTAATCTGTTATGGGTTGGCTGTACTAGCGGTTTAGGGGTAGGACTGGGAATGTTTTGCAAAAGGGTTTAAGTCTGACCTAGGCAAACCAGGGCTCTTCCCTGATTTCTGACCCCTGGCAGGTCCTTTGGTTTTCTGCCCTCTCAACAAGCCTTGTGCTTGGGCATTTTCAGAGGTGAATCCAGATGATACGATTCATTCATTCTCTCCTTTATTGTTCCACATGGAGGATAAGCAGACAAAGAACAAACTTTCACCTCTAAATGAAACATCCCCTTCCCCTATCTGGGAGCCAGAAGTGACGGATTTTCACCACATACCTTATTGCCTGAATGCTTGTGGGCTGTTCCGTAATTACTGCACTGGGGCTGAGCTGTATGACAAGAAGAGAAATTGAAGGAAAGCACTTGAAATTAACATCTTTTTTTCTCTATTTTTTAGATAACTGCTGGAGGTAAAGCCCAACAAGCAAACTTGAGGGAGAAAGATGTCATCTTAATGATCAATGGACAAGATATAGCTACATGCACCCATCTAGATGCACAGAACAAAATTAAGGCTTCTTTTCATGATGATCTTCATTTGAGGACTCAAAGGTAATTTTTTGTTGCGTTTGTCCAATTGTACACATAGCATGACAAACCAGCCAAGCTCTTACCCTCACTGAGGAAATTTACATGTACACATGCTCTTACAGTATGCAGATGAGATGGTGCTATCAAAGTGACTTCCCTATCGTAACAGCCTTGATGCTGTAGTGTAGGCCCTGGCACAGCTTATAGGGGAACGGGGACAGGTCTACCACACATCTCATGCATCCCTGTCTTCATCCTACTTGCCCCACTGGAAACAGCAGTGAAAAGATATGTAAATGAAATGATGGACCCCTCACCCATAAATTTTCTAGCTACACCACTGAGTATAGGATGCAAATGCTTACCTATTCACCATGTCCAACTGTACCTGATCAGTTACAGCAAGACACAACCACATATCAGATTTTGCACCCAGCCCCAGAGTAAGTTCTGGTTTGTCCAGAAGTTGTCATTAGGTTGGCCTACAGAGTGATAATGCATTTCCAAACCTTAGATGTACACTGAGCTGTTGAATGTCTAATGCTCCCTGGCTCCCTGTCAATATCGTATTTACAGTTTTGACCCCCTTTTCAGGTTTTTCTTTGGATGGGGTTGAGGAGGTGGACCATCTGAGGGAGGGGATTTGACCAATGGTTTTGCAAAATTTTGAATGTAAGGTGGGTTATTAAATGGTGCTATCTTTGGCAAAAATTTGAACTGATTTTATGGTCAGTTTACTACAAAAGTTAAACGCCATTCTTTAAGATTTTTTTTTCAGAATGGTGGTGCAGAAACCCATGGGGTGGGTGAAATAGCCAGTTGGATACCTTTGTGTGGAAAAGTGGTTGGGTTGGGAGGGGGGGGGGAGGGGAGATAAATGGCCTTATAGCAAACTTTACTGTGTGAAAATGTGTTAAGTCAGTGGGAACATTTCCAGAAGGTATGTAGAAGATATATGCCTCCCCCCCATCATCCCAGAATGCCTGTCTTTGGAGGCAGTTTAATAGTAACCCCATCTGGCCTATGAAGAAAGGACAAAAAAAGAAAGAAAAAAAACCTTGATACCCCAGGTATTTACAGGAGCTTAGCATACTGAAATGCATTTCCCTACAGTTGGTGTCCATACTTTCAAGTTTGTAACAATAACAGATACCTTGAACAAGAACTACCAGAATTGGTGGAACAGAAAGATTCTGGTGCTCCAAGTTTATTGCCTATGTTTGTTGACTATACACAGCCTTTTGGTTCCAAGGGAACATTCCTGGTTCATGAAATCATTCTTCCCACTCAATTACCTCATTGTCTGTCCTCAGAAACCCAGATATTCCTCTGACAGGAACCAGCATCACATATTCAGGATGTTTTCAAAAATGGGGTCGTGAGGTCATGCCGATTAGGAAGGAAAAGGTGTAAGGTCTGACAAAGTTGCCCCTTGTGTTGTCTGAAATCCATAAATTTGTTATAACAAGACCAGAATGGTTTGTAATGGAGGGGACTGATAGAGTGACTGGGAAACACCATATTTTGGCAAAGTTTGCGGTGAAGTACAGTACTATTAAGGTTACAGCAGGTACTGTATGTCCCCACACATTTAAAGTACAAGGTAACATGATTGTTCTTATTGAAGGAATCCACAAGTTTAACACTCCAAAGGAAACCAAATGGACCACACTTTGCCATGTTGTTTAAGAAGAATCCTTTACTGTATGTTTCTTGCTTCTACCAGAGAAGTATGGGGGTGGGATGATGTGAGAGCTACAGTAGTCAGGGCTGAAATGTAGCACTCGTCCGATCGTCCGTGACGGGTAAAACTTGCATCGGACAACCACTTTCTCTCTTTGAACTTGTCCGATGGACGAGTAGATTTTAATTGGATAGTTCCCTACATCAGCAGGAAAGTATGTCATAAAAACCCCCTTAAGAAGTGGTATTGAGACAATGGTATTGACTACCATTCATTATTGTACTATGCAAATAAAAATGAAAAAATGCAGGATTTAAAGGCAGTAGGCAGTCACCCCAAACAGAGTGAGTGTGCCCTGTTACTCTAGTTCATGATTGGCCTATTCTGATCATGTGACAATATTTTTGTTAGTGAATTGTGAAATTCAAGGAGAATTTCTCCTTGCTTTCCATATTGTTTGTAATAGTTATGTTTAAAACATCTTCAGAGGTGCTTGTAATGCAATAAGAGGAGATTTGCAAGAGTTTGCTCATTTTTCAAAGAAAATTTTGGGCCGACTGCCTACTGCCTTTAAAGTAAATGTTTGTTTTCTATGGCAGAGACAGGAAACAGAAGTGGTCATCTCTTGTTTGTCACTTTCATTCAGGAAACCAAAAGCTATTTCGGAAAACCTAAATTTAGCTTCAGGTTGTCCGATGGGCAACCTGAAAATTTCCTTAAAAATCAGGCCTGGTAGTGATGGCTTGCTCTACTTTGGTAATGCTTTCTACATACTTTACAGGGTTTCCCCTGGGTTTTAGAGAGTGTGAGGTGGTATTAGTCCATGGAAGTAGTAGGCCTATGTGCCAGCTTTAGCACCATCAGTGAGGGAGAACTATCAACACTTCCATAGCTAGTAAAGTACAGGTGGTAATTATAGCAAATTTCTGTGAGGTGGTGGCCAGAACTGTGAGGTGGCCGCCTCACAACAAGAATGCCACGGGAAACCCTGCTTTATACACTGTACCATCAACTTTCAAATTTGAACCCCTGAGGCCAGCTGTGTACTGTAGCTGTTAGGGTTTAGTTTTTATTCAGATTTTTCACCTGATCCAGAGTGATGCTGTGTACATACAGTACTTTATTGTGGGCTACATGCATCATTAACTCTCCTACTGTTCATGAGCTGTGATGGCCAGAATGGCAGTCAGAAATTTGTATCCTATTATCTCAAAGAAAAACTTACATATTTCTGTTTGGTGTTTTGAAGGAGTGAGGGCCAGAGTTAGTTCAATTTCAGTTTAAGTTTACTTTTTGAGGTTCAGGAAGCCACTTGGCTCATTGAGAACCCAATACCACATTGATGGTGGATGGACACTGGTGGCATTTGCCTCCTTTTTGACTATTGCTCAGAGGGTAACAAGGCAGGGGTGTACTAGTCTTTCCCAGTCCTACTCATACTACTGCCATTTATTTTTCTTCTAACAGATGTGAGTGTATCCTGCAGTCTTTAGCTACTTTTCCAAAGGCTAGGAGGGTGTAAATAATTAAAATCCGTGCTCTGCACTACTGCTTGACAACTGAACCAAGAAAAAGGGGACGACTTCCTGAATCGGACAACTTTCTGAGACGGATAACCTGATAGCCAATTTTAATCGACCAATTTTAATTCACCATTTTAAACCCCCTCATCACCTCTGTGAACAGCTGTGCAGAACAAGCAAAGTTATTAGTCCCCAGAAAATTTCAAGTGGTTCTACTGTGCTGGAAAATGATCCTAGGACCTCTTGTACAGTATGCAAGGTACAGGTATTACACTCAAACCACCAAGCCAACTCCACCTGTGAAAGGCACTCTGCTACATCACCATTAGACTCAAAGCCACATGCATAGTGTCCATACCGTATGCATGGGCTCTACTGACTGACCTATGAAAGACCTGAAGTTTAGCCTGTGCAGAAACTTCACTTTGAAATGGTCCCGGTGCTTGACGTAACCAGTGGCACTGATGGCCAATTTGCTGTGGTTGCCAAGAAAAATAGATGTAGAATTAAGACAGCAAAAGTTGCTACTGTACCATCTGATGCCCTTTTGTTTTTTGTTTGGTGATTATGCTTTCACTCTCAGAGTATAGTGTTGTAGAAAAATTTTCAGAGCACAGTGTTGTGCGAATATGGTAGTATTAAATCAAAAGGAAAGCGAAAACTATTCCTGCTTCTTCCTTATGGGCCACGAAATTTGGGGAAGGATTATAAATATTCATGATAATATGGTGTGCTCCAAGATGCATCTGCTCCTCAATAACATTACGTACAGTGAAGATGAAAATGCTGCTGACATTTGTGCCACCATCCCCTTCCCTTTTGCTGTGATGCCCTCACAGGTGCAGGAATCAACCAAATGCATTTTGTTGTGCCCCTTTGAGCTCTTATGTCAAGCCCTGGGGTTCCTACACTGTAGGGTGTGCCACATTTGAAGCTCTGAATTCATCCCTCAAACTTAATTATGTGAAGGTTAAGCTTCTTTGGCAAAATGGGATTGCTTTATTGAAATTCATTGCACTGTCTGTGTAACTGGCAATCACAATATCATTTCATGGTGTAGGTATGTATGGTAGGTACTGCAGGAATACCTGGATGCTATGTTTAGATGGCATGCCCCAATCTTAATTGAAAGCGTCTGCTCTGCACTAGGCCTTTTATTCAAGTACATACGTTCCTCCATCAAACTAAAAAAATTGATGGACTAATTTGATTTATCAGTAGATCCAGGTCTCTTTGTCTTAGTCACAAGATCATGCATGCTGTCGTAGTGTAATTAAGGGAAGAGTCACTCGTTAATTGAATCGAGTGCCTCCTCAGACCGTCTACAACCATCCCTTAGCTGTCATACAGACTCTGGTATTCCACCATAGACTCTTCTGTAAATTGTGCCATACACTCCCTAGGGATTCCTTGCACGTACAGTATACAGTATTCAATCGGAAGCATTGTATTTTAGATAGTGCTTCTGTTGTGAACCTAACTTGACCCTTCTGTCGTTCTTACAAATCAATTAATTTCTTTTCTATAAGGGTCAAATGAAACACCTTTTTTTTCAACAGATTTAATTCAGGTCTCTGTTTACTTCTTCCAAAAAGTATTTGGTTTGCAGTTGGCCTGAATTGCATGCTGTGAGGTGAACTTGCGTAAAATCAATAGAAAATACCCTCCAGCTACTGTACAGGCTGTAATTCTGCGAACCCTCACGTCGTCAGCATTAGCTGTTTCTTTGGTGGTATTTGGCACAAAGATCCTATGCTGGGAATGCCTTTAGTTCAGTTAATGACTTGTGCTGAGTCATTGTGTAAACATTGCCAAATTTGGGGATATTGTCTCATATTATAATGAATGAATCCTATTAATTATGCAATCGGTAGTATTGTGCTGTAAGTATGCCTACAAAAGGATACAAGTTTCTAAGAAATCTGTGGACATAATTTTAAAGAGGCTGCATTTCATTTGCAGTGTGAATTGTTACCCTATAAGTACCAAAATTAGGTCGAACATGTTTTCGTGAAGATTTGTGGTAGGCCTGTTTTATTTTTGCTGTTGAAGCAAAAGGTACAAAGGAAGTGTAATGCTGCAGAAGGCATAAAAGTGTTTGCACTTAGTCTATACTCAGTACACTGGTAGGGGCTTATCCCCAACCTATATGCAATGATTACTAATTTTAAGAATTGAAGCAATGCCATGTGTAGGGTGGATGGATAAGATGATGGGGTAAGCATGAGGGTTGGGTGGTGGATGGGTGCGTGGCTCTGTAAAATATTTTGTTCTATTTCTTTCATAGGGAGCACTCCACTTTTTCGTGATTTCTAAGTTATTGTCATGTACAGTACTAAAACACTGTACCATCATATGTAGGCGTATGAGGTAGGGAGGGGGCACCCAAATTTTTGGAAAAACCCCAAATTTGAGCAGAATTTGTAGAAAATGGAGCAAACTTCTTCTAAAAAGGTGTATAGATTGGGGCCAAAATGTAGCCCCCCCCCCCAAAATCCAAATGATCCCAATGCCTATGCCATCATGCAGTAAACTTTGTGATAAAACATTACAATCATAAACTCAACTTAAAATTGTGAAAATAAAGTGAACTGCATCAGGGTCATTAAATTGCTGTTAAGTTATCAAACATTTGGGTTGTAATTTATGTTATATGTAGACAGGGAAAAGCACTCAGCAATTTCTTATTCTTATCAACAACTTAAAGAGAAATATTATGTATAAAATGCACTAACATGGCATACAAAGAAAATAGCTGAAATCATTAAACCATTCAAGTTGCATAAAAAACTCCAGCAATACTGTAGCTTCATCTCAGGAGTCAAAATACTTTGCATTACAAGAGTTAGGGAAGGTACTGTACAGTACATGAGGTATGTATGAGAGCTGTTCTGGAATTTGGGTGTAGCCAGGAACATTGGCCTTTTGTTTGATTTACGGGCATACAGTATACTTATGCAGCGTTTTGGGGGGGAAAATGATGTTATAGCCAATATGATAGATTTAATGAACTATGATTGCTAAATTCTATACATATAAATATTGTAATGTTTCAAATCCTTCTCAGATTGTAACTTTGTAGTGTAATTTGTATATGGTACATGTAAGGAAGCCTTTTTAATTCAATTTTTCAGACTGTTTTTAACAACACCAGTTTTGGCTTGGCAATGCCTAGTAATTAATTGCTAAGTACTAAAAGTGCCATTCCTAGCCATGTATTGGGTACTTGGTGCAAACAAATTTTCATTTTGCAATTTGCTCAGTGCTCTAGTTGCCAGTCCTTGGGTGGCTCTCCCTGTAAACTATAATGTTCTTGAGTCGGCAAGCCCACTGCAGTATATACAGGTAGTGTGCTGTGTGTTTATTGCTATATGGAAGTACTGTACCAAGTTACTTACTAAGTACTTTCATGCTTGTAGAAATATTTTTTTAAACATACAACAACCACTTTATTCAATCAATATGAGATTTATGGAAATGTGAGTATCAGATGAAATCTTATCAATGAGTAAACTAAAACTGAGCTGTTTACTTTCAGTTTCATTGTATTAGAATAAGTACTATACAGTACATCAGTATGGTACTCATACAGTAATTTATATTATACAGGCATAATGCCAATCATACAATGCCTGAGGCATTGTATTGATTGAGGTTGGTAGTAAAATAATAAGAGGGTGCACTGAACTCTTAGAACAGTAAGGATCATTCATAGAGCATGCTCATGATGATGATAAATGTTATTTTAGTCTTGTTATCTCATAAAATAAATACTTCAAACATTTCTGTATGGCTATAGCCACTCATTGCTCCAATGCTTCTTAGCTACCTAGCATACTTTAACTGATGGTATCAGCACATACTCTACTGTACACGCTTCCATATAGTGTGGTGTCTGTCGAATTGCCAGTGTACAGCATTATGTCAAATGCTGAACCTTAAAGGGGAATTTTCATGATCGCAGACAGTTCCAATTCTCCCAACTATGCAACTTCTAGCTCCTCCCATTACTGTATGAAGCTCTTCCTTGTGCAGGAATAAACCTGTTTTATTGCTTAAGGCCATGTCCTGGTGAGAATGTCCTGGTAGCAATGAGAGCACTCTCTCTGCCTTGTGTGGAATGTGAGCTACTCTGCATCTTTAAAATTTTCAAACTCTGATGTCAATCAAAGAGCAGTCACCAAGAATTTTGATACCCCCACACTTAAAATATACTTTGGGGTAATGACTGTCTGTCTTTAAGCATTAGGCAACTTTGGTGCTGTATTTGAATTAGTGTATAGTTGGCACTAGGTATCAGAATTTGTGGGGGGGGGGGGTTAGAAATTCCCCTCTAGAATATTTGCAGGAGGATTAAGGTTCGAAGGGCAGGATCTTGAATCTCAATAAGTTGCAACATAAAAAGTCCACTTTTTTCGCAACAGGGTTTCCGAGCTAACAGGCACAGGAAATTCTCTCACACAGTTTTAAATCTTGCGGAATTGTTGAGAAGTGTGCATGAATCACTCAGTCCCGCTGCCTTAAATAGAAATGCGAACCACTGGGCATAATAGGTATTTATGTATGCATGTGTTTGTGACTCATTGTTCATGAGCTAGTAGATTAGGGAATTTAAACCTTGGTCCAGGGAGTTGCTAAGTATTATGTGTAGAACCTCCATGCATGGTGTAACTATCACAGTGTTGTTACATATGTATTGCAGGGGGTGGGGGATGAGGAAGAGGTTGAGAGTAGGAGAGTTGGAGATGGAGTAAGCACCCAGCCTTCTCCACATTGACTGAGTTATTTTGTGAGAGAGTAGACAACCATAAATTAAACTGACACAGAATTTGCAACACTTC
Organism: Holothuria leucospilota; assembly: GCA_029531755.1. NCBI lineage: Eukaryota > Metazoa > Echinodermata > Holothuroidea > Aspidochirotida > Holothuriidae > Holothuria > Holothuria leucospilota. The sequence goes on along the minus strand of CM055980.1, from coordinate 11,732,189 downwards.
TCATTCTCCCATGCACCCTACCTTACAAAAAATTATAGACCCCATGTTTTAAAGGGCACAGTTTGTCCATTCTTCATGGTCTGATGGGTAATAGTTATACTGTATTGTCCTAGATACAATGAATTCATGTAAAAGTATGTCATTATTTTATGATTATATGTATTAAACATATAGCCAGCATTGCTCACATATGACTATTGCATTATAAGTACACTACTGTAAGTGTAACTTACATTAAAAAGTGGAAAATATAGTAAATATGTATAGGCCTATTTTATTGTTGTAGTATAGCACATGAGTGCGAAACCAAAAGCATCAGTGCATTTCCTAAATATTTGTAAAATAGGGATTGGCTAGGCTGCCTCTCTTGTTAAAGTATACACACAGAAAAATAGTACTATGTATTCTACAGTACTGAGATCAGTTATATATATATTCAAAAGAACCCACTTAGTTTTGATTTGCATTACAATGTAAACTTTGTACATCTACAGGGTGTATGCAAGTGTAGAGGGCCTACAGTAAAAACTTAAATTGTTCTCAGTATCATTACTGTTGTAGCTATCAGAAAAAAAAAGTGTTGGTTTTACTTGTTGCAATGTACAAATGATTAAAATCTTAGAAGTACATATCAGTTTTAAATACAGGAAGTAATATTTAGAAAGTCAAGAATTCTGCAGAAAACCACTTTGGTTGATACAGCTTCCTGTTTATTGGATTTAACTATAGGTTTACATCAACTCACAGCACAGTATGTGGTTTTTAGTTGATAGGTGTGCCTACAGCAATTGTGTGGTTTTCTGTGACTTTGCTATGCGCATTTGGTACAGTAGCAGGCTTAGGCTGTTACAATCATATCATGCAACCTAAAATCTTGTTTTTCTGGATTTGTCTGAAAATGCGCGATCTGTAAACTTTGCTTAGCTTATGTACCTGTATACAGCATTTACAGTACTGCCGTAGACTTACATTTTTCCATTTTCTTTGAAACATTCGTTAATGTAATAGTCATGCTTAGAAGTGAAATTTGAGAGCACAAATACAGTATATTGATACAGTAAATTAGCAAAAGTGGACGTCTGTGATGGTACCGCAACCACTATTATAGTACTGTACAGTACAGTATTTGCTGGTATGGTTTACAGTGAACTCAACATACAGTATATTGAATGATGACCTTGCATCCTATGGACTTGAATGTTCGGGGACTCCACCATGCAGGATAAGCTTTTGATAATGACCATATAACTGCTACAATAGCACCAATTGATAGCATACGTAGACCCTTTTCCAAATGCAGTTACTGTTCAAGGATAGATTGGTTTTGGTGTGCATTTTTTTGGCAGTGCATGGCGTTTTACTGTAGCCAAAAATGACACACACCAAATCTCTGTCCTAAAATTCTTTGTAATTGCTCTTTGGAAAAGCTAGGGTCTATGGAAGCATTACGTGTGCATTCCTGTTAGGGCTCTTTGTACGCAGACATTGTATGCAGACATACTGAGTCTGATCATGTGACACCCGAGTAAAGCTGTTTTGTTTGGGGATGATTATCAACAAAGCTAACGGGGTTGTACACGTAATGGTATCGTCCGGTCAGGGTAATATTTCCAAGTACCAACACCATAGCATAGATCACCTACTGTACTGTGTCAAGTATATATAGCCTTTTCATGAGGATTAATACACCAGTCAACCAACACTATATGCCTTGCCTGCAAATACCAAATTGGTGATTTGGGAGTTTGCGAGAAGTGTAGTTTAGTAAAATGTAAAGGAAAAACTTGTTTTGTACTTGATGCAATCCCAAGGAAAATTTAGTGACTACCCAAATCCTGGTCAGGATTTGTGACTCTGAAGTAGAGTCAAATAACCTGTCCCAGCCCCCTAATGAAATTCCCATCCTTTCTTTTCATAATGCCTCAAGGCCTGTAGGCTGTTGAGCTGTTTCCCATAGGCTCGACTTGAACCAATTGGTTGGAAACTGGGACGTTAAACCTCATCTAACCTAACCTAACCCATAGGCTAGGCTCTAATTGACAATTTTCCTACTGTAATATGTTTCTTTAAACTATATGGTGTGAATGGTTTTCTTCTCTTTGCATTGTGTTCATGTGTATATGGCATTTGTTAAGCTCTTTTGTCCATATTTGACACATCTTTCGTAGAACATGTGTCATCCGCCATTAGCTTCAGTAGTTCTATGTAGTACAGTACGTGTCTCATTGAATCAATGAATCATATGCATAGTAAACAGTACAGCACAATAGTATAAAGTACCACTGTACAGGCAATCACCGACTCAGTGAGTGAAGCAGTTTTGTGACACTGCGACCTAGTTCAAAATGGTTGAGGTAGAATTTTACCAGCAGTTTTTAGCTACAGTACAAATAAGGCTACACCCTTACTGTAATTCCCAGAAATGGTACTTCTGGGAGATTAACATTTAAGTTTTGTACTCTTTCATTGTAGAGATTGTAGGAGCTTCCCTTAAGAGCCCCATATAGATCTCATGTTTTACACTGTACCTTACAAAAAAAATTGTGGCAGGGCTCGATTTTAACAGTCATCTGGGCATCCTTTAAGACCAAAATTTTATGAGGTACAACCAAAATATGGATGGTTGGTTGTCCACCGGACAACCAAAGTTTATGCAACAAGTTAACATACTGCTTCTAGGGTAACTGCACATTTCTTTGTGGACTAGGCCTACTATATTTTCTTTTGGACAACCAAAAAAGGCAGACAGGTTGTCTCATGGACAACGATAAAATGTTCTTAAAATCGAGGCCTGTGTGGTAAAACTTGAAATGTATAGATCTCATGTTTTTACCTTAGAGAGGATTGTGGGAAAAATTGCCCACAATTTGTATTTCATAAAAGCACATTGCTAGGGCTGTAAATGTGTAGCAAAATAATTAAATGTTTAACCGCAAAAAATTTGCGATCGTTTAGCGATTATTCACAATTACCTTATCACAACAGAAAGACTTCGTGTGTGTTGATTGACGTGATAAATATTCAGAATGAATCAGTGATGCTGGATGTAATACCTGTGAACACCAAACACGATTCCTGTAAAGGCTTGTTCTTAGTTGAGACAGTAATCACAACATGATGACATACTACATACTACGTAGGGGCCAATATTAGGTTAAGGTTTTGCGATTAATTGCTAACTAGCTTGTACTAAACATTTATTCCACATACAATCGTTTAGCGCTACACGGTCACAGCCCTACACACTGCAATGAATTTAGTTTGCAAGTTACAATTAACTCATTAAATTGGAGAACAGTTACGCTACATGGTTTCTTCCCTGAGTTGACATATGATCACTTGAAAGGGGTTTGTTAACATGCCATGCAAATGCCCATAAGCCTACAATCCCGAATAGTCCCCCACATCCCGGGAAAGTCTTATTAGTGATGGCCAGTAACTTCCACATTCTGCGGTTTTAGTCCAGCCAGTTGTATCTTCACAACCATGCTCAATCCTGACATATGATCCGGCCAAGCCCTAGTAGCCACTGGAACTACTTATTAAGCACGGCAAGTCATTATTCGCTTGAGCGCACATTGTGCTGATAGAGCTGGAGTTCTGTTACCTTGTTATGATGCAAGCCTGATTAACTGTGGTCAGCTTCTACAAGAATTTGGACTAAAAGGACTTTCATGTCATGAAACTGAAAGGACTTGCTGACTGACATCTGAGGGGCAGAGCTGGGTGAAGGAGGGACATCTAGAAATAGAGGTTTAGACTCAGGGTACTTTCATTTCTCCATAATTATGATTCTCATATTGCCGCGTTTTAGAAGAGCCCAACGGCCAACTTTGGGCATGGTCGCCTTTTGTACACTACACTGTCTGCTACAGTATATTGTACATATGCATGGTGGTGTTTGTGGATCGGGGGTTTAAATTACACTGCATTCATGTACGTAGTGTGTTGGTTGGCGTTTTGTCAGACCCAAGTATGGAGATTTGTTGGTTACAACTTTTCAAACTTCCAGTCAATGCAGGACCACTTATTTTATGCTTGGCTGGCTGAGTGTAGATAATCACTTGTATAACATACTCTGATAGAAATTATGAGTTATTGCTAAGTCTAAATTCACACTTTTCTGCCCCAAAAAAGCGATCTGTGATCAGTTTTCATGTCCTTGGTAGGACAGGAAACACATGTTTAATTGACCATACAGGATCGATTGACACATCACCTTTGGGCTGTTTCCCCTCAGAGAAGTCAAACAGAATTTTGCTGTAAGAGTGGTAAGGGAATGTACACACTATCTGTCTCTCACTTAAAAAGGACTAGCATTCGTGCACACGTGCACGAATGGCGTAGATTTTGCATGTGTGTGTAGTAGACTTAAGAGCATACGATTAGCTGACAAATCAGCTGTCTGCATTTGTTGGTATTACTTGCAGTGATGTGTGCTTTTCCTCCAAACGAGGGAGCACTTTCTGCTCTCTGACATCATATGCATAAGGTCTATTACAAGCAGATTATATTACAGTGATGAGCATAGGCCTTTTTCAAGTCGTGACCTACGATAAATGCAGAGTATGTTAATGTAACAGTCCATGTGTCATAAATGTGATCAGGAAACATCCTAACATGAATGTCAAATGTGTTTATCACAGTAGGTGATAATTTATGTGTCAAGGGAATTTGTGACATCTTCCACTTGTACATGTACTTTCAACATTCTGGTATAGTTTGTTGCCATGCACGTGTTTCTGGTGTTGTCAAGGAGAGGTGTACATTGCCCTGGCTACAGTGGTGGGTGGTACCACAGGTGTAAATCACAAAGGACTACATGGTACTCATAGGCGTAGAAAGCTATTCTCAGCTGGGGGGGGGTGAACATTGTTTCGGATGGCTGTCCTTGGGAGGGGTGTGAGGAGGAAAGGGTGTCCCCACCCCTTTAGGAAAATTTTTGAAAATTAAGGGTCCTTAAATGCAGTTTGGTATGTCATATTGTGCAGATTGTAAGGAAAATTACTGCACATTTTTAACAATTTTTGCAAGGGAAGCAAATAAGGGGTTTTTGTCCTTAAATTGTGTGAGGGGGCAGAAGTATGCTTCTGCCCAACCATATTTTGACTGGCCCCCACTTCTCGCTGTTTTATGCCTACTGTGCTGCTTTATGCCTACTGTGCTACGTGTTGTCACTGTTCATGGTCTCTCACACAGGTCAAAGTGTTATGTGGACCATGCTGGGGGTAGAGTTATTTCATACCTTGACTTTTAAGCACAATTGATGACATGAGTGAGAAATATGACATATAATAGTAACATGTTGGATATGTCTCCATCTTTAACTTGAAAAAAGAGGACTATTTAATATGAGAAATGACCTAGAGAAATGTTTGAACATTACTGTAGCTGCCATATCATCGATTAAAAAATGCTATACCACAAAGTGAAACTGTGATCTATTTAAAGAAAATCTCATCAATGTATGACAAAACTGTCAAACGAGAGGTTACATCTTTGAAGGGAGCACAGATATTTGTAGCTGATAGATAGTTCTTGTATGTACTGTAATCATGGACTATGATTTGTTTGTTCATAATTAATTATGGCACCAGGAAGAATTAATTTGGAGCAACTGGCTGGCTATATTATCTGTCCTGTCTGAAGACGAGCATGCAATATTAATTAGCCACGTGGAACACTAAAACAAATAGGATTACAAAATAACATTGCAGCAGCCAGCTCAGGTTATGTGTCGGGTTTTGCAGCATTAAAGGGGAAATGCAAATTTTAGGCAGTGTGTATGATCTACCATACTGTACTGGATAAAAGTTGACCTCAATGAGCCTGAATGATTTCTTGACCTGTTGTCAAGTGCTAAGTGAAGTGTTATTCCAATTAAACATAATTGCATATGAATGACCCATTAAATGATTATGGATTGAGGTTTCATTATGTTGTTGAAGTCATTAGGTTAGTACAGAAAATGAGACGCAAATTTTAATGAACTCACTTTTTTTTCAATGTTCACGAACTTTATTTCACGTAATAGGCATGACGCAGATGATGTCACGTGATTATATTTACTGGCATATACTGTAAAAGCTCATACAGTACTGCAATTCTGTGATCACTCTGAATTGTATATCTTTAAAATTATTGAGGAAATCATAATGCTCAAATCCCCAGGCCCATTTACTTATTCTGTATTTTATTCTCAGCTTTCAAAATTGTATTTAATTCTTACAAAGTCATTATATATGCAAAACATGGGTATGGCTTCCATAATTATAATGCAGCTTATAGACCAAGGTATATATGTAGTACAAGTACAGTATGTCAATAGTGTTCATAATTTTTTAGTCATACTCTGCAGAATGAAGAGCTTTTTGTTACATAGCAGTACAAAAGTAAGGGTTTGTCATGTACAATACTGATGTGTATATTGTTGTTGTGGTGTCGGGTATGCATAAGTGTATAAATGTCAGATAAACTCAGCTGTTCAATTAGTGTACTGTAATTGGTAAACTCGCCAGGAGGGTAGGGCATGTACATTAGACCTACAGGCAGGTGTAGAATTTTTTAAGGTATGCAGAGCAGAGTTCCCATGTATTATTTGGAATCAAAGCATCAAATAGTTGCATGTGGCTGTAAAAGGGGTTTTCAAGATGTAAACTGTGTAGGGTTGGATGGGTTACTGAATCTACTCCATAGTCACGATTTCTGGCCTGGAGTGGAGTAGCTTTCCACTTTTTGTTGGAATCATGACTCCTGGAAAATCTTCACTTCTGTCAAGATGTGCACAAAAATTCTGTTATGGAGTTTGCATGTGTATTATTTTGGTCATGAATACGAAACTGCTGGTTGTGATGTTTTTTTGCTTGTTTAATCACAGTTACAGTAGTTCTGTCTTCATTAGGCCAAGCTGTGATTCTTCAACAGTCAGTTATTCAGCACCTATTATAAAAGCCATTGAGAAGAGTGTAGTGTAAGCCTACCAATGTATGAATACTAATGGGTAGGCTGGTAATGGACAGTTTATATAGCTACAGTACTGTGTCAGTTGTACGTGACATTCGTGGAGTTGTGACTCCATTTTAAAGCTGTGACTTAATTACTGTACAGGGCCGAGGGTACCTGACTCTAAAAATATTTGAGTCAATACCATTAATGTATACCTGGGAAACGATTCAAGAAATGCACAAGAGGTGGAAAGGGTATGGCATAAGAAGTGGCAAGGGTATATGCCAATAAAATATGGAGGTTTCAAACTGGTTTCATACGAGTTAACAAGGTTTGTGGCAGTATACAGTAACTGCCATAAATGTTCAGAGCCGATCATACTGTATTTATTAACTGTTGCTGTAATCCAGATGATTTGTGTATTTTTTCTGTAATTCCATATGTATTTCTTTTTGCTTTGTGACTTCAAGGGAAGAATGTACTCATGCACTCGAGCCCTTCAATTCAGGCTTTTAGCTAACACACTTCCCTTTTTCCAGTTTCCACTCTACGAAATATTAACCTGACACTCTGTAAACTGTTTATACTTGTATGCAGTATATAAACTGTTGTGAAAATAAACAGCAAATGAAGTGAAATGAAATTTTAAGAAGAGAGCTCTATGTCTACCACACATGAGTTATTATTTGACATTGTTGAAACAATATGTCATAGCGGTGTTATAGTGTGCATGTACTGTAATTGCAATCTGTCTCGATTCTTGTGCTGTGCACACCTGTTGTGAAATGTGTCTATCACGTGCTACAGTACCGTGTATGGCTCTTTTTATTTATGACAGTTTTAAGGCTGTGTTTACAGTATGTACCTGTTCTGTGGTTAGTAATTAGTAAATTTTCCTTTGACAAAGGACATCTAAAAATGAAGATATGCTACAGATGACTTTTAGTGTAGTACTGTTTCTGGGAAGTAAGTCCCAAGTTTCCACAATTTTTGATACTGTACTTCTCACAGCATGTTCAAAAAAAGCTGAATTTTCTTCCAATGGTCAAAAAATTCTCTATACCAAAATTTCCTAGCAGGGAATTTCCCAGTTTCCCACTTTTTTCCAACTATGATGCAAGAAGTACCAGAGATACGTGTGAAAAATGGACAAGTGGGTTGCATGGGGATCTAGGGCCCATGTCGTACGCAAAATTTATTGTGTGAAACGTGAATCAATAGGACCATCTCCAAAAAGTGGAAGGGGTATTGAAGGTATATCCTCCCTCCTAGATTTCTGCCTATGGTTACTTATACTGTAAGTAGTAATAAGTACTAAAGTACTTTCTTCAGGTCCCTGTTACCCATATTCCAGTTTCCACATCTTGCTCTTCATCTTTTAATACATTTTTATTTTTTTTTTTTGGGGGGGGGGGGATTGTGTGACTCTGCTTCCTCCCCTTGCCCCATCCATTTCTGGTAAATCTGTGTGGTACACTATGTACAAGAGTTCCAGGCATGTCTCAGAATACATCACTTACAGTGTGAATTAAATTTACCAACATTAATGTTCTAACAATTGTCCTGTACTGTAGTGAGGTGAAATCTAGTTAAAAAACACATTTCATTGTTCTGTATGTTTTCTTTACAGAGGTGACAGCAGAGTGTGGAATCCTGTTACAAGAGATGAGTCTGGAGGTTATAGGGTATCACTGAAGGCTAATCAGCCTGATCAGGTAATGCAGATCAAAGGGTGCTCAACTATATTTTGAGATAAGCATACCTACTTTTATGATTAAAGATAAACAATCATCAGTCAGGCATCCTTACTTTGGAGGAAGTACAACTATGTTTTGACTGTTAACAATTAAAAAAAGTTTGTGTGTGTGTGTGTGTGTGTGTGTATGTGTGGTTTATAGGTGGAGGGACTGTGAATAACAGTACCTTTTTTTACCTGCCCCTTAACCCAGAAGTATGTTTATGCAGAGCTGCTGACAGCCGACCCGGGGCCTGGTACAAAATTTCAATGTGGGCCCCCTCTCACCCAAGTGTGGTGTTCACGAGGAAATAATTCGATATAATATATTTTATGACCAATTTTACCGGGACCCCCAAATTGCCCCGGGCCCCGGGACATTTGTCCCCGCTGTCGGTAGCCCTGTTTTTATGACACTAATAAGTACAATCTGTATACAATAGTTAAGCATTACAGTGCTTCTTACTGTGCACAATGCATATGTTTAACAATAGTGGTGTAAACATTTATTCAAATGGGTTTTATTGAGAATGCAAATTCTTGAAAGTCCCAGATTTTTCATGCATTAAAAACACATGAGTAACTCTATCAAAAATTCCTAAAAAAATAAAGAAACAAAAAAATATGGTTAGGAAAAAGGATGGAGATGCCAAGTGTAAGATCTCATGCTACAGTACACTCAAGCTGTTAACAGTAATGTATTTTCCATAAATGCATGATTGATGGGAATTGAACCCACAAAAAAATCAGAAAAACAGTAATAATAATGAAAGAAGAAAACCTATTTCAGTAATGGTGACAAATAGCTCAACATGATGTGATTAATGGATGTTGAAAAGTTGCCCAAGAATTGCTCAGAAGTTTGGAAAACAGCACAGAAGATACTTTGTAAACCTTGGGGAGAACTCTGATATGCTGTAACTTGGACCTGACCCTTAGATTTTACCGAGCCTGCCAAGGAAACTCTGAGTCTAGTTATCTAGTAATGATTTTAACAGTATTCCATCTGATTGATGGTGAGCATAAGGACAAAAGCAAAAAGCATGGAACAGAAAAACAGGGACAGATGGTAACAGGTGTTTAACCTTTAAATTACAGTAATACCAGTAGAGCTGTTAATGTAGGCTATTTTAAAGGGCAGATGTTTTAATTGCCTCAGGCTGATTTAACTGGACCTGGATAATAAAAGCGAGGATTTTCAAAACTCCTCTAACCCCAGATTTGTTGAAGAAATGTGCCCATACATGAAAAAGTAAGTACTGTATGTATGGAATATTCAATTGCTTGTCTCTTATAGATGATTGGAATCGATCATAACTGATCATTGAGGAAGCTTCTTGTAGTATTGTGTAGTGATTACAAAAGCCATTGTCATCACTTGGACCATTTGCTCAAAACTAATAAAAATAATGATACTGAAAATGATGATTTTAATAATAATGATTACATTTAATATATAGGACAAATACTGTACACAGCAATCAACTTCTCTGTGTACTGAACGATCAAGATGAGAAAGAGACATAAGGCTTTTTATGCATAAAAGAGTTAGAAAAGGCAACTAAGTGACAGGACTGTATCTTTGAAGGATTTTGGTATTCAGTGACATATTTTTTATTATTGATGGAACAGCTAAGGCTGACTTCAGATTATGCAGAAATTTACTGGTTCCTTGTAAGGAGTTGTTCACAGTCAAAGTACAGGTAATAGTTTCAATGATGTCATCAATCGAATTGCAAGAAATGAATACAGCAAGTCCAGTTTACAGGATTCAGCTGTGGACTCATTGATGGAAGATTTAATCCTGTCTACTGTAAATAGCTCAAAGGAGGACAGTTGGAAATCACAAAAGGTTAACCAGAATGAAGGATATCCAGGAAATGTTACATCCTGAACAAAATCAACTGTCAGTGAACTCTCTGATTATAACACACACTTTATCTCTGAAAAACTTTGTACCCAAGAGAATGGATTGTGACTTAATTGTTCGTGTATAGTACTGACAGAATTTGAGATGTGTTGGTGCTTATGCAAATTTTGTATTGGCACTCATCAAAAATATATATTTGTACTCAGACTGACCTTGTACAGCCAGAAATAATGTGCAGTATGGTATATACTTCTCTGCTGACACTGTCAGTATTACTGTACGATAGTCTGGGTCCCTTAGAGAAAGCAGAACAGCTTTTTAACGCCAAACTGATACTGTTGAAATCAAGCTTGGAGTCTGGGCTCTAGCCAGAAAAAAGTCCAGCCATCTACTATCCCAACCCCAGCCCCCTACTTTTTCTCTAAAAATCAGTAAAGGAAGCATACTCAGCACATAATACCCTTCTCTCAGAGTAATATGTGTGGATGCAGAAGTGGTCCAATTTTGTTCCATTTCATATCTAAGAAGAGTCAAAACTGGATATTTTTCCAAAGAGGTGGGGCCCCCTTCTCTTGTAATTTATTACAGTTTTCGAAACATGCCCCTATCACAGTCCTTATGCTTCTGAATGTGGATCTAGATGAAAAATCCTGGCTCAAGACTTCTTGCAGTGACTGAACATGCCCTTTAAGTTTGAAATCTGGAGATCTGACAGCTCTTTTGCTTGCTGTCTTGAGTAGGACGAATACTGTCTGGATTTCATGTAAGCGGGAGGTTTATCCCTGAGAGTGCATTATGTCTGAAACCTTCTTAAAGATTTGGCGTTTTAACTTTTGAGCTCTCTCAAGGGAAGGTCACTTTAATTTCTTTTTCACTCTCCTATGTTGTACAACTTTGAAAATATTTAATTTAGTGGAAGAGATTGTGAGAGTTGACTCCAAGAGTATCTATAATTTTGATGACTTCCAGGGAATCATTTGCCAATGAGCTATCATGGAGTGAGTCTCACAGCTTTGGTACAGAATTACATATAAGAATGAAGACTTAGTTACTTGTTTATTGTGTAGAATTGAAAACTCCAGGGTAGTTTTAATGAGATGCAGGCCTTGACAAGGCTAGATGTACTGTGCGTAGTTGTTGGGTTGGTATCTGTCAGTCGTAAAATGGAAGTACTACCTTGGAGATTCTGATGTGGTCAATTTGAAGTATGGGGTTATAATATTTTTGTACATTACTTTATACAAAGGTAGTCATACTGTAGGGGATAGACAGACCCATGTGCTGATACCAATAGGCACCTATGCAAATTTGCCTCAAGGAGTAGTTTCTGGGCCCCTACAGTATTAGAGGGTACAGTAACATTGTCTTCCTCTGTGTAATTTATTATATGAAACATGGACACCATGTTTCTTCGAGCAGTTCAATGTTACAAGCCTCAGTCGTTTCTGGAAAATGTAAACAAATTTGTGTGTAGTGTCCTTAAACAGTATGTATACACATATTGTGTAGTACTTATTCAAGCACCTCTACTATGCATAGACAGTGGATGGCAATGCAGTTTGTTTTGCTGAACATCATGCAAATTTTGGATGTATTATGTCTTGTTATCGCGTTTGTGTACGGCCTTCTTTAAAAATTTTAATGTTTCTACTAGGCTTTCACGGTAAACCGATTATTATGTCGATACTGGTTTAGATTCTGTATGCTTATTGCATGAGAAGGAAATTGAAAATTGCAAAAATCGAAAAAATCATAAAAATCAAAGTAATCATTAAATAATTGAAAAAAATCGTGGAGAGAGGGTATATTAATCATCTCTTAGACCATAAAACTAAAGATTTTGTGACAGTTTGTAAGGCTAGACTGGGCCCCAATTTGGCGATCTTGTACAGGTCATATACAGTACACACTGTTTGGTGACCCTGCATTTGGCGCAATGGGTTACTTTTAACAAGTAAATAATGTGGAGAAAAAACTGATTGTAATCGAATATCGATTATTAGGGGTCCGAATATATTGATTGTCTTTTCTGGAAGTATCGAGAAGCCTAGTTTCTACAGTAAATACGGTACTTGTAGTATGCATTAAATGTGTAGCCTACACATGTAAGCAAGTTGTAAAGCTACTACAATGCTTGTTGCAAAATGTAAGCAAAATGGAGGCTTTTGTTGTCTCCACCTAATATTTTATGCTTTGGTCTCATAGGGTTTACCTACCCTCGTATATTCATGCAATGAATTCTGTACAATAAATTAATTTTGATTGATGGATTGCTACTGGTGGAAGTAATCGGTCATTGTGGCAGTATCTGTTACAGTGATGATGTGATTAAACACTCTGGTTTCCTCTGTCATGTCTCTTAAACTTCCTTCAAGTTTCAGAGAATATTGGTGGCCATTCAGTCTGCACTAATTGATTCATAAATATGCCATGAATACAGTTTTGCCACTCCCCAAATTTGCTGTTGCTAAGTTGAATGGTTGGACAAAATGAGTTTTTCAAAATGAGCAGGGGTTTAGCAACAAGGTCCCATTTTGGAAGAAAATGAAGTCCTGATAGCGTTCTTGTTTAGGGGTAATAGTTATAAATGAAAGTTTCTTAAATTATTTTTTGGACTGTTTGAAGTACTCAGATATCTGTTCTTTTCCATTACTTACAGGAATTTTTGCATCCTGGTAGCAAAAGCAACTTTGCTCCCAAGGGATATGGTTCCCCTCAGCCGGCAGCACCATCATCTGTCCCACCCCCCGGGGGAAGAGGTTCGGCGCAGGTTGTTCATCTTCAATTTAATTCTCCGGCTGGACTCTACTCGGAACAAAACATCGCTGAAACCTTCAAGGGTCAAACTGCAGGGATGATTGACAATTCTGTGGGAAAGTAAGGCTTAATTGAGACGTGGGGAAGTGGGAGAGGTAGAGGTAGTTACTTGGGCATCTGCAGAAAAACTTTTAGGGGGGGGGGCAAAACTTTTAATCATTCAAATCAGGGGAAATTTTTTCTTGCAGAAAAGGGCTTAATTGCTAAATGTTGGCGTCTTTTACAGGGGTGTAGCCTGGAATTGCCAGGAAGTGAAACCTGTAGACAAACTTTCTAAGCGTAGCTCTACCGTAGTTTGGAGCAAAGTGCCAAGAAAATTTTGGCAGAAATGCCTCCCAGATTGCTGAAAATGGCACTTCCCTGGCTTTGTGAGTTGCATCTAATCATTTTCTATTTTGAAAGCTCATGTTCTGGGAATTTTCTAGCGATGTTATAAAAAGATGTGGATGTTATGTTTTTCTTCGTTTTTTTCCATTTTTTGATTTTCCGGGGGGAGGGGCAAGTCCCCCTTGCTGGACACCCATGGGTGGTTACTATTGGGAGAAAGGTGTTGGTGGGCAATGAAGATGGGGATCTTGACCAAAGTAAATAATTTATTTCATAGTGTAGCTACAAAACTTGTCTAAAGGGATTCCAAGTCTCTGAAGAGATTTTGGTTTGGTAAAGATGGAAGTACTTTATGATGTGAGCTTATGGGATTGCATTCCACTTCATTTCTGGCAGACAAGTCACACTATCTCATGGACAGACACTTTTTCCATTGAAACAAAAGCATGACCATCAATCAACTGACATTTTTTAGAGACATGGTAGTACAGTACTACCCTCAGAGGTAGTACTTCCATATCAGATGAACAGTAGTCGTACTTCCAATCAGACTGCTGTTGAACTACTGTGAAAAGTTTGTACAGGCCATGAGTAATTGAGTGTAGTTGTCTATTCATTAACCACAAATAGACTGATTGAATCTAATAGGATCTACGATGGTACAGAAATATGAGGCTTTAGCAGGCAATGGTAACAGCATTTAATTCACAAATGGCAAAGGCACAAGAGTCTTGTGGTTAACATTAATGTTGTGTTACTGAATACACAAACCTGTGTAAAGTATATAGCAGAGTTGTAATCTAGTCACTAGATTCGTGACTGGAGTCACCAATTGTCAAACTTTTAAGTGACTCGAGTCGAGTCACTGTACTATTTCAATTTGGAAATTACTCTTGAATTCTCTCGAGTCACTATCATTTTGAGAAGAAGTGACTCGAGTTTTGACTCTTTACAACACTGGGTACATATATATAGTGAAGCATACTCTCCAAAATAGTTATTAGGTGCATCAAATAAAACGAAAATATTTTGGAACTGTGTAGACCTGTTGTGGTATTAAGGAGGCCCCACAGAAAGTTGTGTGGGCAGAATGGACCTGGGACAGTGTCAATACAAGAAATATAATGTAAAAGTCATATCATGTGAAGCTGATAATGGGGACACAAATGAAATTTTCCCTCCCCCTTTACGAGTGCTGTGCCCCTAGTCAAGAATGTGTGTAGTCTAGTCATATTTGTCACTGACCAAAACCTCGAAACTGTCACATTTCTAAATTTGACATACTTTTCTATTTGAAACTTCAATACAAATGACTGCATAAACAATGTCTTCCTCAGTAATTGTTGAGATCATTTTCATTTATAATGACATTGTTTGTTGTTTTGATGCTTTTGGATGTTGCTCTTTGACTTAATTAAAACCGACAAATTTAGTAGACATTCCCTACAGCAGGCTTGTGAACTTGTGTAGTGAACAGCAGTAGCATACCCAGGATTTCTCTCATCGGGGGAGGGGGCATGCAGTATGTTATGTGATGGCTGGCCTGGGGGAGGGATCTAGGGGGAGGCAGACAATTTTTGAAAAATTAGGTGTCCTTACATGCAATCTAATGCTACTTATGCTACCCTTGAAGTGAAACTTTTGTTAAAGAATTTGCATAGTTTAGGTTATTTAATTAAAAAAAAATCAGTTCCCCCCCCCAAATATGCCACTGGTCAACAGTACATCCTTTTGATTTGGTGAGAACATTCTGTGTGTCTGTTCATAAAATAGTCTGAACAGGGAGCTGCCTGGTCTGAACAACTCAAGAGAAAAGCTGAGAAGAGAAAAGCTGAGGAGAGAAGCAGTGGAAGGACCATGAAATATAATCTTCACATGTAGGACAGCACAAATGATTGAATTATTGATTGATTGATACTCCTTTTGACACAGACAAATGATTGCATCATTGCCCATAATTTTATTTGTTGAGTATCAATATCATATTTCCTGCCATATCAATTGTTTCTTTCCAAAACAAAATACAAGTGAAAAAAACACACTTTATTCAGAATATTGGTTTAACAGTACATGTTGTGTGACAAGTGTGCTAAAAACCCTGGTGGGTTTGACAAGAACACACTGTCCTAATGAAACAAAATCAAAACATACTGTGCATGAACAGAAAGATAAAGCCATCATCTTCAAATCCCACGCATCCTATTAAGTATCATTGTATTGTCGTGAGGCTTCTGAAACTTAAAGCTGTATGACATGTCAAGCATTCTTTAAATATGAAAGTGTCTTGAGTGTAGGTATGACGTTTAATGTTCTGTTATCTTCTGCTCAAGGAAGAGGTAGCAGACTATTTTAGTTTTTTGCTGTCTGTCTCATGGCTTCATTGACAGAGCTATGATAGGGTACATAAAGGAGCCATTTACAGCCCAGACTTACTTTGTTTCATACAATACAGTTTCAAAGTCCGAATGTGATTGGTTCATTGGGTGCACAGTGAAAAAAAGTGACTACATTACTCTACAAAAAAACTGTCCATGTTGATTGGTTTACTTTGCTTCTGTTAGTGTCATAGTAGGAAAGAAAATTAGTTGAAAACTGGTAGTTATGACAGTAATTAAGTCACAAAACAAGTAAAAATGTCATCAGGTCAAGTATAAATGGGGGGAGGGGGATGAGGGAGGGGAAGAACGATAAACCTCATGTACATGGGGAAAGGGGGCAGAAAATGTTCAGTTGATATAATGTCATAACCTTGATAGGCAAAGAACAAAAGAATGTGAATATTTCTGCACATAAACCCTTCAAGGGAGACAGTAGTCATCATTATGTTCTATTAAATTGGAAGAAACTGTGCATATGTTAGGGTGTCTTTAATATTTTAGGAGTCTGGTACCTGTGGGCTAAAGAGTCGGGACATGGAATCTACAGTAGTCATGAATCCTACATTGACATAATTACCACAGTCATATATAACAGGTAAAGTGTCAAGTGCTACCCTAATAGTGCATTAGCACCTGACCTGCTTAAAAATCAGAACACTCTGACCAGACCTCAAAAAGGGGAGGTCGGGTGTAATAAAATCCTACTTATCTGTTCATATCTTTGTTGTAAGAAACCACTTTCACTTCTAGAATAACACTTAATCTCTGACCAGTGAGGAACTTTTCCCAGTTGATTATACAGTAGATAAGGTATTGACATGTCCTCTCATTGCACAGTTAAATCTTTTGTGTAGGGTATGCACAGGCAGTCTTTATTTACTTAAAGAAGGGCTGAGATGACACCAGGAATCAATCAACTATGTAGGTAGGGACCAAGTTTAGTTGGATTAGGTAGCAGGTACACAGTTTATGGCTTTAAAAGTACGGTCTGGATCTCTAAGCAGATGAGTGCCTAATTTGCATGTGTAATGCTATTAATGTACATCAAAAGACCTTTCAACTGCTGTGGTGCTAAACTGCTAATGTCAGGAAATGTTAGCAGTAAACTGAAAGGAAAAGTAGTGGTTAAACTAAAAATTAAGGACTGAAAGGGCCAGATCTTTGTATAGTTCTTTGTTCAACATCACAGCACAAATGCAAACCTTTCAATAGAGCACAAAAATGAGACTTCTTTGTTTTTATGATAGAACTAATAATGTTCCAGGAGTTGTGACTCCAAGGAAATTGGAGTCTCTTCTCGACTTCCAGCCAGGAGTTACTAACTCTGAAGAAGAGTCTGGTTACATGTGCAAGCCTCATTGTGATTGCTCTTGAGTATTTTCTTCAAAAGAACTTGCTATATTGTCAATGGTATGGGTGTTGGCTTAAAGGTACCCCTTACCAAGTTGTCTTACTTACCTGTTTGTCTTTGCAGTGGTGACTACCAGCCGCAACCATACCAACCTTTGAGGGATACAGGATACGGCCCCAAACCAGGTGAGGTCAGCGCAACCATGATAGAGACAAGTGATGGGGAAGAAATAAAATATTCTGGTTACATCAACCCTGGTGCCCAGTCACGGTCTTTCAAGATGTTGCAGGATATGTTGGATTATGAAGACAATAGCAAGGTTTCGACAGAAACTACGAGTGATGAGGGCGGTGCAGGTGCATGGTTGTTTGCTTTTGTTTGTAATAATTCCATTCTAACACTTGTTTATCTTGCATGCCAGAGTGGGTATTTACACAAACTTGAAGCAACTCTTGGGGTATCCTACAGTATGCAAATTGGCATTATGTGGTATCCTTTTTTGCAAACATGTCACATCAGGCAGTGTTGCTTGTGATGTAAGGCTTTCTCAAAATTATTGGATATACAGTAAAATGCTTATCGATTGCTCTAGTAAAAAATGTGATAACAAGAGAAAGAAGTATATCTCTTTAAATATAATCAGAATTTTGTTCAATAATAAATCATTTTGTCAGCATAAAATGGGGTTAGCAAATTATTTAAACTGGAGTACTACAATAAGGCATGAAAGATGAGATGCTAAGGATGACAAATTGGACTATGTGGTTAATATATGATTGCTTTAAAGGGAGAATGCAGTCACCCCAATAAAGAATTGTATAGTAGACTATCCTATTTCCTGAATGGCTCTTGAGAATCGTGTGAGAGTATTTTTCTCACTCAATTGTAAAATTTACAACCAGCAACTGCTTGGTTTACCTTGAATATGCAATATTTATGTCCTAAAATATTATGCAAGATACTTGGAAGAGAAATAAGAAGAAATATGTGACATTTAGATATTGTTTCAAAATAAATTTTGGGCGACTGCTTTTGACCGTTAACTTGTAATTCGTTCAAGACATTCATGTGCCATTTGCTCATATGTCCAAGGTTGTTTGGTGTACATGGCAGTGTTTTTAAGCTGCCTGTGTGCAGTTTTGATTCATTTGAAATCAAGAGTTGGGAAAAATGGAAGAGGAATCCTTGACGAGGTTGCAAACAACCCGCTCCCCCTTGAGAAGGTGATTGGAAATGACAGATTTCTCTGTCTTGTAAGTCAAACAAAAATTTGTACCAGTTTGTACAAAATTTAACTGTGTATACACACAAATAGAGCAAAACAATTAGATTTGAAAAGTAGAGAGCAGAGTTGGTCAATTTAAATCAGGCCGATTAAAATCACGATTTTAATTGAAAAAAATCAAGATTTTAATGATTTAAATCGATTTATTTGATTTAAATCACGATTTTTTTAAAAAAATAAAGAAAATCACCAACCCTGGTAGAGAGATATGTAATAAAGCTGCAAATACTAAAATTACAAAAATAAATGCATTTCCTCCTATTAGTTTTGAGTACTGCTATCCAAGGCTGTCTGTTGTCATGTTTTAAGGCAAAGCCTGTTACAAGCTGATGCTATGGCTGAATGGATAAATATGATGATGTTTTAAAGAATAATGACAGTAAATTCAAAGGTGAGGGTCTCTCAATTCTTGGCTTGGTCATAGCATGGTTGATATTTTATCCAAGAATACTCCATGGTTTGACCATATGTACTGACATTACTAACTGAAAAGATACCAAATTTGTACTAAAATGTGGATTGAGATGCTACCAGATGTGAAGTTATTTATGAGTACTTGTGGTTTTCTTTCATAATTGAGGCACTAAAGCATCATTTAACAACTACCTGTTAAGGCCTAAATATCCACCCTGGCATGTAATCATTAGTCTCCTCAGCTTGTTTGTGAGTTTGTTTGATATTTTAATATTTCAGTTGAAAGTTTTTAACACATTTCTTTTCACAAACATTTTGGTCATGATTTCTGAACCTGTTTTAGCTTTTCTTTAGTTTTGATTATTTTCTTGTAGAAGAGTTCATGCATTTAGAAATCTCCCCACACCTTTGGTTAATTTTGTACTTCAATGCTGCATATTCCTTAGTTGTTTGAAATATCAAGTGTGAAAGGTTAGCATCAAAATTTTTTAGTTATTATGCTTTGAAGTATTCCACAAAAAATACAGCTTCAATAGATACTTTGGTTTTTGTGGGAAGTACAATATTACTTAGTTTTCCAAAGTGTTCGTGCACATTCAGTTGTCATGGTAACATAGATATGCATAATTTCTGCTTTTTAGATTGATTTAGAGTAGTAAAACTTATGAAGTGGTAACTTTAAATGTTTAGAGAAAAAAAGAAAATTCAAGACCTGATTGGAGTCTATTATTCCTGGAAATTTTCTCTCAAAATGACAAAATGGCTGGTTTCATTTTCAGTTGGACTGAAAAGCATGCTATAATCATAAAGATGGTGAATCCTTGTGCCTTTGTACATAGACATGCCGGCACATTCTTATAAAGTAGTTAGTTAGATATCTCAGTGGAATGTTGAAGCTCTTGGTATTAAACTTTTGCTTATACGTAATCGCAAATCATAATGCAGTAAATAGTATGGCATACACAGGATGCAGCAGTCATCTTTTGTAACTACAGATAAAGGCATCTTTAAGTCATTACTAAAACAACCATTCTGAAGCATTCATCTAATTGATATCATATCATATAGTCTTTATAGCTTAACAGCCATTATTCCTGTTAGGTGTCTCAGACTTAGACATCACAAGCTGTTGGACTAATATTAGCTGTCCAAAGTTTGATATAACCCCTTGGCATGCAAATAATCTAACATAACCCACACAGTAATTTAAATTGAGTAGCTTCATGTTTTTATGACACCCACATATAAGTGAAGAGAAACATGACATTGTTTTTATGAGGGCTCTTTGAAACTTAGCAACTGCCATTTTGTTTTGCCCTTTGTTGCTATGAAGCCTGACTGAAAGGAAAAATTTATTAAATATTGGGTGCCCTTTGATCCTATTATTTGACTTGAAAAATTTAAAGGTGATGGCATGCATTTTTTGCTTGGAAGGCATTCATTTTGCTCTGAGAGCATTAATTTTTGTTGTTATGTATGTTTCAGATGGGAAAAATGTATGGAATGAGAATTATTTTCTTATTTTTGCACAAAGCTAATTGCAAAGTTGATAGAACAAATTTGCAAATTCATAACTATTAATCAGAAATTACATGAGTGCTCACTAATCCATTTATAATGAGTGACATGTAGCCATGTACGTCTACCTGTTTTAACAGCCGTCTTGAGAAATACAACTCTTGTAGCTCCTTAAAGGCTCTCTAATCTCACCACAGACAGTAAAACATTCTCCCACTAAGTTTTCTTCTAGCCCCTCCTCCACAGAGCCACAGTAGCCTGCACTGAGTTTCAATTGTTCGAGGCCATAGTCACACACAACTGTGTGTATTTTAATTGGGAACCCAACAGACTGTACAAGTCATCATAGACCGACCATAGTGGAGCTATAGCCTGTTGTATGAATGAATGTCAATCAAAGTGCAGTCATATACTGTATTTAGAACTCTAGGGCTATTCCTAAATATGTTTGAGAGATGCCATATCCCCCTTTAATTTACCGTTACTAGTAAGTTACTTCCATATGGACAGTGGTTTCCAGTTGGGGTGAGCTGCACTTACCCCTTAAAGCTGTAAGTCTGTTATGCTGGGAAACCAAAAACAGTGCAAACTTATGCTTTTAGAGTTGATTTTTGGTGCCATTAGTGAGGAATTGCTGAAAGCCTTTTCAAAAAGAGGTTTTATTTTGATTTCATCCCCACATTTGTAAGGCAATTTGTATAAAATTCTCATCATAAGCATATTTGTGTTTGTTGAAGTCATGGTACAAAGGATGCTTAGGATCATGATATTAATTACTTTACTAAACTAAAACATATCATAAAACAATTAAAAAATTGTAAGCAACAGATCTAACGGAAATACTGACGTGTTTTTAAACAGATACATGTCTAACCTAGTATGGATTCCAGACAAAGTCTTTATCATCTTGGCAATATTTTGTTAGCTGTATTTTGGGTTTTGGCATGGGGCCAGTACATTTTGCATTCACTCTTTGTGGGGACTGTAATGAAAAGGCTGAACCTGAAATGATTAATTAATTTTGGCATCAATTAACTATGCAGACATTTCCAATATCTATGTCTACCAAGTTAAATGGAAATTCATCAGTATTAAGAATTTTGATGGCAAATGACTTTTAGGGACCTCCAAGTGATGTTCAAATTTTTCAGCGCAAAACAGGCCATTTTATCCACTTACTTCGGATGCAGTCTTCATTGCAGGTACAAAGTTATACCAAATTAAAGAGTGTGACCATAAATGACCACCTCTGACCTTCCAATAACCTTAATGTTATAGGCTCTTGAGGGTAACTTTATATAACAGGTCTGGTTACATCTTGCTTTCATACCTAGGCACAGGATTAACATGATTATCTGTTTAAAGTTACAACTAAGGGGTTTTCTTTAATGAAGCTATACTGAGAAATGTTCAGTTTAGATGAAATTAAAGCACTTGAGTTGGTCATATTGACAATACTGTTTGTTGCTACGTACCAAATTTGGCAGATGCGTACTGGTCCTTGTTTAAACAAAGTACGAAGAAAAAGTGCTTCATAGGTGATTTATAATTCATTAATAATATACAAGAACGATACACAAAAGTAGAAAAAGACTTTTTTAAACATGTCTGATAAATTCAACAAATCTCTCCTGTTCAGAAATATTTCAAGCACATCACCTAGATACCAACAAGGTGGAACTCTAATTGTTTTTAAAACATTAAAAATACGGTAACATTCTTTTAATTACAGCTGCAGTAATTAATTTGAAGTTATATATGCTGCAGAGATCAGTAACTGGAACAAGGATCAGTAACTGGAACAACTCAAAAAATGAAAACAACCCTACTTTTCACATTCATGCAGTCATTTTACTGAGGGAAAAAACCCACTATTTTTTCAAAAAACAAAGCAGTATCAATAATGGTTATTCTTGCCACTGCATTGGTGGCATGCAACTAAAATCATTAAACCTCACCCATTCTCTCATTTCTGTAAGACATTAAAATAAAATATGAGCCGCAAATGCCAAAAGTAGTAAAGACGGTGAGAGTACTGTAGCTCTGTGGCCAGTTGCGTGATCTAGTATTTGAGAGGTTAAATGTGACATTTGTGGATAATAGTTATCTCTGACAGGTCTTCAAAACTACTTGTTACAAAAATTATGGTCAGCATAGAGGAAGAAGTCAAGAAATCCAGGAAGTTGTCAGCTTGGTGAATGGGACCATTTTCAGGCCTAGAGATTTTAAGGAATCAGGTAGAATGGATAGTTTGTGATACAGCAGTTTTGGTGTCAAAGTGAAACTAAAAGTTGAAAAAGTTTGATTTTGTGACAATTTCTGGGTTTGTTTTATTGGAGAGATGATAGCAATATTTGTTCAAAATGCTTGGAGATGGTTGTTGATTCTTTGTCTAATGTGGTTTTATTAACCAGGGTAAGGGGAATGAAGAGGGTAAATGAATAGGAAAGACGAAAAGCACCAACAGAACATGAAAACTTAAAATGTACCAGTGAATGCTTGAATTTGGCCTGTATGAAAAGTTATAAGTTAACCATTTCTTACCCACAATTTAAAATGTTGGACCTGGTATAAGTAAACAACAACTACTTTTTATGTTTGGGTTGGGGTAGTGGGGCGGCAGCAGAGAGGCTTGAAAATTGCTTTTGTGAAATAATTACTTGGAACTGAAAATTGTGAAATACTTGTTGGTAGAGGACCTACTGTCTAATATTTTTTTGGAGGGGTCGTTAGTCCTTGTAGAATTTGAGGTTTATGAACATTGACCAGTAATCAGCAAATTGCAGAGTTTTGCAAAAGAAATCACTGGACCTAAAGTGTACAGTTTTGGACATATTTGTGAGCAAGATGGTTCCTCCCCAAACAAATTTTGTACTTGCAAGGTACTTGTAGGTGCAGGTGTGAACTCATCAAAACTGCTCAGCCTTTTTAAGTTACTTGTAAACTCTTAAGTTAGGATGGACATTGGGTGGGAGGGGGGGGGTGGGGGGAGGAGGAAAAAATTTTAAGCTCCTGGCATCACCTTCAAGTCACTTAGCTGTAAGTACATATGCTATCAACAGTTGTTAAGAAAGCTCATTTGTAGGAATTTCCCCACCAAACAGTATGGTAAAATTTACTATTTACCAGGCTTATTTTTGATTTTACAAATATCTCTACACATTTTCAAGCAGCCCACATTCACACAGTACTTAACATGAATTTTAACCTAGTACATATGCATACACCCTGAAAAGATTTCTCCATGTGATAGCCCTATAGGTTATCTACCCTTTTGGATAAATGATCTGTGTCATATCAGGTTGACAATGCCAACTTCAGTCCAGGCACCCTTGAGTCATGGTGTCAATATTGACATGACATGTTACCCCCTGGTGTGCAGTGTGTGATATTGTTATTATTTTTAACTTATCATTTTGCAACAGGAAATCAAATGCTTTTGCTAGTCAAATTGAAATTCTATCTGACTTGAAAGCTAAGGACATTAATGTCATCTCAAACATATAAATGTGGATAGCTCTTTTAACTAGTACCACACTGACATAGCAGTAAACATTTTGAGTGGAGTTCTTAAACATTTACTACTGAATAGGAAGTAATTGCTATAGTAGAGTTCATTCAATTTTATGTCTAGATTAAATCAACAACATAAAACAGCCCTTGTGCTGTACATGTATATGTTGAAACAGAATGTACCTGAAAAGGTGTAGAGCATGCTAAGCATGCAACTTAGGGTCCAGAAGTCAATTTTTTAAGGCCTTCAAATTGGTTTTCAAACCTCTATTAATGCAGCTTCCAGAAATACATAACATACTTCAATTTTATGTCTTGCAGACACATTCATAGTACCTATGGGAAATGATAAATTTGACTTTCTGTAAATCTTGGAAATTTATTATGTTTTCTTGTCATGTAAAGTTGGTGTTTCAGTTTTTCCATGGGAGTACATTACAGTAGGTGCATTCATATGTGTCAAGGAGTACAGGTTTGAAACAAAGTATCACTTAAGAATCACAAAATTCAAAGTCCAGCCAAGTCCTTTAAATAGTTCTGCCACCTCTTATGCAGTTGGTAGTCTTGAACTACAAAGGGAGAAATTATGATTATTTTTCTTTACCCATGGAAATAAATGATGAAGACAATTTTAAGCCAGATAAGCCAAAAAAAAAAAAAAAGGAAAAAGAAAGATATGTATGAGGAAGCAATTTTAAAAAATATAAAAATCTTTAGGTAGTTTGAGTGATTCTCATCACATTTGAGGTAAATGAAGGCCTCATGGAAAGTGCTCAATATTCTTAGGCATCAGGTCAAAGTAGTTAAGCTGCAGTTGCCTCAGCTAAGCTGCAGCAGCTGCAGCCTGGTTTTCTTTTGATACCTATTACAATAGCAGGTTTAAATTGATCTTGCTACTGTAATGTGTAAAGGAACATGGCTGCATCTGCTGCAGCTTCGCTGAGGCAGCCGCAGCCTGAGGTTTTGACATGATGCCTACATGAGTGCTAAATGCTGTCTGATGTCCCATTACTGGTAGCCAGGTATTACTAGTATGTACATCATAGATACAAACCATTGTCACTAGTCCTTATCTAAACATTTAGAGTATGTCATGTTCATTAACTGGTAACCCCTGTCATGGCTTTCTTTGAATTTCTGTTTTCATTGCATGACCTCATTCACAACATCTAATGTTCATCCTTTATTGATTGTGTTTAATTAACAACTGCACCAGCCTGAACCATCTCTGAAAAAACAAATGCATAAAAAAACACCAGAAAAGAAAGTAAAACTGAAAAGAAAGTGGGAGGGAGTGGGGAGAGAAGGAATATATAGAAAAGAGGGTTTTTGTAAGTTAAATACATGCTTCCCATATTTTTTCAAGTTGCTAAATGAACAAAAAAAGGGGGGGGGGGGTGGGTGGAAAAGCCCCAAAAGGAAAAAAAGAATAGGAAAAGGAAAATGGGGAATTCTACTCCCTTGAATGGGAAGGTTTATTGTTTGAGTGTAGGTTTTATTTTTTATTTGAATTAAAATTGGATATTTTATTGCAAAATGAATCTTTTATGCTTTTTCCTTAGTTGTTGTAAAGTCATGTTCAAGTTACAATGAAGGTTGCATAACTTGGCATGAAGAAGGAATGACGAATTTGATGCAAAAACGCAATATTCATTTTTCTTATTTAGACATTGAAGGAGGTTGATAAAGTTTTTGTAAGAGTATCATCATCATCGTAGGGTACTTCTGTTTGTACCCAGGCAGGTTATGTGTTCTAATGTTTGTGTCTCTATTCTTATTTATTGAAATGTTGGTATCAACAAAATATTACCATGACTGAAAAAGAGAGAAATTTATCTCAAGAGTGTTGGTCAAAATAGAAGATTAGAAAGAACTTTCTTGAAATTTTGTTGCCTCCATGTAGGCCTATTAAGTGAGTCATTATTTATCAGGCTGACAAGCAGCAACAGCTTGGGCAGTATGATAAAGAAGTGTGTGATAAAAAGTAAAATATGTGAGATTGCTTGGATTTTCAGCATGGTTTATTTTCACATATACTTTTCAGTCTTTGAGAAACTATCAGTTTGAGAGTAAGGGGAGATTTGGTATATACCAGGCATTTTCAAACTTTCCTCATCAGTGTACCCCTGGAGTATACATAACCCATTGCGTATACCCCAGGCAGGGGCAAACATGGTCTTTTCCAAAATGCAGCTTTGACTCAGTTTTATTGTAACTTTGTGTGCCATTCTGTCAAGTGAGGTTTATTTGTTTTATATATCATTAAAGGTTGACTGTGGAGTAGGATCTAGCAAATCATCTAGCTGTGGGAAAGGATATCACTTACTGGTTTCACTTATCACCTGTGGTCCTCTCCTTCTCTAACAAAATAATGCATTATCTACAAGGAGGTTCATGTACCACCTGCAAAGATCCAACATACCCTTAGGGGTATGCAAATCCTATGTTGAAACCCCTGGTATATACCAATGCCAAAATAATGATATTGGACTACTGTTAGTCTATTAAAGTGACATTTGTTATGGACTGAGAGGGGTTAAAATCCTTGACATACAAGCTGAAGGATAGAGGACTGTAGCTTCCCACCTCTCCCAGAGTTTGAACAAAATCCCTTTCTTGGGAACATTTTTTGACTACAATTTACAGTTTAATCAGGTGATCAGTTCTGTGATAAGTATGTCATTTTTATCATGGCTTGATTCATCAAGACAAAGATGAAGAATTATGTATCAGATGGACTCTCTAAGCATAAAAAATACCATCATTTATCCGAATGTCTGTCAATACTCATGGGTGAGGTGACACAACTTTTACAGTGTTGGTTTAACTACATATTTGTGAGCGAGTGTCATTTGATTGTCATTGTCATTTGATTGTCATTGTCATTTGATTGTCATTGTCATTTGATTGTCATTTTAAAGATGTCACAAAATTTTTATTATAATGCACCAGTGATGTTATGTACACATCCTTGACATTCCGTTGTGACTCGGTAAACTGGCAGGCATTGGATGAGGGTTGGTTGTGTTAGGAACCCTGGGTAGGTGGACAACCTAGGCTTGTGTTTAAATACACAACATAGACTTGTGCCTGGATGCAAAACATGGACTTGCGTATGAATGCAGAACATAGACTTGTGTATGAATACAGAACATAGACTTGTGTATGAATACAGAACATAGACTTGTCAAAGAATGTAGAACATAGACTTGTTTATGAATGTACAACATTACTTAGATTTGTGTATGAATGCACAACATAGACTTGTGCTTGAATGCACAACATAGACTTGTGTTCGGGTGCTCAACATAGACTTGTGTAAGATGTTAGATGAGATGTAACGACACACCAACACAAATGTGTTATATAGTGTCAACTAGATAGAAAGTTAAAGTTTAAATACCGTTTTAAATATGGTTCAAGTACAAGTTTGGTTTCAAATACTGCTCACACACGGTGCAAGTCCTTCCCTTTAGTCACCTCTTACGACAGGTGGGAAATACCGTGGGCATATCTACAACCCCAAGCCCACAGGGGGCAGACTTGTGTAAGAATGCAGAACATAGACTTGTGCTCGAATGCAGAACATGTACTTGTGCCTGAATGCACAACATAGACTTGTGTATGAATGTACAACATTTCTTATATTTGTGCATGAATGCACAACATAGACTTGTGCTTGAATGCACAACATAGACTTGTGCTTGAATGCACAACATAGACTTGTGCTTGAATGCACAACATAGACTTGTGCTTGAATGCACAACATAGACTTGTGCTTGAATGCACAACAGACTTGTGTTCGAATGCACAACATAGAGTTGTGTATGAATGTACAACATTACTTGGAGTTGTGCATGAATGCACAACATAGACTTGTGCTTGAATGCACAACATAGACTTGTGTTCGGGTGCACGACATCGCCTTTCAAAGACTGTTGAAAACTTGTGGGTGTTTGAATCCATTGTTTATTGTTGTCATGACCTGACCTTAGATTCTATAGTTTACCAAACTACTCTATATGGAACCAGTTATCAATGACAATTTGCAGTGGTAAATCAGTTTTGTGACTATGGATGATGTTTAACTGTGGACTGTGTGGTAAATTTAATGCACAATTACATGGAATGGGGTACTCTTTAACTAGATGGGATTATACATCTAGAGTTGTCTGGTTGAACCAAGTCTACAATTATAGTAAATCATAACAACCAGGCTAATAACACTTTTTGGTATAAAGGCGAGGGGGGGGGGGACAATATTTGCCACTTGCAGTGCGTAGCAGTTGACACATGTTCTTTTCTTGTAGCACCCACATGCTGGACACAACCAAATGTTTAAATGGCACCTTGGATTTAACTGATTTAGGGACATGTTACTGATTTAGGGACATGTTACTGATTTAGAGACATGTTACTGATTTAGGGACATGTTACTGATTTAGGGACATGTTACTGATTTAGGGACATGTTACTGATTTAGGGACATGTTACTGGTGTAGGGACATGTACGTAACCCGTTCAAGGACATGTAATTGGTTTAGGGACATGCTAAGTGGTTTAGAAACATGTAACTGGTTTAGGGACATGTAACTAATTAAGGGGCATGTTACTGATTTAGGGACATGCAACTTATTCAGGGATAGGTAATTGGTTATGAAAGTTACATACATATGTCGTCTGTGCAGGCTCAGGCTAGTATGTTGCAGTGCCTGGGCCAAAACACTCTCAAACCACAATTTTGTTTGAACTTTTAATGAAAAGCCAACAAAACACTTCTTCGTAACAAATGACATTGCCTTACTTTTGGAATGTGCAATTAGCTTGTTATTAAGCAATGTGTAGTTTGAAGAGTTTATGATTGTGAAGAATTTTAAGAGGTTTGTGTGTCAGTCCATGGAGTTAAAGGAAGGGTTTAAGCATAAAAAAAAAAAATGAGTTTTTATATGAGATATAGGAACTAAATCTCAGCAGTTTGGTGAAACTTTCATCCAATTCGGACATGTGGTTCTCGAGATACAGTGTCAGCAAATGAAGTTACCACATTTGTGACCCAAAAGGAGATGGAGGCAAGCAGGGATTATATCACCTCCTCACGTTGATGAGCAATGCTTTGTTTCCTTTGTTTTTAATCTGTTGTGTTGACTTTTAAGTTAATAGGGACAGGAGCTCCCCACGGGGGATTCAAAGTTTTAAAATTTTCTATATTTCTCATACATTCACATTCTGATAACATGTGATTATGGAGGAGAAAATTGGTTGTAAAGTATAAAGCAAAGAAAAGAGTGTTCATTATTGTGAGGTTACAATGTCATAATTATGTGCTTGCTTCAAGTTCACTTTGGGTTGAAAATGTGACAGCTTTAACTGCTAATATCCTGAGAAGCACACATTGGGTTTCAATGCAAATTTTAGAGTAAGTACCCCTCTAACATATCCAAACAATCATTTGAGCCTAGACCCTTCTTTTAATGTGGACTGTGCCAAGAAAAGGTTTGCTGGAATGTGCTTCCATGTTATGGTTTAATTTGGCATTTTTCTGTACTAATTTTACTCTCCCTGCAAGTGAATGGAAAGGGGGAGGGGGAGGGGTAGAGTTGTACCCTGGCTCCATTTCAAGACCAGGAAGCCCTCTTCAGTGTGAACAAGTTTCTCTGGAAGGGGTGGCATGAGATTGTGTTGGTGTTGGAGGAGAGGGGAATGCATAACTTTCATTAAATGATTGCTACAGTTGTGTTTTATGTCTTTAGAGGAAACCAATCAGAACTCTTAAATGCAATGCTGCAATCATGTACATGCAGGTTTTATCTACAAGTACATATATTTATTGCATGGCAATAACAAAAATTGCTGTTATTTTAATGCAGATGTTTTGATCAACATTTTTGGTGAAACAGTGAACTACACTCTTGATTTAATTGTTTCTGCTGGAAATGAATGTTGGTTATTATGCTCTTCACTAAGTTACACTTTAAACTGCATTTGCTCATAATAGCTGCTTGTTTAAAAGAGCATGCACATGGCACCAAAAGCCTGGAATTCAAACATTTGTATTGAAAAAGCTGAAATTATATGCACAAAGCACAACGGCTGAATTTTACACTGTTGCATCTCAAATTTGTAATTAGCCTCAAAAATTCTCAACAAATTTGTTTCAAACCAAAATATGACATAAATACCTGTATGTTTAAAATGGTAAGGTATCACTTTTGCAAGGTCTAAAGCAATGTTGATGATAGACTGAGATAATCTGGTGGTATTAAGTGGCCACCTAAAGAAGCCTGGATTTTGACATATATGAAGATGTTGTGCTGAACTTTCTTTTTTTTAAGTTTTGGGAAGTGAGATGATTGTGCATTGATCATATTTTGACTACAAAAATAATTGGGGTATTTAAAATAATTGCAGCAATTCTGTGGTAGTCTAAGTAGAGTGAAAATTGGTTCTTTAGGGTGTACTACATGAATTATGGCTTATATGAATGTAAGGGATGTTTGGGAGAAGGTATTAGGCTATAGAAAGAAGTTTTTGTTTTCACTGTTTAAAGTTTTAAATTACAGAATTTTACTTAAATTTTTGGTTTACCTATTTTTCTGCACATTTAATTTTTGATGCCTTCTCATTGTGTATAATTTCTTTGATTAATGGCGAGAATTTTGGGTTTGGGACTTCTGTGAGGCAAAGGAAGGGGCGTGACTTGGAGATGGAGATGGGGGTTAAAGTTTCTATAAAGAAGGATTGATAAGGGAGTGTGAGTGAATTGGGGAGTAACTCTTGGAATTGTTTAAGTTTATTTCCTGGTCATCTGATTCATCTTGAATGCCTGATGCCCAGCACTCTTTGGTACTTTTATTTGAATTGACCATACCCCATTGAGGTTTAAACTAGTAGGTTGGGGGATCGAAATATAGGGGGAGAGATTAGTCTGCATTGATAACATGAAGGGCTAATATTGAAATAAGGTGTTCTAGAGCAAAGGGTGTAGTTGTGAAAGGAAGTGGGAAGACAAGAAATTTAAATAAATATGTAAAAGCTCAAAAAGTGCATCATAGTGGGAATTTTAGTGCTTCCTCATATTCATGATGATGAGCATGGCGAACAGTGGCATCAATGGAGATTCTCTGCTTAACTTTTCAGTCTGACATCTGTTTTGCTTCAGTTTACTTTAAGTGTCCACAACAGTGATGCTGACTAAATTTTCTAAATTTTTTTCATGAAAGTTGCCCACCAAGCCTCCCCAGTAAGTACTCGTCCAGTTGGGATGCGTAGCGTGAAGCCTCCTTCATCCAACAGGTCACCCCAACCACCAAGCCAGCAAGTTAGGGACCTCCCAAGCTGTGCTGTGTGTGAATCAAACATCATGTAAGTATGGGTACCTTTGACCTGCAAGCATTGTTTTGACTTCATTTACTTTTTAGCTGCAGTGTTATGATGCATTTTTATGCTGTTATGAGTAGCAGTAGCCTGGGCCTAGCAAACATTGAGAAATTATCGTGATCTAGCATACAACTGTTTGGGTCTTTCACGTGTTCTTCCATGTTGCTACATGTATACTTGTATCCATAGACATTGCTTTCTGAGGATTAGTTCTGTCTTAGAGTGACCACCATCAACCACTGTATACCAATGCCTTTTATATATATAAAATATCTGTTTTTCGTTTTGTGAGTTAGTCATATGTCTGTATTATTTGTACAAAGTTAATCTTGATTCATGGTTTTGTCAATCGTCAAACATTATTCTCGTATGGTATGATTTGATGCTTGACTTGTTAGAAAGTTGAAATACATCCAAAAGGATAGAATACTGTAGATGAAAAAAATGAAAGAATTCATTAATAGATTAAATAATGTTTTTAAACCTCATTTATTCCCCCCAAAATGGCTGCCTAGTTCTCAATTTGACTCTTGATTGTCATGGAATAGGAATCTCACTTTTAAGAAACTGATTTAAAGCAGTCTTTTTTGTACAGAACAGAAATTTTTTCAAAGGCCAGAATGTAGGTTTCAGTCACTTAAACCTAAGAATGAAACATCATTCTGTCTTTTACGATTAATCAACACGCAAATTTTTTCGATGGTGAAAAACCACAGCCTAAATACCTGTAGCATGCTGTGGAGTATAATTCATGGCTTAGACCTTGTGTACCAAGACAGATCATCAGCCTGCTTTAGTTTAAAATGGAGAGACTGGGAGAATCCAGTTTAATTGAGATATTAAAGTATAAGTAAAAAGTCTGTAGAAATTCATTCCCTCCAAATAATTTGTTTGGATACATGGATGGAGAATTACTGTAATATATTTTGACCAGATGTGTCCATGCTATTAACCATTTAACTGAAATAGTAGTATAAAACATAGTACAGTTGTGAATTTACCATGATGTTTCAGGTTCAAGTGATGGTACATTCCTGCACCACTCATATCATGGCCATGTTTACAAGAAAGAGTTTTTAAAATGTGATAAGATAACGCTTTACAAAGGTCAATTGACTGTATTTGATATACCATTCAAGAAGTACTACATTATAATACAAATGACATAGTGATATTTTGTTGATTGATCAACAAGTCAACATAACAAAAAAAAATAAAATGAAAATCAAAAAAGATTCTGCTGTGACTAATTATCAAAATATTTTCAAGCAGTGGCTTTGTATTGTCGTGGTTTCATGAAGTTTAATATTCCTTTCTGCTATGGTAGTTGCAGCAGAGATTTGCCAACTGAATTTGATAGTCCATCAAACTAGTATCATGGGATGTTGGCAATGCCCTTTTAACTGATGACTGTGTGAAAGGTATGGTGTCATGAGGATAGTAAATTTTGCTTGTGAGGAACCATCTTTCCCTTTTAAGCTCTGTTTGGTTCCAGTGAATATAAGGAAACTTAAACATTCGTGTTGTTGTTTGTTAGTGTGTTAATGTGTGTGTGTGTGAGTTTGTTGTACAAATGTCAGTTATTTTAAGAAAAGGTGACTCTTGATAAGACAGTTAAATGCTCAAACAGTAACGGGTAGCTTTGGGCTACATACATCATCACTCCAGAGTCTTCCCAGGGAAAACTATATTTATTCAAACTAGCTGGGACTGGAAACTGTGTAGGTGTACATATCACATGGCAGGATAGGTTGTTGCTCTATTGTCCTGTCATTTGATATCCTTCAAGTTGACACAAATAGGCACTCATTCCTTGCTCACAAATTTCCTTATTGAATTCCTGGTTAGGCCTTTGCATCCTACTGTTCATCTGATTGTGTAGTGTGTGCAGTCTGTAGACTGTTTAATACTGCATTATGCTGAATAAGGTGTTTTGTTGATCGTTGAGCGTAGTAATATACCCAAATTTCTCAGTAAATTAGAACCCCTTTCCTGCATTCTGATGTACTTTTTTGTGTCCTTCCTGTTTTTTTGCAACAGTGCAGTGTGCCCACAGATTCTAATCCTAGTATAGACTGCTAGACCATGTGTATTCCTTCTGCTTACAGGAAAGAATAAAGCTAGGCTTAATATATCGAAAAAATATTTAATATACGAGCAAACAAATGGTGGTGCTAATTGGATGCTCAGATGTCATCCAACACAGGTCAAATTCTTTGCTGCAAAATTATATGTAACTTTTGGCTAAGGTGGTGGTTTTAGTCTTCTTTTTACTATAAAAAGTAGTAATAAAAAGTATGTTTCATGACCGTCAATTCTACAGGGAATTTAAATTGGGACCTCAGTAAGTGGACTGGCGCCCTCTGTAGGTTTAACAGGCTAGACCGGAAATTGATTTATAGAGGACAGGTAATCACGCTGCAGAATGCTCACAGTGCTATACATACAGTAAATCGTTCAAAACCTCTTCATTCCTAAGTTCCATCTCAAGACCCTGGGGGCCATACAACCTAGCTGCCTCTTTGGCGCTCACGGTTAAACATTGTTACTACCTGTATGTACGATATATGTACAGTAATATTACCCTGTTCCAATCTTTTATGCTGAGCACCAAGTACGAAGGCAACAGGTTCCATTTTTAAGCCTTTGGTAAGACTTGACTGGGATTCAATTCCAGGTCTTCTGGCTGAGAGGCGGATGCTCTTACCAGTAGGCCAAACAGTCGGTTCAGACTGAAATGCTGCTTTGGATAGGGGGGGGGGGGGATGGTGAATGGTTGGAAGTGTTTAAGGTACAGTAGTAATGGGTTACCAGATATCTTTTATGAGTAGCTTTGGCCATTTTGGGTAGTTCGCATTGCGATCAAAGCTTTTAAGTGCTGATATTTCCTTTTATTAAGAAGGGTGAAGCCCTCCACTGAAAGGTTTTACCATTTTTGGGACAGTATTCTTATAATTATATTCCAAACTCATCATTATTGGATGGTAGATGAAGATGAATATCTTTATGCAAAATGGTGTGAAAGATTTGATTATTTCTACCCTGCAGAGGGCGTTTTGTAAGAGTTATGGGATTGCCAATGCACGAGGGTTGCTTCAATTGTCGTGACTGTGGCATCTCATTGCGTAACAAAGGTAAGCTAATCTGTGAAAGAAAGTTTGGCTCTGCATGAGTAAGATACTGGAATACTTTTGTTTAATTTCCCATGGACAGAATGAATCTCTAGCTAAGTTTGAATCAACAAAGAATCCCAATTTGCAAAACAAAAAAGAAAAAAAAATTGCATGACATTAATACTTCCCTATCTACCATCTTATTTCTTTTGTCTCTTTGATGGAAAGTTTTGTTGCTTGCCAGTTCTATCAAAATGGATCTGAAGTAGGGGTAATGGTGATGATTAATGTGGCTTGTCATCAGCAACTCATGAGAGGGCTGGGGGTGGAGAACTTAAATTTGGAAAAGCAGTTTGACTGATACATCCTGAGAGCTTCAGTTTTTCAGAAGCAGCTGTGAAGTTATTTTTTATTTTTTTTATTTTTTTTTTTCTCAGAGGGTTGGGGAGTGGACATAATTAAAATATCAGAGGAATTTCCCCCAAATTCCCTCAACTATGCCAGTATTGTAGTGCTGACTGGGTGGCCATGATGTTTCATTGGCTATTAGTAAATGGTATGCTCTTGATGAAACTAAAGCTATAGCTCTAAATTTAGAACGGTAATTCTTAAACGTTTATATCCATCAAACTTTTAAATGGCTGGAAACTTGATACGATCGTGATGGTACTGTATCTGTAGCTATGTGGCAAGTGACTCATACTGTGCAAAAGGGTTTATGCTGGCTGCGGTATATTAAAACAATAAAGTTGTGTGCTTTTGAGAATGTCTGCTCACTGCAGTTTTCATTAATGGGGGAATGGTTATGGGCTGTATCTTAGTTACTATCTATATTTCTATACATTTTTGATTGAATATGAAAATCGTTTTAGTTGTTTATATTCTCTTACTATTTTTTCAGTAAATAGTGGTGTTTTATTTCACACCCTTGTCTATTTGCAGTAAATTTACTGAATTGTTGAAGACAGAAGGCTTCTAATTTATCCTGAAAATGTTATTCTTGAAAAATTCTAAAAAGGATTTTGTTGTAACTGCTCCTAGTCATGCAGTGGGGAAGGGGGAGGGGTGGTTAGGGGGGAGAAAACAGTTGAACAAGTGTGTTGCAGTGTGGAGAGTGATTGGGTTATGATAACTATTAAATTTTTACTCTGGAAAAGTGTGAAAATTAGTGTCAGGGTTAGGTTACTGTAGATCGATATTTCTTCCAGAGAGGTTTACAGGCTTACAGTATTTCATTTATTCATGCTGTGTTGTATGCTTCTAGATACTGTCACTGAAATCTACTAGCTCCACATCCCATAACAAAGTGCCCAGTGAGGTGATATCACTGTAATTGATGTATGGGGTAATGTGCCCTTTGAAACATAGTGGGTATCAAATAGCAGCAGTCATCTATTTGTATCAACATACTCATTAGGCCCAGTTGTAGTTAGTCAATCAATCAAGAGTCGGATGTTTTGTGACAGAGGAGCATCATCCATGACCACAGGATAGGGAGTGGCGGGGTTATTTAAGTGTTCTACGGCTTCAATAGAAAGTTATTCTCTTTTAAGAGCATAGATTACTTCATGCAAATTTTAATTTGTGTCACAAACCATTCTCGATGCTGATGACTTGTGTTTTCTTTGAGGTTATTATAACATTGATGGAAGAGTGTACTGCAAAGACCATGCTACTGCTAGGACACAAGGGAGACGACCTGGAGGGTAAGACCAAGGCCAGACACCCCAATTCATCACTACTGCTAGATCCATTACAAAAGATCTTGTCAGGGGTCACATGACATAATTTGGTCTTCCCTCTCAGACAGAAAATTGTTTGCATTGAAGATGTGAATAGTTCAAGTAAAAAAATTTTCAGAACTGAGATATTCCTGACCATTGATTCCAAATTGGACTTTACTTTTCATATTGTCATCATATCAACTTTCCTATAGTTATATTGCTGAAAAGGATGCAGCTACAAGTTTCATGGACATAACAGATTACCACTTTAGAGGCACGACAAATCTGGTTTGCAAATTAAATTTAAAAAAAAAAAGGTCCCAGTGATTTCTGACCTTTGTGCTTTGGAATGTCATGTGACCCCTTAGAAACAGATGCACTGATATTTTGTTAGTATTCATGCAGCACAGAACAGACAATGTGTAAAGACTCCAGCAAAGCCACCTATAAATTGAAACCTGCTATGTACCTACACTCCTGACCTAAACTGTTAATTGTACACTACTTCTAATAGTGGGTATAAGTGGGTGGGGTAAAACTTATCCTCCCCCCCCCAAAAAAAAATGAATGACAAATTTCAGAGAATTGTAGCAACACTTGTATTTATTTGCATCAATGCATTCTTAAGATGGAACAAAGGAACTTAGTGAAATGTGGAAACAGTTTTTTCTGGAAAGTGAGGTGAGTTTAACATTCAAATGGTCATGGTTAATTGGCCATCATTACAATAAGAGAAAAGTTTATGGTGGCTTTGCTTTTTTAAAGAAGGGAATGTTTGACCCTACCTACCTACTTCCTTTTCCCCATCTGAAGTGAAAAGACAAGTGAGTTTGTAGTTGGTTTGCATGGCTTGACATCATTTGATTGTCTTTTATCTGTATCTAACACATATGTCTAATTGTCAAGGAGCTAATCAAGCACCAAGCTTTCACCTAGCTGTTGTTGTACTGAGTTTGAACCTGTATTTAACCTACTAGCAGAGTTATTTACATGATTTTGACTTGTAATTGTAGTCAAATGCAAGTATAGTGTGTTCATGTGCATGGTGTGTTTATCTGTTTCACATATGTACTGTATACACCTGTTTTACTGTCATGTATGGCATGTAGTAGACAGAAAAATTATTTCCAGAACATTTTGCAAGTGAGTGTCTACAAATTACTTGAGCGCATGTAGGTCACCTCTGATTATGAGTACTTGTAGTCAAAAATTTTTGCTTAGAGTACCAGTGAGTACAAGAGTACCAGTGATTCTGAGTACAAGGATGTTACTGTTTACTTGGTATGAATATGAGTAAGGGAATCTTTTGTTCTGTGCTCAAGTAGTACCCTACCAGTGGCTCTGAGATGAAGTATTAGAGAATTTTGGTTTTGAGTGAGTTTATGAGAGAAACTCAGTTTCTGAAGAGATGCACTGAAGTACCTCTGGTACTAAGTAGAGGTAACGGAAAATGATTGTTCTGAGTATTAGTACAAATTTGGCTATGGTTTTAAGCAGGGGTAGAGTTCTTTTTGTAATAGGAGTACAAGAGTACTGTACCTCTTGATATTAGTATGGCAAAGAATATTTTTTGTTCTGAGCACAAGTATTAAAGGTCATTTGGGACAGAGTGGATGGTACTCTTGGCTTTGAATGAATACAAGGGAACCTTTGCTATGGAGTAGTAGTCAAATTCCTCTGGTTTGGAGTAATAACAGGTGTAACAAGAGTATCTCTTGTTCTGAGTGTGGTTTACTAGAAAACTTCTGGCATTGACTCAGATGACAAGATAACTTCTGCATTTGTGTACTTGTAGAGAAGTGTGTCTAAGGCTGTTAGTATAACTTACAGTACAGTGTCCATATTTCTGAGCAGAATTTGAGTAGGCATACTTAGGTATCATTTCAAAACCTCAGAGTGCAGTCGGCTCAACCAAGCTGCAGAAGCTGCAGCCATGCTTTGTTGATACACACATTTCTATAGCAGGATTAATTCAATACTGCTGTTATAAAATATATAGTAACATTACAGCATGGCTGCAGCTGCTGCATCTTGGCTGAGACAGCTGTAGCTTGACTGTTTTGACATGTTTCCTTAATCACCTCTTGTCATGACTAGTGCTAAGACTACT
The DNA here is from genome assembly GCA_029531755.1 of Holothuria leucospilota. Taxonomy (NCBI): domain Eukaryota; kingdom Metazoa; phylum Echinodermata; class Holothuroidea; order Aspidochirotida; family Holothuriidae; genus Holothuria; species Holothuria leucospilota. The sequence continues at coordinate 11,693,712 of CM055980.1, read as the reverse complement.
CATGTTAATACCTCATCTAAGAGTTCACATGTGAGGTGTTAGCTATAAGCCATCCAAACATGTGACTTTCAGATATTTTCATTTGATGATAATGTCTTTTTCATAAAAAATGTTATTGGCATACATAAATGAGCAAGAAATGGTAGTAACTTCAGATGATACTACAAGGGGGTGGGGACACCCAGGGACAAGTCAGGTGGCCATACAAACATCTAAAAAAAAAATCAATAACATTCACTGGATGATGAAAATTTCTAGTTCTAGACATGCAGTACAATCAGTTCAAAAGTCTTCCAAAACTATCACCATTTTGTATCTAGCCATCGGGGCTGGAAAAATGTTTATTTCCTGGGAAGGAAGTCAAATTGTCCACAAGACAGGAGGCCTATGTATTTTCATGTACAAAAATGGCACATTTCCCTCCAGTTGCAAAAATTTCCCTCCAAATACCCAAATTTCCTGGGAAGGAGCCTCCCAGCTTCCCAACTTTTTCCACCCAGGCTAGCCATCTTACTGCACTTCAAGAAAAGACAGTACATGTAACACTGGCATTGGGTGATTACGGAAAAACCTACCTCAGATGCTTACTATACTATAGTTGTGCTATTGGCAGGAACTAAGCTTGATGCTCATAATTTTTTAAAATTAGTCAATTTGTCTATATCTAGTATTTGTACATTTGTTCAAGATAGTAACAATAGAACACAGGAAGAAATATTCAAAACTTTAATCAAACTACATTTACAACAGCTCTCCGATGACAGGAAAAAAACAGTGGTAGTAATAATTTTGACAGTCCATCAGATTGTGATAAGTAGAAGTGACATGCACCTTAAGTGTCAAAGTTGATGCTTCAGAAACATATTTTAAGTCGAAGTAAGCCTGCACCACTGGTAGACGGGGTTCAAGTTTGTAGTTACGTGTCCTTGGCATTTAAAAAATGCATGCCCCCATAAGTATGTGTGGTATTTCCCTAGTGATTTGGAGATGTTGGATCTGTTTTGCTTTCTTTCTCTACGGGATTTTTTTTTGTGTGAGCACTGCTCTCAGTTTTCCCCCCTTCTTCCTTTCGCCATGCACCTCAAAAGAGTTTATGTACATTTATTCATCCTGTGACCCAGTTACTAATTACAAAAACGAATGCGAATGCCACTCGTAAATAATAGTGTTAGGGAGTAGTGGTCTGACTTAATTTGAGCAATAGGAGGCTTGGGGAGCGAGCTGCCGTCTGAGAAATTTTGGGAGAGCAGGCTACGATACATAGTGAAACATTGACCTTGACAGCTACGTGAGGGAGAAGTCCAGTCTGATACTAGGATAGCTCAAAGGTGCAACACGATTGCGACTCTACAACATAGTGACTTGTATTTTCTATTGGATGTGGGAATATTAATCAAGTTAAATGGATTCAAGGTACTGTATGACTGTGGATGTATTGTGTTACATTAGTTTATATTAGTAGGAATGTTTTACTACTCACTCTACGAGACTCTATTAAGGTGTCATTTACTTTCTATTTCTCTCATTGTGTGTCTGATTTGGGTGGTTGGTGCTTGCGAGTGGAATTCTTCTATTATCATACACTGTTCTTTAAGCATTTTGACTTTTGGTAAAGGTTTTTTCTTTAGTTATTTTTTAACATGTTATTGTATGTATGTTACATGTACAGTATGTACATCAAAAAACTGCAGAAAACTTATTATATGAAAAGTATTTCGTGCTATGTTATCACTTGTTATCAAAAATAATTTTTACTTTAGAATGGTGAAAGTTTTATGAAGGAATTGATCTAATTTGGAAAACAAAACTGTCTTGCAGTTGTAGATGACAGTTCAAGCCAAAATCTCAACAAAACTCTTAAAACTACAGTAAAACTAAAGGGAATTTTCAATTTGGTCCATTTTGCTTTTGAAATTATATCAGTTTCACTGTTTTCTTCATTATAAACCACAAACAGTATAACAATTGTTTGAAAATAATAGCCTATGTTTATAATTTAGGAAAAAACATTTGATGTCAATATTTCTTGCTGTTTTTCAGAGGATGAATTAACAATACAGTATCAAAAGTGTGGTATAACTCATATAAATGGATGCTGCAGTAATATAGAACACACTGCAGTGTGAACATACATTATGTATAATGCTATTGTTTGATCAGACTTCCATATGTTGTGCTTTTCCGTCAGTTTTATGCTTTCAATCTCAGACAGAACAATTATTTTCCAAGTTAATGAATTTTGTTTATGTTTTCGGAAGGAAATTGCAAAGTTAAGCAGATTGTATGGTATTTTTATTTTGCATGGGGGTAAGGGGTATTTTGTTGCAAACGAGGATTGAGTAATGTTTTCAGTTCTTTCCTTTTGCAAAGTTTTATGAAGTTGCATTTGCTTTTTACATTGCCTTAATTCTTTGTTCAAGCCACAGCAAAGAAGATATCTGGGAATTTGGAAGTTTTTTGGGTTCCTTCAAGTTTAAAAGGTCTTGCCTAAAGACTACAGAATAATCTGAATAGCAGAAAACAAATGCAAAATTTTGAAAGTAAAATATAGTGTTTCTTCAGCTTGAATGCCCACATTAAGGTGACCCATTCCTTTAAGAGCTGTTGTGGGAAATTTGAAAAAGTTTTATCTTTGTGCATGCACCAATAAATTGTTTAGTTTTTAATTGATTTTTGGATTTAGTGGCAAAGGTTAAATCAGGGGATTTAATTCAAAATATTTAGAAAAGTTGTATAAAGGGCAAACTGAGTCATCCCAATTTGAAGATTAAAGTGTACTCTACAGAAGTCCTTATTCATCTATGGATTTTTGTATTTAGTAGACAACAATTTGTTTCATGCAAATAACTCTTTGGTTTGATTGAAAATGTGGAGTATTTATGTTGTGAGAGATAAATATAGTTGTAAGGGAAGTTAACTGACATTTGTAAGATGTACCTGTTATTTCAAAATAGAGGTGGGTGCTGACTGCAGACTATTGCCTTTATTCCCACAAAGCGTTACTTGCTAGACTTACAGGAAAGGGTGCTGTCCCTAAAGTTGCATTAGTCTGAGGTATTTTAAATACTGTATTGGCCTGCAATTTTGGATTTTGTGGTGGCATCAGTGTTTATCCAAAAAATATTCCTACTTCAGATGATACATCAGTATGTTTCTGTGATTGTCATGATTTCAGATAACTTGATATATGTAAGATACAACTTCTCCTCAGAATGTGATTCAAACTGCAGATGTCAATTGAATTAGTCGGCTCCTACATGTTTATAATAAAACAAGCTCGTTAAGCTCGCTCTGGATGAAATTAATCCCTTTCCCTTGCTATGGATGTGATTGATTGTAGATAACATTCAACCTCCAGCTGGTGCGAAGATGAATTTATCGTATGGCATCTGCCAGGAGGCAGACATCACCATGGTGACTGTAACAACAAGACCATGCTTGTGTCAATAGATTGATAAAAAAATGGCCCTTTAAATGTCCTCTTTGTCAGAAATTTCCCCAGCATTATAGTGCTCTGGGCTGTTGTGATTGCTTTTCAAGGCTTGAATTCTAAAAGTTTGCTATGCGTGGGTAGCAGAAAGATTGGTTCAGTGTCTAACTGGTCCTTTTGTCTGGTAGCTGGTACCATCTTCTAACCTGCAGTGTCATGAACTCTACTCCATTTTTAAAGAGGTTGGAAGTGCAATACCTGGAGGAGGGAGTGGCTGTTCACCCCTCCCAAATATCTCTCTGCTCTCCCATAAGGGCAGTCCATACAGTTGCATGCTAGTGATGTGTGTCAAGTATGGATAGTATTCGAGCTTGAATAGTGATTAAGGCTGTTTCTCAGCTTTTATGTGAAGATCATACAGTATGTAGTAGCTATTCTTTTAGGGCTTCCAAGCTAGAATGGGGGCCATGTGTGACAGGTCCATGTTGTAGAGATTTGAAGACTGAGTGGTTGGTCACATTTAGTTTGGTTTCCATTCAGCCAGGCTCCTCAAGTTGAGTGCCAGGTCACTCAAATAGAGTGCAAGGTCACTCAAAGAGAGTGGCAAGACACTCAAGTGGAGTGCCAGGCTCGCAAATAGTGCCAGGTCACCGATATAGAATGCCAGGTCACTCATATAGAGTGCCAGGTCACTCAAATAGAGTGCCAGGTCATTCAGACAGAGTGACAGGTCACTCAAATAAAGAGCCAGGTCACCCATATAGAGTGCCAGGTCACTCAAATAGAGTACCAGGTCACTCAAATAGAGCGCCAGGTCACTCAAATAGAGTACCAGGTCACTCAGATAGAGTGCCAGGTTGTTCAGCCAGAGTGACATGTCCCTCACATAGAGCCAGGTCACCCATATAGAGTGTCAGGTGACTCAAATAGAGTGCCGGGTTATATCGAGTGTTAGGTTATTCAAACAATGCCAGGGCATTTTAGAGTGCAAATTCTTTTAGAATGGCTTTTTCGTAGTAGAAAACTTGCAAACAGTTGTGGGAAATTTGACTTACTTCATGGGGAGTAAACATTTTTCCAGCCATGCGGGCTGCTTTTTTTCACACCCTCAGAGTGTGTTGGTATGTGAGGTCAAATGTCCCACCTAGGCTGGATTAGCCATCACCTGGCCCCAAGGCTAAGTCAGGTCTGACCAGTTGCCATCCATCTCTTGATGATGTTCTTAATTGTTAGGGGCCAGGGGGTGCCATCAAGGGGCCCAAAGTAGACCTTTACATCCTACAAGATTTGTAGGAGTGGTCTCTAACAAAGAATGTAAATTTGTCAGTCATTGCAGGATTTAGAATTTTGAAGACCCCCCTGAATGTGGAAATCACTTTATTTTTCATTTTGATCTCAAATCAATGAAATTTTTAAAACCATGGAGCTAATTTTTGGGTGATTTATGAGATTATGATTCAATATTGTCAAGTCATTCACTACTTTAATGTTCAATATAAGTTTTACCATGTAAAGTGCTTTCAATAATACTGTACATTAGGAAGAACTCTTAGCCTCCCTTCTAGAAATAGTTACTCAGGATTTTAAGTCAGGAAAGTAAGATCCAAAATTGATACATTTCAAGACTTAATTCTGCCTTATTTCAAGCTTGGATATTTCCTGACTTATCTAGTCTGTTTGGAATCATAATTTGGTCAGGACTATAAAGCATGTCAAGAGTCAGGAATAAGCATGAAATCCTATTCCAGCCTTACTTCATGCTAATTTTAACTTATTCCATGCTTATTTCATACTCCAATCGTACTTAAACTTCCAGAAGGGCTGGAAAGAATTAAGAATGAGGGAGTTTGGAATGTGTATTGAGTGTGAAAGGAACTTTTTAAAGTGATCTACAGTACTATGAGTGCATTTTAAGTTTTAAGTGAAAGTGATGTATCCAACATTTAACAAATTGTAGGAGTTTGTTGTCTCTTTGAGCCTTACACAGGTGACATGATACTAAAATTAAATGACTTGCGACTCATTCCTTACGATAAGGTTAAGATGCTATCTTTGTCCCTAGAGTGATGCGTGGGAGCAACATTTTGAATAACATCCCGTTATGACGTGCCTAGCTGTAACTTTTGACTAACAAACTCCATGTGTTTTATGCTGGTCAGATGTTTTGCACCTTTGGTGCCCCTTTACTAACTTGTGTCTGTTTTTTAGCACTGTGTTGTCAGTAAGCCCCATTCAGTTTGACAGAATGTTGATTTGTTGTCTTAGCGTAGAGGTCAAGGGTCATCAGAATGTATCTGCTGTGTGCATGATACCCTCCTTCACTGATTCATATACTGTTGTCTGCATTTGTTAAAAACAACACTGAATAAATGTAGGTGACCTTTTACATTTTGGACTATATGAAATTGTGTATGAGATACAGTAATAACATATCCTTGCCTAAAAACAAATGCCTGGAAAGAAGAAAAATATTTCATCGAAATCTGATGATTGAGTTTGTTGCAACGTGTAAACTGACAGTAATTTTGAACTGTTCAACTAATCAACAACATACTGTATCTAGGTAACACCAAGGTCTTCAGTGGCTTTGCTAGGAAAAGCCTTACTGTTTTATCATTTTATAGATTTTGAAATAATTTCTTGTGAGCAGAGCTCTTGGTAATACATTTCCATGTCATAATTGTAATCTTTTTATCCTTTTTTTGTCAGGCCATCTCATACACCAACCTATTCTCAGCCTACCCAGAGGAGCCCACAGGGCTATGGTAGCCCTCAGTCATATGGCAGCCCTCAGTCATATGGTAGTCCCTCCCCTGCAAGTTATGCTCCTCCTCCACCACCCCCACCACCTCCTGTTCAGTCAGCCCCAGCGAGGTAAGTCATTATAAGGTGATAACGACTTGTTACTACTGTATCATTACTGTAGTTGTAAAATATTTTGAAAGCTGATTCTTGAAGTTACTGTGTTGGAACCATAGAAATAAAAGTAAGGGAGAATGACGTCAGCCGATCTGGACTGAAGCCATTGATCTGGCCAGTCTGTACGGCAACAGAGCACCGGCGCGTAATACAAATATCACGTCATTGCTTTTGCCTCAAGTATTGGCAAAGAAACTACAAGTTTTCAAGTTAGGAGTATAAAACAAAATACTTAAGGCACCATGACTTATTTCTTTGTGAAAATTACTCCAAATCTTTCGAAAAATGCATAAAATAAGCTATAACTTCTGCAGCAGAATGCACACTGTACGTACGGAGAGACATCAATCAACCAGGTCTTTTGCCGTACAACGAAAGCGCCCTCACAATTTTCGTGGCTTCACCGGTTAAACATGCATGGATGCATTGTGTTAGTGTTCTCCCCTTACTTTTATTTCTATGGTTGGAACTAAATTAAGAAATTATTCAGAATATGAAGCATAAGTGAAAATTTTACATTTTATTTGTTCTTAAAGATTGGGTCTTCCTTTTCACAGCTTTTAGAAACTTTAATTGCAATAAAAACCTTCCTTTTTCAAGGATTCACAAAATCCTTTGCCCAAGTGATGTCTGATAGAAGGGATCCTACCTTGGAAAAGGTGGTGGGAATGAGAGGGAAGGGGTTAAGAGGAGGGAGGGGACCTTGAGCCTGATGTCATCACACTCTACAACAAACCCTGAACTGTTTATACGAACTTGGGATAAGAGACTCAGTATTACCCTGAATAATATGTTACAGTGGCAGTGTTATGTGTAGTTTGTACACTAGTGTGGTACGGAACTTAAACAAGTACCCCTTACTCATTACGATGAAAACATCTTGTACAGTAGCATACAGTATTCAATAGAGGCTTTTCATATGACGTCATAATACTCCCTGGCGCCATGCTGGACTACATGTAACTTTGTAGTAGACCACACTCGATGCGCTTCCTCAATGAATGTGTACAAACCACGTATACCACAGAGCACACTGTGAGTCGCCTTCAGCATACTACTGCACAAAGCCACGTGTTCTTGGCATGAGCGTCGTATAGCATGGCGAATCTGTGATGTGATTGCAAAGCCTCTATAGTATTATAAAATATTTGTTATTTACAAAGGATGTGTTATTTAGTTTGTAATGCAGTCATCTGTCATATTACTTGCCAACATCAGTTGTGCTTTATGAGGAGAATTTGGTGAAAAGTATGCCTGGGTCAAAGGTCATATGAAATGAACTGTAGTAAAACTGCACTTTTGGTTTCCAGTGTCAACATGCAACCTATGCATAAACTATTACTGCAATTTGCAAGAAGTTTATAATACTTGTTACAAATTTATGGAATTTTCAGAAAATTTTGTCAGTAGTTTTATAATGAATTCTTTCAAGTGATTTTGGCCACATGCATATGTGAATACTTGCATATGGGGTTAGCTTGTCTGACCCCCCTGTTGTTGGCACCCTATCATTTGCTGTGATGTATTGTAAAATCCAAGTGGCTAAACTCTCCTAGAATAATAGATTTAATTTCCCATAGAGTGGGTAACCTTTCATCAAGGCATTTTGTCAGTGTGTGCCAGTAGTAACAATGTGTTTTAGTCATGGAAGGGCTACCTTGGGTAGTACTTTCATGGCGTAATTAAAGAAAGGAGATTCTGTCTGGCAACATTTCAGGCTGTAAACCTGCATGCTTGTTGGTGGAATGTTTAAATATTAAGAATGGAAGTTGGTCAGTCATTGCATGATTTTTTTTATGTTAGGTTAGAAGTAGGAAGAGAATATTTTCGAATGCAGAAATAACGTATACCTTGATACACCTCTGAATTGAGAAACATTTAGAGTGAAAGGGTGAGGTCACAATTTGTTTTGCATGATGTTTAATTGGTGAATTTTCATCCTGCAGTCATTATACCTTCTTTACGTTTGTGGAAACAGTGATTAATTGTGTGAGATATCACTATGTTATACGAAAGATAATCCACACTGTATGCAACCATCTCTCACAAAGTTTTCTCTTAGTGTAGAATTGGTAGTGCAATCAATCGTGACAGGTTCCATACTTAAACCTTTTTTGTAATGAAAAAGTTTTTTCAAGTACAGAAGTTTACAGTTAACTTGAATTTTCTCTCTGGTAGCTATGTATTTCCAGCTCTGATGTGACATTCATATAAATTTATAGGCTTGGAAGACTCCAGTATTTTTGGAGTCAGGTACTCGCGGCCAAATTAGTTGCAACTCTGAATGAGTTTTTACAGCTTAGTTTCTAACCAATTGGCTTAATTCGGGCCAGCCACAGCCTTTTTTCCAGTCATAACTGACACAGGAATGTATACCTCAGCAGCTGTAAACTGTTGACTACAAGCCTATCAATGAGTGTTAACACACCAGTATTCTCACGATACAGGCTTCTCAATGGCTGAGGTTCTGAGCCACCTATGCTAGATAATCATGGTGGCCAGCTGAATAGAAAAGTTGTGACTGAATAAGGAAAAAGATCAAAGGAGCCTGCTGTGTTATGATACTTTATTAAAACTTGTGAAATAACACAAATATTAACTCCAAAATAGAACATTTGCAAATTTTTTGTAGTATTGAAAATTACTCAGTCATGATTCACAGGAAAGTGGAGTCACTACACGACTCCTGGACAGGAGTCGAGTATCGCGGCTCTGAAGTTGAGTCAGGTAACACACCAAAGCTTAATTCATATGTCCTTATTGAATATTGATTAGAACCAATGTTTGCCATATGCTTACAATAGAATTCAAATGCAGATCAGACCAAAGTTCAACCCATCACCTCAGGAGAATCCCAACAACTTGATCATCAAGGCTCTACAGGACCACCCGGACAGTCTGGAATCGTATGTTAATCATATTTAAATTATGAACTACTGTAGTTTCCTTGTAAAAAGTTTTAAACAGTTTCACTTCAGTTGCAAAGATGTTCAATTGTAAGAGGTGATTTATGTAACCATTACTGCAGAATTCAATGGGAGGGGTGGAGGAAGGGTGGGGAAAGGGGGTAAAGAGGTGGTACCTTGAATTTACTAATGAAAATTTAGCCACTTTTGACTTGACATTTGACTTAAGAGCAAAAGCTTCTTAGTTTCTTCCTGGTACTGTTCAACTTCTTCGGTGTAAGAAGGGTGACTTTCTTCGCTTGCTTAAAGCATGTTTGCTCTTTTGACAGTACTCAGTCATAGGTTCTTCCTGTGTGCACTGTGTGATGTCTCATGCAACAGGGTTTATTTTGGAAAGAAAAGTAAGTTTGCAACTTTTAGGATGGAGGAAAAGGAAGGGGGTAGGGGTAAGGAAGGGGCTAGGGGTAGAGGGAAATAAAGCAGCTATGCCTCTGGTTGTGGTTGCAGTTTTGTCTTATGTCTATTCATGATCAAACAAAGGGACTTGGGTTTAATGCTTTCCAGAATTGGTCTTTTCTACTGTCCTCCCCCCCCCCCCCCCCAAAAAAAAAATAGTGGGTTGGTCTGTGAAGCAAGTTTGGTATTGTGCTCATCTGTGCCTGTCTTCAGAAGTGATAGTCTTTAATACAACAAACATGTCATGTCTTGACATTATAATTGGAGGCTTTATGTCCTATGAAAGACAAACAAGGGTGTATTTAGAGGTTGTGTTCAGTCTTAGTTAACAACTTTAAATTTTAGCCAATTAGTACCAGGTGCACTCAGCCAGGTATAAATTTGATATGCAGTTATGGCAGGTTTTTATATTACATGCTCTGTGAGCTATTTATGAAGTTCAGGCTTAACAAAGTTTACTATCTAATCAGTCACATCTACACGGACCTCCTGTCTTCTTGTAACAAGACGTGGCCCTGATCGTATCTTATATTCACCAAATGAAAAGAGAATTTAGTGATACGCGTAAATGATGCATGCGGACATGCAGATGGGGCATGTATTTATTTTGACATCCTTTATGAAGTTAAAGTATGAAACTATAAAACTATTAATAGGAGCATTCCATTCCAGTTTGTTTATGGTATTGAGTGGAATACCGCAGAGATTTATTACAAGTCCTCTTAAAGTCTGGCTTTACTATGGAGCACTGTGAGTTTGTTAGTTTCTTCAGCCTTGCAACTAATGCAAACTGAATGCAGCTCTCTGGCTTATACAGTAGTGTTGTAATTATGCCAAATGTATGAAGGGTGGGGGAGGGTGGAACGTATCGCTTGAGGCAGTTTTTTGCAGCTGTGTGTCAACTCTTTGTTAATGTATTTCTCAGTACTTTTGTGTATAACAAAATTGCTGTAAGGTATTGATGCCAAATCTTGCCTCAAAAATTGCTACACAGGTATGATTCCAAGAAACTACTGTAGATGTATTACAAGAGGAAAGAGACTGGATTATTATTTATCATTAACGACATTGATAGTGAAATCGTATCTACTACATAAAGATTTGTTTCTGAAAAGAATTAGATGAGTTAGATGAGATTTAATGACACACCAACACGAATGTGTTATATAGTGTCAACTAAATAAAAAGGTCAAGTTTAAATACAGTTTCAAATATGTTTCAAGTTCATGTTTGGTTTCAAATACAGCTCAAATACGGTTCAAGTCCTTCCCTTTAGTCGCCTCTTATGACAGGCGGGAAATACCGTGGGCATATTCTACAACTCCCAGCCCACAGGGGGTGTTTCTGAAAAGAAAAGAAAATATTTGTATACATTTATTTTGGCCATTTTTTTCATTTATGTCATTTGAATCAGTAATACTGTGTTAATTTAAAAGGAATTTAATTAGGAGGTTTAGTAGATATTACCTGAATCGATTTTATATAAAACTGATAAGAATGTAACTTTGAAGTGAGTGTGTCGTTGAATGTATCTTTGCCAAACTGTTGTTACTGAAGGTCTAAACACTTCAATATTTCACTTTTGCTATTTTTGCAGTGTGAAGGGCATACAGCCCTTTTTCACTGTTAGCAATGTTGCGAAACACAAATTGACCTCAGAGGTCGAGAGGGAACGTAGAGGGTACCAGCCGCCACCTAGCGGACCTCGGTAAATGCTTAGTGTCTGTGCTAGATTTGTGTGATTCCTGTTGTAAAAACTGTATGAATATTAATGTCAGAGTGCATGTACTGTAAATAGGTCAACCGTGACAATAGCTACAGTATTGAGCCAGTGAACGTCCAGTTTGCCCTGGTGTATCTCAGGAACTGTGTTATGTTTTAAATTGTAATGACTTTCAGTTTTTATGAAGGCAATATTTAATGACGATTAGAAGTTGAGTGGGTCAGTTTCATTTATAAGGGGAAGCAGACTAAGTATTCTACATAGAATGAGAAATGAGATTTAGTGTACAGCTGTCACTGGTTTTTGACCATTGAAAGACTGACTATGGACAGAGAATCTGCTCATGATAATGAAATTGTTCTTTCTTTTAAACTTTATTCTTCTCATATTTGGACAAATGAGATGCAAGTTAAGGTATAGATTGTTTAAATTGCCACACTTGATTCATCTAGAAATGAGAGTCAAACACTCCCTGTTTACACATTCAATCACAGCTTCAGTATATTACATATTTAATGCTGAGTCACTGGACATTCCAAAGACATGGAGTTATTTCTTTATGAATTTCATCTTGTGGTAGGGGAGACTCCCCTACAGAAATTTGGTACTGTCTCGTAGCTGGAGTCATGGTTGACATATTGTTTGATGAGCCAATTTATTGTTATTAAATTCTGTTAGGGGCCATTCTGGAAGAAGTTACTTGTAGGCTAAAAATTATAAATTGAATCATGTGAATTTAAAGGTCAAGGCTGTGTAAAAAACACACAGTAGGATGGATGGAATTGTGGTTTACAAATTTTTATGACACACAGCCAAAATATTTTCAGATGTCATATTTCAGGAATGGTCTCTAATATGATGGCAGTCTTCTGTTGTGTTATTGCTGTGGTTGGCTTTTGTAGAATCAGGGTTCACAACACAGAATCATGAATGCCAAAAATAGCACCTATTTTATCCTAAATTGTTTATAATTCATTCACTCAAAGCATGACACTTTATTTTCCCAAGTAGATATGTTCCTCTTCCTATTTGATCAAACCCATAAGGCACATTTCGTTTCTCTCCTTTTACATCTGAATTTTGACTTTTCAAGCATGGGTTTGCTGTCAATTTTTCCGCTGTAGGTCAAATTTCATTGTTTTTCAAAATTGTCAAGGCTAAAGGTGCTATGTGCATCCAGTCTGCAGAAATGTCCCCCATTTTGAAAATTTCTTTTTGGAGATAAAAAGGGTGTTTCTTGTGAACAAAATATATTTCTTGACCACTTCAACAGCCAACCAGGGCATGTCTTGTGTTTGTGTGTTTTTAATGTGAATGTTAAAGGAATCAGTATTTTTCACCTTGTGATACTTGTGGCCAAGTGGATATTATTTTCTCTTTCTTTGTGTAATTTTATCAAAATGCTCTTGAGAACTTGTCACAGACTTTCATAAAGATGATGATTTCATCACATTTTTCTGAAAAATAATGTTTTGTAATCTTTGGTGTGAAACATACATATATTTCATATCATTAATAAAATAAATGTTGCTATTAATAAAAATGTCAAATTTCTTTCTTAGTAATTGCTTGTAATTGACTTTCAAGCAAACAGAAAATGACCTTTGACCTATGGCAAACATCCTGTGGTGTTTTGTATTCTTTCAGTTGATGTCATTAGGACTGTTTGATGTGATTGGTGAATTTTTGCTGTTTCTCTGAATGTTGTGTAAACCATCTTTCAGTTTGTAGCTATATTTATGATATATATGATATATATATATTCTACTGTGTATCATATTAATGTTTAGGTTTAAATTTTTGATATTCCCTTTGCTACACCACACATGAAACAGAAAGCTTGACATGCTTAATTTCAGTTCATTTGAGTTGAGCTTAGTCAACTCAGCTAAGCTCTAGTTGAGAGTTGAGTTTACTTAGCTCTCAAACTACAGTAAGCTCCATAAGAGTATAGTAAGCTCAACTCAGGTAAGCTCCAGTTGAGTTTACTGATACAGTAGTAGCCTACAAACTACAGTAAGCTCCATAAGAGCATGGTAAGCTCAACTTTGCTAAGCTCAAGTCGAGTTTACTTAGCTTTCAATGTAGAGTATGCTCTATAAGAGCACAGTAAGCTCAACTCAAGTAAGCTCCAAATGAGTATACTGATATTAGCTTGCAAACTACAGTAAGCTCCATAAGAGCATGGTAAGCTCAACTTTGCCAAGCTCCAGTTGAGTTTACTTAGCTCTCAAAGTACAGTATGCTCTATAAGAGCACAGTAAGCTCAACTAAGCTCCAGTTGAGTACTGTAAACTTCGCTGATATACTTCATTGCATTAAATACCATGAAATACATAAGCTGAGTTTTTGTTCTGTGATAAGTTTGTTTCCTTGGATCATTTGATGTGTCTAATAATTGCTTTGTTTAAAATTTACATACATACAAGGTTAATTGCAAATTTTCAGTTGAAATGTGGAATTTTTCTGTATGTGCTGGTTAGATATTTCAATGTATGGAGAGTTCTCAAATTTTAAGGTGGTGTTGTTAAGTTTTCATCTCCTTCTAGGGGCATGTTCTATATCTGAAAAGTTTTTCCTTACAAGAAGTAGGAATTGCCTCTGGAAAATTATTTTTGTACAGGGTTCCAACAGGTGTAGCATAAAGCTTGTTGTCACCTATCATAAATATGCTACAGAACAGTTGGATCTAGAGGTGCTTCATTGACATAACAGAGCAGTTGGAACCAAGGGAGGAGAGGGGGTTTGGGCTGGGGGTTGCAGCCTCCCAATAATTTTCAGTTTGAAGGTTTATGTCTTAAAACTTCCAAAAGTACCTCAGAAAATCCCAGACAACTGGTGAGTTAAATGGTTCAGCCCTCCATTTTTGGAGTTGTATGGCTCAACCCCTCCCCCCTTCCCTGATATCAGAAACCTTGTGGTGGCACTGCATAACTGAATCTTGCAATACCTTTTTTGTTTGAAATGTTACCTGTCAAGTGTTCATTTTATGAAAATAATACTTAGAGCCCAGCAGTGCACATGTACCATGAACTGTGCATATGCTATACTATGCCCTCAGCAAGGTAAATGGAAATGGTCTTATGTCATGTGAAGTACGTCCATATGTACAGTAAATATTGTAAAACTTGCTGTGTAGTGAAAATATCACAGTTGTCTTTACTTAAAACACTGTACACATTAGTTACAAAATAACCTATCAAATTTATTGTTTGGCCTTCATGTTTCTAGCCTTTTCAAAGATGTTATAGAGAGTAAAAATAGGTAAATTACTACTCATTTTTGTGTCATGATTTTCTGTAGGGGAACAATGACTCTCTCATCAGGTCTTGTTTAATACTCATAAATGTATGCAATGTTTCTGTATGTTTTCCCCCTTTTTAAATTGTAAGTGTTGCTTCTTCTCCTTCAGCGTGATTGAAGATGGGGTCAAAGTCATGTTTATTGATCCTGATAAGGGGTAAAATCAAAACCATTTCACAAAAATACTGCTCTTTTTTTCTGTACAAATTGTGTCACTTTTAGCTTTCATAGTAACAACAGTACATCTCTAATGCTTCTAGTTGAAGACTTTCAAAAAGTTTGCTGGTTGAATTCTTTATTCAGACTGCATGCTGCTGAATAAGTCAATTTGGTCAAGATATTTCAGTTTGGAGACATTTCTTCAAAGTGTTTGTCAATAATGTTTGTAGTTTTGGAACAGGCAAGATCCATAAAAGTGTACAAAAGAGTAAATTTGTGGATTCACCATTTTAAAATGGTGTGATAACTTTAAAAGGTTTGGAATTGAAAATATTGACAAATTAAACATTCAGCATGGCAAAAAGTAGAAAAATGTTTGTGTCAGCTAATAAAAACTGACTTTTTAAGGACATTCTGTCCACGAAGTGAAGTAATAAATCCACTTTTAGCCTGCCAGAAATGAAGAGTTCAACTTAAAACTTACTACTGCAGCAGATATAGGCCACAGCTCATTCCATCTCATTCCGTAGTGTAGTTTAATATTTTTCTAATGTTTTTTACCAAGTAGAACCCCCAAATCCAGATTTCCCCTTGCCTAATCAGTGTTGTACAGTTACATGTTGGCAATCCAACTTTTCTGTTTTGTAGCATGTTACATTTAAAATTTCTTTGTAGCAGCTGGATTGATCTGTTTCCTCTTCTTTTGCTTCCAACCTTTTATTTAGTGTAGTGTGACAAACATTTAAAAATATAGAAAGAAATCAAAAATGTCCTAGTGAAAATCAGATGTTTATTGTTCACCCAGCAATTTGTAAAACAGGTGTGGTTAATATTAAGGGAAGAGATAGCTCAATACTCTGCACAATTTAGTGATAGTAAAAACTTTTAGGGGAACAATTTTAGATTAGATTACGACTCCCAAGAGATTATTTAAACATTCCACATCACTTTGAAATCTTTTTGAATTAATGTCTTCAGTATGGAACAAAATAGTTCCTCCAGTCATAGATTTACTACAGTTTGTATAGGTAGTCATTGACATGGAAACATTAGCAAGCAGTTATATGATAAAAAGAGGAGATCATATTGAAAAATCATGTGTGTACTGTGTTTACCAAACTGGAAAAAGAAAGAAATGCAAACAAAATCACCTAAGGAGGCACCTGGCTAAAAAGATTTTCATTGCTTCTACATTAGAATTGCATTCCAAGACAATTTTGCTCTTGTAGTACAGTATGGCAGTTCGAAAGAGATCACCCGCAGTTTTAATATACAGTACCTGTTTTGTACCTCACGTTAAATGCAAAGTAGAGAACGTTAAATAGTGGTAGGATGATTACGATTTTAATCAAACAACAATAATAGAAGAGCATGGAGTCACTAGAGAACTTGAAATTTGAAATATGAGACCTTTCAGGATGTAGAAAGATAAAACATTAGAAAGTAAATTTTCATCACGTTTCCAGTATTGCCATGCTATAGCTGTAGGATTAGAAAATACATGTAAATTGTAAATTGGTTTTCAAGTAACTTTCTTATAGAGTGTTGTATTATGAAACCCTCTACATTCAAAATATCATTTTTAAACCCCCTCCTTCTAATGGTGTTGATCACATGTCCTTGATATCTGCTTGTGTTTCTGTCCATCCTTTCTTTGATGTTAAGTAGAGCTGCATGCCTTCTGTGCTTAGATTAACGTACTGTTGTAGATTTGTCTTTTGTTTCTGGAATTTGCTTGTTGTTAATTTCAGTGGCCTGTGTGAAGCATTTACTAATACCTTTAAAGAGAAACTGGATATGAATATTGTAGTTTGAAAGCTATTTCAATGGTTTCTAACTTTGCCTTTTTGGTTCTACAGAATAATCAGTCTTTAATGTCCTCATGTGTGACTACACTAACTGCTTATAGTTAATGCTAACATTAGATGCCCATTGCATGCCCATTGCATGCCCATTTTCTATAGTAAGAGGAAACCTTTTCATCACATGACATCTCTTACATCACAAGACATCAGTAGGAAACCAAAGAGCATCAGAAGCTTAATCTCATACCACAAACATCTTATGATTATCTTCCTTAAGTTTTGAAATGTCTTCATGTGGATATCGACTCTTGGGAGGATACTTGCAACAAGTCCAATGGACAAATACTGTAATTTTATGCTGTCTTTATGGCTTAGATCTTTTTGTATTTCTTTTTAATTTGCCTTACATTTCCATTCCACCCAAATATTCCATGTAGTTTTTGTTGACAGTATCAGATTTCAAGATGGGGGTCTTCAACATTGGTATTTCCTCTATCATTTTCAAACTTGTAAGCTGTAAAACAACAATTAGGAAACCAGATTGTGAAGAATAACGTACATAAAGGAAGATGAGTAGTTGACATAATAAATTTGTTGCAAGTTGTTAGTTGTCACTGTTATGTGGAGGATACCAGCACCCTTGTGAGACATTGGCACGGAGATAGTATATCTCAACAGTCACTCAAGATATGAAGATTCCATTTCTTGCATGGGGTTTACAATTTTGCTCTCCTATTCTTTAATGGTATATTTGAAAGCTGAACCCTTAGGTCTCCTTCAAAATTACATGATGCTTTGTCTAGATTGTAATACTGTCATGAAAAATGTGCTAGTGCTAGTGTTGGAAAAGTGTGGACAATTGGGGTTTTTCTACAAAATACTACAAAATCACCCTCCAAAAATGCAATCAAAACCCTTTAATTTTTATTCACAAGGGCATTTCTAGGAAAAATGCATTGATATACCCTCCCCCTCCCATGAATATTATCTAGTATGTCTGAGTACTCATTAGTCTGGAATAGAAGGCAAAACTTCTAACAGCCCTGGTGATTGGTGAAAACCATTTGCTTGAATCAAGAATGTCAAAATTTACTCCTTTTAATAAAATTTGCAACGTTAGACATCAAACACTATTACCAGTTTTTAAAGGTCCTTTTTGAGTTGTAAAGAAATAAATAAATGAATAATTAAATGGACATCTTTAATTCTTTGGTCAATTCAAAATCCATGGTGCTTGCAACAGAACTTAATTGGTATGATTCGTTGGAAGAGGTTACTCTACAACAGTTAACATTTGCATCATTTGATAAAAGATGTAAATGCCAAGAAAACTCTGTGACATTTTAGGTCAAATGAGAAGAAAAGGTATAAAGAATACAGTTTGTATGTACACCTCATGTAAGTCTGGGATAATGTTCTGTAGGTAACTATTTTATAACTGGCTATAAATGCTAGTGAGTATGCAGGACTTCACCTCTGACAAATTAGAGAATGTTGGCCCGATTTGTTTGCATGTCATCCCTTTTGTGGCATGGAGTCTAGCTTGTGATAATGTTAAAACCTTTTTCTTTGTACTGAGAGTTTGGAGTGTTCTTTTATGCTCGTCTTGTGTTTGTAAATTTGTGATCCGTTTGTGAAACATTCCATAAGTGTGATCAATACACCCCCTACCCTATCACATATTCCAATCCATTCTGACTCTGCCCATTTCGTAAACCTACATTAACATAATTTGTTAGTACAGTACTTCTGCCAAGATACCATGTGCTAATAACATCCCATAGTTTTCACCAGCTTTTGGCCATTTTCCAAATTGCTCAATTTTCATAGAGTACTGTAGTTAACAATTTTTAACAAGAAGGCTTTTTTTCATCAACTTTCAAATATTTGCATAATTACTTCTGGTCTACATCATACCCATTTTGAAAGAAAACTGTTGTTTTTGTTTGATATACCTTAAAATATTGTTGTTAGTGTAAAATTGTTACTCATATGGTATATAACAGTAAGTCAAGTTCTTGGTTTATCAAGCCCTGCAGTGCGTCATTTGCATTGTATCTTCCCAAGGAAGTATTTTGAAAGGGATGGTCAAATGTAAAATAGTTATTAGGGAAAAGAGAAGTATTAACTTTACACTGTAGAATCACATATTTTTAATACACTACAGTATAAATGATTGTCACTGAAAGTCAATGTGATGAAGATTTACGTGTGCAGTAAAGTACAATGTGAACAAAATATTACTGGTGCTGTGTGTGTGTCAATAATTCAAAGAATTATTATCACTTTGGCATTTAACTGGATTTTATCAGGATTGCTACTTTTGGAAGTGTGGGTGACCCTGTTGAATTTCTTTACCCTTTGAAAGAAGTGCCCAAAAGAAATGCAATGACCGGAAGAATTGTTTTCCAGGTTGTTAAAGTGTAGCTAATGTGACTTCGGGAATCTGTTTCGTTTTGTAACAATGACACAATTCAAAACATGAAAATGCCTCAAAATGGCAGGTTAAAGTGAAAAGAAGTTTATCATGCTGCTAGAATTGAATAGGACATTTTAGCCAATATTACCCAAGATAAAGGCTTTTTTCCGGGTGCAGCTTATCTCTGTAATTGCAACAGTTAATCCCTTTTACAAACAAACTTGCTCTAGTGACCAAAAAGTCTTTAAAGGGGTTCAAACCCCTTTAACTTTATTGATCTCAAGATACCTGAACAGGATGTTCTCATGTATATTCTGGGTTAAGAGTGGTCAGCTAGAGATGGCTAAAACTTTCTGTTTATTTCTAGAGTCATGAGATCCTAGAAACAAGAAATAGGTAGGTTGCAGTCCTTACTGTGATGGGACAGTATTGAATCATGCAATTAGTTTTTGTCTGATGGTAATTGTGGGCAATAAGGGAGTCATATGCAAATATGGAGGTAAGTGTGAGAGGTTATTAGTTGCCTTAACCCAAAGTTTGGCAGAAACTGGTTAAGACATTTAATCAAAATGAATAGGAGATATTGTGTTTGCATTGCATCTACATGTAGCAGGCAGAAAATGAAGTTCATCATTAAGAAACCTTCCAGTCATACCAACCACCTCTGGAAAGTTTGTTTCCACTAAACATTACATACAACAAGACTTAAGAGTGTTATTTCAGTTCAAATTTGAAAGTTAATGTGAATAAATTATACAGAAGCTACAAAAGTGTGATTTCTTACAAATAAAGTTAATCAATTATCTGATCTGATTAAGTATGGTTGTAATGGTATATGAAAGGGCTCCTGTGAACTACCATTTTTCTCTTTCTTTCTTGTTACAGGAAGCAGGCTCCTAGCCAGGTAGCAGCTAATCGCCCAAGGGCTCCTCAAGCTGGTGAGTCCATGAACACCTATCTGCTGATTGTTAAAACAACTAATTATACATTTGGATGGGTTACTCACCCTTTCTGGTGAAAATCATTTAAAGTAAAGAAGTAAAGTAAAGAAGTGTCTGTATGGGTACTGTATTGTGTCTTCATTTCACATGAACAAGTTGCACAATATTTTCATTTCGATGGAACTTTTTGTAAGTTCAAAGAAAGGATGTGATAAGTCTTCTTCTCTGAGACATGCATGTACAGATGTATAGGCTATTAAAAATCATTTGGAAAGATTTTTCTGATCAATGTATGTTTGTTTTTTGGGTGCTGGGTGCTGCTCTTTTCTTTGACAGTTGACAGGTAGAGGGCGCTGTTGAGAAATTACAAGATGTAGTATAATGGATAGGGCTTCTTTTAATCAGGGAAGTGAAAATGTAGACCAGTAATCTTCAAAGTAAATTTATACCAAGGGCTTACTTAGTTACATTATTGCAGCTGATGTTGTTGTCTGCCAGTTGTCTGGAGCTTCGTTCACTCAACTTTCAGGAAGTTCAGCTCAGTCAAGTCAAGAATAAAAACCTTGTGACTGTGCTAACTGTAAGGAATAGTATACTGATACTGTGTTCCCTTTTAAATGAGTCCCCTGTTTTTTTTGTGGCGTACATACTGTATAAAGTACCTTTAAGCCTACATGATCCATTTGAAGCTACCCTAACTGCAGAAAATGCATGTCCATCCTAGTTTTCAAGCTATAGGGGCTGATGTAGAATCATGGGCATCAGTCCTGGGGGGGGGGGGAGCAGGGGGACATGCCCCCCTCCCTCATTTTGGAAATACACCCATTGACTTAGAATTTTCACACAGTAAATTTTTGACAGAAGTGGCCATGTCCCCTCCACATTCGAGTAAAGATTGATGCTACTGTGTAATACTATAAGGTATTGGGTTGGTAGGTTTGGCTAAGTTACCATTTGAGTTCAACAATGATTTTGGGGTTAACCATTGACCTTTTTCGTCTGCAGCTCCGTACCACCAGCCATCAGCTCCTGCCAGTAGGCCAAGACCACCAACTCAACCCAAGGGGGGTGACCAGTACTGTGACGGGTGTCGACAAATCATCAAGTAAGTTAGAATGGAAAGATGTGTATAGTTATATGCTGTCCAAATGTGAAAATCAAAACTCAAATTGTGTGGGACTTCTTTACTCCCAAAAAGTACTGATTAATAGGCTTGAAAAAGGTTGTCTAATGTCATTATTAAAGTATTTCAGTTTGATTACACCTGATATGAGTCAATATGAGTCTTTCAGCATGTCAGACATGTATAGTAATTGAATTCTTGTAAAAGTGCCATGTCATGAGAGCAAATTGCTCATTGACAAGTCAAATCCATCTTGCTTTAATTAAGCAATTGTCTTTCATTCATTCAATTTTTTAAAACAGAATATTGTTGACTCATTTGAAGGATAAATTGAATCAAGATGATCAAAGTGGATTGGAAGGAATGATTTATGATCAAAATGTGCATTATGCTGTTATCCTAGAAAATTTGATGGTATAACCCTGTCATCAATGGTGGTCCTCCCATATTTTAAGGGAAATTTTTATTTAAAAGCTTTAAAGGGGAATTTTCATGATCACAGACAGTTCCAGTTCTCCCAGCTGTGCAACTTCTGGCTCCTCCCATAACTGTATGAAGCTTCTCCTTATGCAGGAATTCCTGTTTTATTTCTTAAGGCCATGTCCTGGTGAGCATACAAGGCTATAAAATGTAATAAAAGCACTCTCTCTGCCTTGTGTGGAATGTGAGCTACTCTGCATCTTTCAAATTTTCAAACTTTGATGTCAGTCAAAGAGCAGTCACCAATTGAGAATTTTGATACCCCCACACTAAAAATATACTTTGGGGTGATGACTGTCTGTCTTTAAAGTTTGTTTCCCTCTGTGGAGATGGGACCGATAAGTTAGTAAAAGATGAACATTTGTTTTAAAGTTTAGGGCAGGTTTGATGAATACCATGGAATGAAAAAAAAGGGATAACTAGCATTTTGCTTAAATTTAGTTTTGATATGTTAGGGAGGTACTTTAGCATACTGGCAATATTTACATTCATTTAGTATTTGTAGTTCTCCAGATACAATATCAAATGCTATTCGGTTTTCAAGCTGAAGTGAACTTGAAGCAAGCACATGGTTCATCAAAACCTGACATTAATCTTTATGTTTGGTGTTAAGTTTAAATTTTTAACTCATTTTCTCCAAAATGTGATTCCTCCATAATGGGAATCCGTAAGAGGCATGAAATTTTGCAAATTTTGTGTTCTCTATTAGAATCTGACATTCGCGCTTTAAGGTAAAAACAATATACTTTCATAGTACAGTAGTAAAAAAAAGTATTGCCCTCCAGTGTCAGTAGCTGACATCACTCTCTTGCTTGTTTGAAGTTTACTTGCAGTAACTTCGTCTGCAAATACTGTGAGACTCACATACTGGAATTCAAGAAAAAATTCACCACAAGATATAATGCAAGTTCATCTCACCCATCTCATCCCCCCCCCCCTCAAAAAAAAAAGGGGGAAAATGTGTTAAAACCCTTCCGTGTAACATCTTCATTAGTAGATGTCCTTTTTTAAGTTAAATGTCATTCCATTTCTTTTAAGGGGTACAGTGGTGACTGCTTTAGGTCGTTCCTGGCATCCAGAGCATTTTGTTTGTGCCCATTGCCATGACAACCTGAAGGACCAGGGCTTTGTGGAACATGATAATAAACTTTACTGCCAAACTGACTATAGCAAGCTGTATGCACCGAAATGCTTCCAGTGCGGACGGCCTGTTTCTGGTGTAAGTATCTAAACACTCACCTCAAGTTATATCTTAAATTTGAGGTAATGGTTATTTGTACATTTAGAGAGAAACAACTTACGAAACTTAAAATGTTTGCTCAAAGTGATAAAGATATCTTGCAGATTTTCTGACACAGAACCAACCTTCTTAAAGATCTTGTGAATAAAAGTGGAACTGGCATTTGTTGGAAACTTGAAAAAGAAAAAGTACAGATCTTTAGAAATAAAATATGTGTCAATTTTTCCCTAGCAGTTATGACTCCAAATATCACTGGCATTGATTGCAGTCACAACTGATCGAATGACAGGAATACTGCCACAATATGTTGAATGGGTGGGAGTTATGAACACTACATTGTGGGATGAGGATTTTGAAATAAAGGCATGGGTTCTGAAGTTACAAAATCCTGTTCTCAATTAGAACTTTAGAGTTTATAAGGGGCTCACTTATCTATGCTAGGTCAACAGATTCCGTTAATTTATAAGTTTTTCTTGTTGATCAAATCATAATATTGGCAGTTATACATTTTTGTTGACAATGAAAGTAAAAACTTCCCCTTTCCTTTTTTGGGATGGGGGGAGGGGGTTGAATATTTTCACTTTTTGACTCCTCATGAATGCTGGGTGCTTTGTACTGTATACTGTTAATATGTATTTTTACAATCTTTTAAATAATGCAGGGTTAGCATCCCATCATGTAAACCTTGAAAGTGCTTCAATTTGAATTATTCATTCTAAAGACCTTGAAGTGGCTCTTAATTTGTTAATCATGTGACAATAATGGAAAGGCACAAAACTTTCATCTGGTGTTTACATATCAAGAAAAATTGTGGCAGAGCTCGATTTTAACAGTCATCTGGTTGCCCGTGACGACCAACATTTGTGACGGACAACCAAAATATGGGTTGGTTGTCGATGCAACAAGTTAACAGACTGCTTCTAGGGTTACTGCATATTTTTTTTTTTGCGACCGCGTGTTTGGTCTAGCGGTAGAGCATCCGCCTCTCACGCGGAAGGCCCGGGTTCGATTCCCAGGTCGAGTCATACCAAAGACTCTAAAAATGGAACCTACTGCCGTTGTGCGTGATGCTCCGCATAAACAATGGAGGAGGGAAAACAAGCCAGTGAGCCACAACTGGAAAAAAGGCCGTGGTTGTCTCGACTTGAACCAATAGGTTGGAAACTGGGACGTAAAACTCCATCTAACTAACTGCATATTTTTTTGTAGACTACTAAATTTTCTTTTGGATAACAAAAATAGGCAGACAGGTTGTCCAATGGACAACCATAAAATTTTATCAAAATCCAGGCCTGTGTGGTATTTCTTTTACGGATGTACTAATTTGCAGACTGCAGACTGCAGACTGCAGACTGCAGACTCGGATTTTGCAGAATAGATGTTACAAAATGCAGAACGTAGTAATAGATAAAAATTACTAAAATTCCGTCGAGGAACCCTTCTGAATTAGATACAGAAATAAAAGTGATCAGAATCTTAAAAAGAAACTTAAACTTTATCGGCGAGTGTCTTTTATTGTCCAGACTTTAGCAATTTTCGAGTTGAACCTGATTTTTCTCTATGGTGGGTTCACAGTGAAATGCATTTCGCACTTTTGAATAAGCAAAAACATTCGATTAGTGTACGTAAATCGCGACGGGTTATGTACTCCCAAGAGTCCCGTGGTAACTCTCTGCCCATTAGAGTCAAATACAGTAGCTAGTACAAAGTCTCGGCCACGATATGAACAACATTTTAGCAACGAAGATGCACGTACGCTGATCCTTCATTTCTGCCTGTAGAGCCACCGTAAATACCCTAATGTGACCGGGCGCAACTGCATAGTATCCTGGCCTACTATTATACATACTGCCGTGAATTCATTCATTTTACATTGAGTGGGAATAAGGTCCCCAATTTTCCGTCCAAAACTCAAAGTCGTATTTTTTGGCTATTTTATACACTCAGCATGCCGATTTATTCTCTCAAAATGAAGTGCTATAGCCTAGTGCGCTTCGAATTTCCAGACGAAAATCACCCGCGTAAAAATACCTCGGAGCTAAATCAACCAAGCTTTCTGCCACCTCCTCCCGCCTGCGGCCTGCAGGAATTGGCGCTACTACGACACGCCTTCGCAACTCAGTGCTACTGATTGCTAGTCATACCTTTTTTAAAGTGCAGAAAAAAAAAAATTTCGCACACATTCGGACGTGAAAGAGAATCGCTTCTTCATGATTGGTCATAATTTGAAATTCCCACATTTGATTGGGTCAATTTGAAAATGCCCCGCATGCGCTGAGCTGCAAATCGAATATTTTTTTCATATTTTAGACAGTCTCTATGCATTGTTTTGATATCGTAATTTATTCTTATAGATTCCCACACGTACTTTTCAAGAAGTGATTTTGAGCATCAAAATCCTTCAATTTATGTTGAGGGGTGACAATGAGAATACGAAAAACCTTGAGATTCGAAAATCAAGGATTATGACCAACCAAAATTCAACTAAGAAGGAACAATTTGTCTCGATTTGACTTAGCGATGCATGCGTCGTCTACGTTGGGCACACATACCTGAAGTGCAAGACTTTCGACAACCCAGACTTTCTAGTCTCAAAATTTGACTCATCGAAGCTTCGAGAATTCGATTGCAATGTTTTTGTCCAGTACAATCTGGTTTTGATTTTAATTATCAATCACAGAAGTCCCTTGCTTAAACATTCCAACACAAGTACATGTTTCCGATATTTTAATATTTGTAAATTTATTAAGTCGAATTTTCCGAGATAGTACCCGGTGTATTGCATCTGGTTAACTTTATGCTTCATTGTGCGAAACATGTTCAGCTAACCAGGGCATATCAATGATGAAGTGCAATGGGGTCGAGTATGTCGAGCAGTGATAAATAGGGGCTAAATACAAGAGTAACGTGCACAACGTGGCGCAAGTCGCTGAATTTGGATTTAAACACCTCGTTCGAAGTGCATGTGGCGGCCAAGACAGGCTCAGGCTTACTGTATATGGTTAATTAGTGAGGGTTTTACGCAAACTGATCGAAGGCTTTGCTCGTTCATAAATGCAAAATGCATTTTATGAGGAAGGCACCTTAGAGAAAAATCTGGTTTAATTCGAAAATAGCTTAAGTCTGGACAAGAAAAGACACTCGCCGATTAACTTTGTGTTTATTTTAAGATTCTGATCAATTTTTATTTAGGTATTTTACTCAGAAGAATAACTTGATGGAATTTTCATTATTTTATCTAGTACAACATTCTGCATCTTGTAACATCCATTCTGCAAAATCCGAGTCTGCAGTCTGCAGTCTGCAGTCTGCAGTCTGCAAATTAGTACATCCGTTTCTTTTATCAGGGTTGGCATGGGTCCTTGAAAACCTTGAAAGTACTTGAATTTGAATCGTTCATTTTCAAGGCCTTGAAAGTACTTGAATTTTGTTCTTTAGCATCATAGGCCTTGAAAAGTGCTTGAATTTTACAAAACCACGTCAAATCAATGTCTGCTTACCAAACACATGCCCAGACATTTTACCATCTAAAATAGTGGCAAATTCACCTTAAAACCATCAAAACCCTTTGAAGTAGCGATCAGAAAACGATGAGGAACTTAACGAAAATCGGCAAAATTTGCCGGTATAGGCTCCACTTTGCCTATGCTATAGTGTGTTAGGCTAGGTCGCCTGTGTGAAACAAGTGTTTAATGCCTTCAGGATCGTAACTAGACAAGTGCAACACTAGTTTTCAACATAATTACCCCAGAATAAGATGAATCGGACAGAGGAAGGGCTTTTCAACCTCAAAATATTGTTAAAATCTGAAGTGGGTGACACTATCAGCCCTAGGCCAGCTTAGTCACTGAACATGACCGTAGAATCCACTCCTTCTAAATGTGGGCCTAAGCTTAACCTAGTCCTACTTAAAATGAAAAGCTACCCTGTAAGAACGTTAGCATAACATGTAAGTTCATGTTAATTATTATTACCATTAGTGCTGCCATTAGCCTTCAAAATGTTTTGTTTCCTGCCAACCTCAGGCCCCCTGTGGGCTGGGGGTTGTAGAATATGCCCACGGTATTACCCGCCTGCTGTAAGAGGCGACTAAAGGGAAGGAGTTGCACCGTATTTAAACTTTGCTTGACACTATCTAACACATTTGTGTTGGTGTGTCGTTAAATTTCATCTTACTAACCTGCCAACCTTAGGTGTGTTTAAGTATTCATGCAAGAAAAAACTTTCACAGTGTTTTAAAAGTGGTTTGATGTCCTTGAAAAAAACAAAGTTATATCTTGAAAAGTCCTTGAATTTTGTCCTGAGTAAAGTGTACGAACCCAGTTTAATTGTGATGTTGTGTACGATCTGAAGCTAAGATGATTACTTAACTTACTCTTACAATTTGATATGCTTGAAAAAATTGTGATGCTTGAAAATTGCTTCATTTCATTCTTCAGAAAATATTGAGAAATTATTCCTTGTGCATAGTCTTTTTCCCTCAATATTTCTTATTTTTGCTCAATTATCTTTCATCTGTAGAACTGTGTGACTGCAATGGGCAGGAACTACCACCCTGAACACTTTGTGTGCTATGAATGCAAGCAGCCAATAGGAGATCAGCAGTTTATGGTTAATAATGGACAGCCATACTGCAGGAAGGGTAAGGCTACTCAGTTACTTAGATATCTGTGTGATGGACAACCTGAAAGATGCTCAAATAATTGTGCTGTGCATGGGAAAGAAACAGAATGCCTGTAAATGTGTAAATTCATCAAACACCTTTTTTTTTTGTCCTATGCCTGCATGGCCCACATCTTCACATAGCCTTTGCATGTGAAGGAATAGGGAAGGGGTGATGAGGGAGAAGTTACTTTATTACAAAAGGGGGGATGACATTTTTATAACCAGGAGATTACAAATGGAACCTGGAACCTTTGTTGCATTTTATCCTGTGTACTTCATATACTCAGAGTTGTACCTCAAATATGTTGACATGTCCCTTTTGACTTTCTCTATGGACCCAGCAACAAATTTTCCTGTCATGTGATATGTTGTTTCTTATAATCTTTAACAGATCACGAAGCATTGTTCTCTCACCGTTGCGCTTCTTGCAACTTTACTATTGATGCTGGTGACCCGTGGGTTGAAGCCATGGATAAATGTTACCACTCTAATTGCTTCAATTGCTCAGTGAGTACTCATTTTTCTTTCATTTTGTAGAGAAGTGATTCTCTTAGGTTTCACTTTTTGAGCCATTGTCATTAGAAATATGGGATGGGTTATTTGAGAGGACTTGGGGAGGGGGGTGGGTTGGAGAGTAAGAAGGAGTAGTTAAGTTATCTGCCCTTTCTTTCAAGTCATGTTTCTCAGGATGCAGCTGTCAAATGTCTGTGGAAGAGGGGAAGAAAAAGGGTTCTCCAGGTAACAGGGAAAATCTTCAAAAAGTAATGAACATGGTCAATTGTGCTCTTAAAAATCCTTGAATATCAGTGGTCTGAAAAACCCTTAAATTTTAGTTGACTGGCATGGGTTTATTGCCATGTGGTCAGGAAAACTGAAAACTTTATATTTAACACTGTATTTGAGATCATGTTGCTTTATGCTCTCTGGCAAATAGTCATAATCTTTAAGGCTTATGTCAAGATAGTCAAGCTACAGCTGCCTCAGCCAAGCTGCAGCATGATACTATTAAAATAGCAGGATTGTATTAATCTGGCTATTGTTAGTGTATAGGAACAAAACATGGCCACAGCCCCTGCAGCTTGGCTGGGTAGCTGCACCGTGAAGTTTTGACATGATGCCTTAATGTTTGAGAATGATGAATTTTATGTACTTTTAGAATTGGCAAAATGTGGTGTGTCTACTTCTGGTAATGCTGCTTTAAGTGTCCCAGGGGTCCAGTATGTACAAAAGATAATGAAAATTAACAAGTGCAAAACATTCTGTCAACATTATTCTTTATTTTTCTTCTTGAAAGTGGCCAGTATTGGTCTTTAAAATTTCTTGAATTTCACAATTCTTACAGTGTAGGACCCCCCCCCCCTCCTCCTCCTCCTCCTGTTACACGGGCAAAATGTATGTATATGGTTGTTCATTTGTGTTTGTGTGTGTGAGTGAGTGAGTGTGTGTTTGTAATCTTATCATGTAAACACAATGTCTTAAGGTGACAATGATTGGTGCTTTTCATACTGTGTGTGCAGATTTTTCATACTTAGACAAAAGCTGTATTGTTTTTGGTGGAGGTCAAAGGCAATTTAAGGTCATCAGAGGTGGGAAACAGAAAACCTTACAAACACAGTATTTCAAGCCAGAAATGATGGATACTTTTAGTACTTAGTGTATAGATTTGTCATATTAAGAAGTTGGCAATGATTTTGGTTTGGGTGAAAGTTCATGTGAGATCACCAGAGGTAAAACCTTGTAAACTGCTCATAAACAAGCTGTCTCAAAAAGGGTAATGTTGAAGGATCTCATACTTAGCATATGGATTCAGTATATTGACTGTAAGAACTCCACTGGTTTGGTGGCACAGGTCCATATAAGATTGCCAGAGGTCAACCAGTGAAAATTGCCTAAATACAATGTTTTGTGAACTTTAACCTTGATGGATCTCACAGTTAGTATGTGAATACATGCGATTAACTGAAGCAGCAAAGGTTGGTAGCTGTGCATTCTTGTATTTGCATGTTGTTACCATTTGTCTTTATCATCTTATTGTACTAGCCTTCTGATAATGAACTGCATGTGTATGGTACATATACATGGCACACAATTCTAAAGATGTACTGCATGCACTCAATGGTTAACTGCATGTGATTGGTAAGTATGAACACATGAACAGTGTTAGTGTGTGCTGTGTATATGTACCACCCACATGTATGCAGTACGCAATTAGAGGACTAGAACAATGTAATATGATAAAGACAAGTATGGCTCTGTGAGTGGTATATGTATATGCATGTGCAGGTACTCACCTTTACCGCTGCAGTTAATCACATGGTCATTTGGATGCTCACCTTTACCGCTGCAGTTAATCACATGTGGATTTGGATGCTTCATGTTAACTTTGAGAAGCTTCTAGTTTTTCATGTATGTCAAAGGTCATTTGAGGTCACAGGAAGTCCAAATTGTGAAAACTTCTAAACACAATGTTTCAAGATGGATAAGGTACCGTGTCAAAATAGTTAAGCTGCAGCTGCAGTCATGCTTTGTTTTGATTCCCATTACAATAGCAGGTTTAAATTGATCATGCTAATTGTAATGTGTGTAGGAACAAAGCATGGCTGCAGCTGCTGCAGCTTGGCTAAATTTTTGACATGATGCCTTTCATTGACAGATCTCATATTTAGCATGCAGATGGCCTACTTTATTGTTGTTTTAAGTTTCATTGGAAGTTGAATTGTGAAAACTGGTAACCATGGTATTTCCATGGGTGAAACTTTGAGGAATCTTGCACTTAGCATTAAGACACTCTACAATGAGTTCAAGATCTATAGTTATTTTGATCACATGAGGTCACTAGAGGCCACAATGAGAAAACCTTGTAAACATGATAATTTAAGGGGGATACCTATGAGGGATCTCTTACTTCCCATGTGGATGCGTCACATTAAGCTTGGGAATCATACAGTGTTTGATGGTGTTCAAAGGTTATTTGAGGTTAACATAGGTCAAATTTTAATATCTTTTAAGTACAGTGTAGTACATCTAAAGTAAATTTTGCTGACACCTAGCACTGCCCAGCACCCGCTGGGCGGGCACTGACAGGCTTCCCCCTGACAGAAAGAACTTGACATGTGCTTTTTTCTTTTGGCATGAATCATAGAATGGGTATTTGGTATGTTTTTGTTGTTTGTTTGAAGAATATGTAGTTTTTGCTGACTTACAACTCAACCATTCATTTAACTTAAATTAGACCATTCATGGTTACGTCACTGTAGTCACTGGTTGGCATAGAACATCCACAAGACAATATGTGTACATGACAGCTTTTGTGTGTGTAAATGCTTGCATGACTGTACACAAAAGGTTGATGATTTATAAGCTACTTTTCATTGTGACAACACTGTAAGGGCACCTTACCAACTCTTTTGCCAACCAGCCGTCATGTCATTTGTTTGTTAACATGAATGAGTCTATTAATTGGCATTTATCTATCATTTTCTTACCTCACAGATTTGCCAAACTCCTTTAGAAGGCCAGAAGTTCTACGCAAAGAGTGGCCGACCTGTTTGCCAGACTCATGCATATTAATGACAGCTCAGTGTTTGTGAAATCAAAGACAAACCTTAAACAGTTTTGCTGTTCTTTTAAAAATAGAAATCATTTGGCTCTTTGATATAAAGGAAACTTTTTACTGGAAAGTACTGAGAATCAAATTTAAAAGGTCTAGTGTGATTCAAGGGTATTATATAATTAAAATTTGAGACTTAACTTTTTTTTTTTTGGTGATTTTCCTATTAGTATCACATACAGTTAAATGCTGGTTCAACATTATTGTGTAAAAACTTACCATGTACAGTAGTCGTTTGTAGATTGTGCTTTTTTTGTTATATTACTGAGTACTCACTGAACTAATATGTGTCTAGTTTCATTCTTGTAATTAGTAATAATAAATAAAAGCTGCTGTTTATGGTAGACAATACAATTGTGCTCTTTGAACATTTTCTCAAAAGATGAAGTAATAAGGAAAAAGTTGCAGTGTAATAGATTTTGAAAAAATATATTTTGGCTCTGGGTGTGTGGTTGCTGTATTGGTATGGTAACGGCATCAGAGGTACTGAAAATTTTGGTCTTAAAAAGTTCTTTGAAACCAGATGACGATGTCTGCATTGTTTTGTCGTCAATATCATGTAAAATAGCTTTTCTTTGTTAAGAATATTTTGTTGTGAACTGAGAAGCAAGGTGGAAGTTCTTGCTTTTCTTTTTTCAAGAAACATGGTGTAGAGAAAACCAAACATGTTGTAATGAGAGCAGATATTACTTCAGTCATTATATTTTGATATTTTCTCTCTTTTTTGTAAAGGGAAAGTCATTTTTAGTCATTTTATTACATTTGTATTTTTTCTCAAATTGAGTCACTACTAGTGCAATTAACCAAAGAGCTGATAATGGGCATATGTTAACAAGACAATAGAAACTTTCTAAAAACGTAACAGAAATTTTAAAATTTGTCTGTATTAACATTTAGCTTTTTTAAATAAAATGTTATGATTATTATTTTAAGTAAAAGATTCATTCACAGTGTAAAAGATGAAAAATGCAAACTTGGGGCACTGAAACTGATACATAGTCTTACCCGACCTAATGTATTGTGAAGTCGGGTACTGCTAAACATCAATTACAGTAACTTATTAAAGAGTAATTTGTTTGTAATGGATCTTGATATAATAGCGTAAAGAGTACTTAGGCTCTGTTAACCAGGAGTTTGTAACATACCATCTTGAAGAAGGTTGTAATTAGGGTAAAATATTTTGTGAGTAGGGTTTAAATGACCTTTGACATTCAAATAAGAAATGTTCTTTTGATGTGAATGGTTTCTCTGAGGTGACTGCATTGTTTTATCAGGGAGAATTTAATTTATTGAATTTTCAAAAGATTGGAAATAAATAGAACAGATTGAGACTTGCTGTGATATCCTGTGATACAATATGAAAGATGTCAGACTGTTTTGAAGTGGTGACGCTTATCAAATTTAAAAGCCAGGATTTTATTGGTTCAGTAAGGGTTGCTGTAGATGTCCTTCACCTCAAAAGACAAGTATGTAACCTCAACTGTGCATGATGGGAAGGTCAGGTCAACGTGGATTTGAAGCTACCTAGAATAAGTGAAGCTCATGTGAGGTGGACATTAAGATTTTTTTATTATTCTGGGTAACATTGATGTGGAGGATCAAGAAGTTGGTATGCTTTTCCTGAAAAGTGAAAACGGAAGCAAAAAGAGAATATGGAGGGAACATTTAAAGATGAGCTGGTTGAAAATTACCTTTATCTGAAAAAGAAAATTTCTGTGGGTCAACATTTTCTTTAATATTTGTACTAATCATAGCAATACTGTAACTGTTTAGACTGAGATTTATATTGAATGAGACATGGAATTAAATTGACGACAATCAAATGTCTTCCTCAGTAAATACCAAACAGCTTGATTTTTGAAGATGTCATTTTTGTGTGATTTTTTTGAATATACTTTACATCTTTGTACTTAAAATGGTGTAGGCAACTCTAAAAATTGGAAAAAATAATGTTGTTTTGGTGAAATGAAGACATCAGATAAATCATAGCCTAACCATTCTCATTCAGGCATACTTTGTAATGATTGCTATCTGCCTCAAAGGACGTCATAACATTTTCAAATTTGTATTGTTCTTCTCTTTTTTTGGCTTCATTCCTAATTGTACAAATGTTCACTTTGTGTCCATTGTGCCTTAAAAATCAATTGTCTTCCAGCAATAATTTAGAAGAATTTTTGCATCTTTTTTTTTTTGCAGGAAATGATAGAATTTTTTATGGTTTTCTCAGGGGGTGGGGGGCTGGGAGTTGCAGTTTTGAA
This sequence comes from Holothuria leucospilota, assembly GCA_029531755.1. Taxonomy (NCBI): domain Eukaryota; kingdom Metazoa; phylum Echinodermata; class Holothuroidea; order Aspidochirotida; family Holothuriidae; genus Holothuria; species Holothuria leucospilota. The sequence continues at coordinate 11,660,275 of CM055980.1, read as the reverse complement.
TAAGAGCCTTCTCTCTTTATAAACATGGGTCTGCAGGTGATGTTCTTACTTTTGTACGTTGTATTTTGAAAGGAAACTTGAAGAGAGAGAGAGATGGTGCACCCTGTGGACTTATTACTTCAAATGCTTTCTAGATATCACTGCAATAATTTTGTAAAAGTGCACCACTTCTGCTTATAAGGTTTCTAGCAAGTGTAGTTTTACTGTATGTCTAAGTTCGGTGTGTATATCATTTTGGACTTGTTAAAAGCATTTTTGGTTGGGAAATACAAACACTGGAAAAGAAATTTTTGACTCATGTATTTTCTTCAAATTGCTGTGTTATTTTATATACATGAAGTTTGCTAGCAACTTTTAGAACTTTTCTCCAACATTTCTTGCGATAATGGTTTAGTTCATTCAAAATAATTGCATAAGGAAGAAAAATATTAGTACAACAGGAAACAAGCTCAACCAATCAAAAGATAAATGCTGAAACAAGTTTTAAGCCAACATGATATATTTACTGAAGTTGTACAAAAGATTTTAAAGTTATCATCAGATACCATGACATATGGTGAAGAAAACGTGGAAACGTTTTGTACAGATGTATGGTTTTGGTTTCTGATCTCTGAAAAGCAGGCAAAGCCGTTTTGCATAAAATGGTTTTATTTGTTAATGAATTATCCTGAGTTGTATGCATGCTTAAGTTGACACAATTGTGATGTTGCGTGCAGTTTCTTACAATATTTTTCAGCGAAGTTTTTCATTCAAGGTATTACTCCTGTGGAGTGTTGAATGACATCAGCTGTTGTGACTAGTTTGAATTTAAAGACATTGCATCACTCTTGTTTTGTCCATTGATGTGGTGTGTATGCAAGTCTGAAACAATAAAGCTTCTGTTGGTCTTAAATCCTCTTCCAAATTGAGATTGTGATGGAATATGGTCTATAATTGAAATGTTGACAGAAGTGGGATTCTTGTCCAGTATGTATGGAGATTAAAAACCAACAAATTATTAGAAATCATTTGATTAAATAACAGATTTGTAGCACAACATTTGTGAGAATTTGATAGTGTTGGTTATATCTTTTGTGGGGATGATAGTGTTACACCATGGTAGACATCACTGGTATGAACAGGAAAACTATAAACACTGGATCCATTCAATCCATTGAAATACTGCCAACAAAGAATTCCTCTCCTCAACCCCACATACCCTAAGGCCCCCATGCCACCCTCCAGTCGCCACATACTACCCTCCAGTCACCCCACATTACCCTCCAGTCTCCCACACAAAGCTTCTATGTTAAAGTCATCTATGTTCAGTGTTTCCACTCTTCCCGAAATTACCCGAAATTCGGGAAATCTGGGTGTTCTCCGGGAAATTTTCGGGAAGTGGGATAATTTCGGGAAATTTCGGGAAATCTGGAAATGGCATGTGGCGTATGGAAATGACGTATGGCTTGGCAGGGTTAAATCCTGGATCAGCCATTAAAGTTAGCATAAAACAAGCGTTATTGAAAATTTCAGGAAATACCATGCCGATTTCAGGAAATCTTAGTTTCCATTTCAGGAAAAGTGAATTTAGAGTGTGGAAACATTGTCTATGTTAAATGCAAGCTCTTATCATATGTTTCCTGTCTTTAAGACAAGGAAGACTGATATTGACTTACAATCCTGGAGGTTGCATCTATTCCTAGTAGTTAGTTTCTGAGGCAAATTTTCCTTTCTCCATCCCTGGCAGTTTCAATTCTCCCAACTAAGTTACTTCTAGCCATACTCCTCCCCCCTCCACCCAAATTGTCTTAAGCTCCTCCTTGTGTAGACACAAACCTAGTTTATTTCTTAAGACCATGTCTTGGTAAGCATACAAGGCCCTATAATGTGTAGTCAGAACACTCTGCGTTGTATGAAATGTGAGCTACTCTGCATCTTTTGAAGTTGATGTAAATTAAAACCAGTCACCAACTGAGAATTCTGATGCCCCCAACCAAAATGCACTTGGGATGATGAGAGTCTGTCAACCCCACCCGCAAGCCCCTTTCCTCAAACACCATCATAGCTGAACATGACAATGCCATTTTGGGGCGGCATATAAAGAAAAAAATCCGTTATCTGACGGTGACATTGTTCTCAGACGATGTATAGTAGGCCTACTTTGAATGACGTCATTTAACTTCCTTGGATGTCGAATATTATGAAGTCCATCTGGGTTGTATTGTGTCATGGACATGCATAGCATCATTTTGGGTCTGTGTTTGTTTGGAACCTATTCACGTACATTGAAAGATGTGACCTTACTTTTATATTCTGCAGTATTTTCACTGTGTAAATTAATGTTTAGGACAAATGAATAGATTACATCGTGCAACTGAGATGTATCGTGATGCTTTTTATTTCTGATAAACCGTAGTCTCATAAAGAAACCGTCATTTCTCAAAAATAATAAACCTGAAAATTGTATAATTATACAAAAATAATGTTATGGACAAATTTGTAGACTTGTATCCTTGGATCACATCAGTATGACAAGATATTGAATGGGGAGGGGAAGCGGGTGAGTAGGGTGGAGGGGAAGGGAGGGGGACGATAGCTGCAGCTAAGGCTATAAACGTGGACTGTAACCGCTACCCTAACCCTTGAAATGAACCTACAACATAACAATTACCACATCTAGAGACCTTTGTCATGAATTTTTACTATCCCCGTCTCCGGGCAACGAATATGTCGCATTCCCCAAACTCTTAGCTTCTGTCTACAAGTCTACATTGCTAACACCTATTGTGCACCTCTGGTAATGTGCGATAAGGGGTCCATACTTAAAAGTTTGACTAATTTTCTGCGTGCATGCAACCGATTTCGCCGGATGAGCATTGAATAGGACTTGGTAGCATTGAAACGATGTCTAACTATTTAATGGGAGGAAATGCTGAACTCCTGGAGAAAAACCCGCGTACATCGAGCACTGTAGGAATCGAACCTACTCACTTATCACCCACTCTGTCACCCACGGACCCTATAGAGAAGGCTGGACCTCTTGTTCGACCACCGCAAGTAATTGATAGTATATTTTATCAAGGGCATAGCTGGACTGCCTTTTCAAGGAGGGGGAGGAGGGGGTGTGAGATCCAAGTTTCTCGACTGCCAGTGCTGATTGTACCGACTAACGGTGTACTAACGCACAATTCAGGTAGCGTACCTCTAATTCAAGGGAAATCCCGGCGGAGGATATTACCCTGCGAATTTACCCCCCCCCCCCCAACAATTGGGACACAGTTTAGACTATGCTGCTAAAGTGATGTGCTCAATTTGTGATGAGTATGTGGTGGAAAACGAGTGGTAGAAACTAGGTTGAAATACTGATTATGCATAATAAAGAAAGTGCAAGGTATTTTAGGCACTTTTATGCATTATATCCTTCCGCTATGCAAAACGGCGTTTTGAATGGAGTAAAAAAGCAGGAACCACCACCCTATTTTACAAGCTCTCCTAGCTCAAAATGTCAATGGTACACAAATTTGAAGTTAGTTTAGTGAGAGGCCTTCTCGTGGCCTTTCATGTGATGGGTAGCTTGTGCCTCTTGAGAACTTCTACAAGGGTCCAGAGGCCACGGAACGGACCAGATTTAGTGTACCAGTCAATGGAGAAATAAAAGGGGGTACGCTACCTTCATGGTGGGGGCACGCTACCTTCATGGTGGGGTTGCGTTACTTTCATGGTGGGTACGCTACCTTCATGGTCAATTTTTAAATGTAATTGAACCTCCTTGTGAATATGTCAGAGCGTATTTAATACTGTTTATATAATATCCACAAGGTATACGGAGTGGGTTAGGAGAACCAACTAAAATTAAGCTGACGTACCTTTTCCCTCGAAGGGACATTATAAGCATTGGCGGCGCCCATAGGTGGAAATCCCGGAGGACGGTGGATATGGCCCTCCACTGTTTGGAAATGCTACCATTAACTTTCACATTTTTTCCCAGTAACCCGTATCTAAAGGGTCTATTATCCCCCTCACCTTTTTCACACGAATCTCCGGAGATTTCGAGGCTGTTTCTAAAAAAATATGATGTCCTATCTTAAGGTAAACGTTCGGCCAAATTAATGTCACATAATTGCAACAAAAGGTGACCGTCTGCGCGCGAAGCGCCCTTCAATGTTTGCTATTAATAGCTGTCTTACTAATGAAATCCCATTATGAGGTACTAACTAGGACAACCAGAAGGTCACGACGCTAACAGAGGTTTGAACTCTGGTCTTACAACCCAGTGTGAAACTTCGCACCAGCTGGATTGTTCGAGTAGCTTCTGAAATGGTCTGGATTGTGGATTGCTTAAAGAGGAAGTTACGTCATAGCACACTGTGTTGTCTGTTAAGTTAACACGTATTCTCGAGTATTTTCTCGAATCTATCTTTTTCTTCTAATGTAATGTTCTCGCCCCACAGTGCATATATATATCTAACCTACCTCCCTAACCTACTTCCCTAACCTACCTCCCTAACCTACCTCCCTAACCTACCTCCCTAACCTACCTCCCTAACCTACCTCCCTAACCTACCCCCTAACCTACCTACCTAACCTACCTCCCTAATCTGTCTGTCTGTCTGTTCTATCTGTCTATCTATCTGCTGTCTGTCTGTCTCTCTCTCTCTCTCTCTCTCTCTCTCTCTCTCTCTCTCTCTCTCTCTCTCTCTCTCTCTCTCTCTCTCTCTCTCTCTCTCTCTCTCTCTCGCTCTATATATATATATATATATATATATATATATATATACGAGATGAAATCAATTTTAACAAAGCTAGCGCCAAGCAACTGCCTTACACCATACATTTTAATTCTCCATCACACTCAATAGACAACGTCACTCTCATCGGCATTGAACTCATGAAAGAAATATCGCACACCATAATCCTACACAGAGAATCGTTCTGGACTGAAAAACTTAAAACTTTAAGCCCTAATGGTATCAACGTCGACAAATAACATTCCATGACCCTCTGCACACTTATGCACAGCAGCAGCCAACGGCAACACACCAATTCACTTCCCGTAAGTTACCGTTGTCTAGTTTCTTAAGTTATCTTCTAATGTTTAGTTTTTGCCATTTAAGTACTACCTAAAACTGTATCAACATTTATTGTCTAGACTTTCTCTGCTAGGTAGTTTCCATAAGAAGGTTTTTTGTTTAGTAAAGCATTCATTTTTTTTCTCTTACACTGGATCTATTTAAGACTTAGTTATAACAGGGAGTTAATAACAACTTCCTGGTTATAAGTACCACTGCAAACACTTAGTCATCTCCTTTCCATTTCTTCCTTATATAGTATCCTGAAGAAGGCCGATGAACTGGCCGAAAGCTTGATAAAGTTTATTCATAAACGCGAAGCAATGTCTACCGAGTCTTTATCTTTATTTCTCTTTGTTTCACTATATATATATATATACATATATATACATATATATATATAAGCCTTCAGTGAAACATATATTGAACAACGCAATAATATATTTCCGAATCAGGAAGTTTAATACAAATTTTCGGCACAACAGTGCCTTTAACAAGTAACAGCCACATAATGAAGTAAATGACGTGAACAACCCAAAAGCACAGAAAAGGCTGCAAACAAGTAAAGTGCGAAAACCAATGAACCATAATAGCCTCAAAGCTACACGTCAAAGTCCAAAAGAATACCGCTAAAGCAAAAGTTGAAAAAAGGGCCTGATGGAATCGATAAAAAAGCATGAGAAAAATATATATATATATATAAATATATAATATATATAATATATAATATATATATATATAAATATATATATATATATATATATGTGGGTGGGTGTGGGTGTGTGAAGGGTGTAGGCGGTGCCACTATCTGACGTTACACTCAGTCGGTGAACTTAGCACATTTTTTAGGAAAGGACCGAAATCATAGTTCGTGATTTCATGCGAAAGATTTATTGGCTTTTTCACTTTGCCCGTGTTTGAATATTTTGGAGAGTTGCATGGTTGTTATGACCAAACTAGACCCACTGTCATGCTCATAATAATGGCGCAGCTTCGTCTGTAGTAGGCCGTCGTTCGCGGCATGGGTTTAAATATTCGTAATTGCTTTTAATAGAGAATCAAGTTAAAAACCGGTATCGTCTGAATCTAGTTCAGTGTTTTCCTCAGAACTCGTAAACCTTGATTCTACAAGAAAATCGTTCAGATTTTTTTTACCTTTTGTAGGCAATAAGGTTGTTGGGGGAATAGTTTGGATAGCTGTGGGTTTTGACTGATAAGATGGCAGCTTTTAGTTAAGGCACGTTTAATAGGGAGCGTTTTCACTTGCGGGGTGTAAACAAGTTAAAAAAGTTGGCATTTTTGCTTTTGTCTTCTCAGTTATGAGGGTTTTTCGGTCAGCTTAGGCCACGCGGGGTGGCGCTGTTAATTTTCTCTTTTGAGTAATTTCTTAAAAGAAATTTATGTGTGTAGGAGTTACATTTATCCAGGAAGTCACTTTCATCATTGCACAGGCGGGCGTATCGATCTGAGTACTTCGCCTTTAATGAAGCCTTTGAAGGTGGCTAGGGGATGTGCAGAGTTCCGATCTAGATACTGATAGGTTTTAGTTGGCTTAGTTAAGACATTAGTGTCAAGGAGGCCACTTGCGCGAAAACGCTCGCCTTTAAATATTTGAATATCGAGATACGTCACTTCCGTATTAGAAGCTTCCACTGCAGTGAACTTGAAGTGTTCATGTGCTTCGTTCAATGAGGCCACTAGGTTTGAGAGTTCCTTAGGTGTGCCCTTGTGCAATAGGAGGATGTCATCCCGGTAGCGAAGCCATTTAATAATATTGAAATCTGTCGGTATAATGCGATTTTCTAGGTGATGTATGACAAGATCGCAGATTTAGGAGGAGGCCTGGCTTCCCACTACGCACCCAGTTTTTTGTAGGAGAAATTGGCCATCAAATTCAAAACAATTTCTCGTAAGAATTAGTTTGATCAAATTACGCATGGAACGGGGTGATATTTTTCAATATCGTAATAGCTTTGCGGGGCTTCCGCATATGCTTTTTGTACAACACCCAAGGCTTCCTCTTGAGGAGTGTTTGTGTACATGGACACTACATCTAGGGTAGCGAGTACGACATTTTGTGGTAGGGGGCAGCTTCCAGGATTTGAGAATGTGATTTCTTATGACAATTGGAAGCAGGAAATAATCCACAAATTCAGAGATTTTTTTTCTGTGGGGGATTTAGTTGCCTTTCAGGTTCGGCCTTGTAGTCATTTCGATTGACAATTGCTATACCCCTGCCCTTGTCAAAGGGTTTCAACACAATCGTGCAGTCTTTGGCCAATTGCCGTAGCGCGATTTTTCAACCTTCAACGTATTGATTTTGGCATTTTGATCGGTATTTCGGCTAATTTCTTTTTCGTAGCTTCGAAATAGTCCTCTAGGTCCCGACTATATGTCACTTGTGATGACCAGGTCGAGGGTAGGCGGAACTTAGTAAGAAATCTTTGCTTTTTGTCTTGCATTAGGCCTACGTAGCGAATTCTCATTTTTCTAGTTAAGTCTTTTAGGGACTTGAGAATTTCTGTACGTTAAGGTTTCCCGGTTTTTTTTTAAATTTCAGTCCTTTACCCAACGCAATTATCTCTATATCTGACAGAGTTCTGTCAGAGAGGTTCTTGACGTATTTAAGGGATTCTTTCGCCTTTTCTGTTAGGTTGTGGGCATTAAAGTGACTACGTATAGTCGTTAATTTCCTTTGTCGGGTTTGATATCTTTTCAAGTCAGTATTGACTTTAACAGACCGGGTAAATTTACGTCTTTCCTTATTTTTGGACGGGGTGGGAGGAGAACTGTCCCTCGAAAAGCAGACACTGGAGACAGAAGCATGTTACAGGAGGAATTAGACTACTATTTCTGAGTCTGTTGGTGTCCTTAAAAGAGTCTTTGGGGTTGTTGTCTTTTTAGAGCCGGGTTTCGTCTCTACCTTTTGTAAGGGTGGTGGCGTTTTTCTGCCTTTTTCTGTCTGTGGCTTACTTTGTCCTCGCACCTCTTGGAAGATCGCTTCAGTAGAAGTTGGAGTGGCTTCTTAGCCTCTGTACACTCTGTTGTATTTTCGAGGTCGGAGTTGGCTTTCTCTTCCTTCACCTGGAATTGTTCTTTTTAGCCTTTAGCCAGTTTCATGCTTAATTTGGTCAAACTAATTCTTACGAGAATTATTTTGAATTCGATGGCCAATTTTTCCTACAAAAAATTGGATGCGAAATGGGAAGCCAGGCCACCCCCGAAATTTGCCATATTGTCATGCATCACCTAGAAAATCGCATTGTACCGCCTGTGCAATAACAAAAGTGACTTCCTGGAGAAATGTAACTCCTTCACACATAAATTGCTTTTTTGCTGACCGAAAAACCCTCATAACTGAGAAGACAAAAGCAAAAGTGCCTCCTTCGGTTTTTAAACTTGTTTACACCCCGTAAGTAAAAACGCTTAATATTAAACGTACGTACCTTAACTAAAAGCTGCCATCTTATCAGTCAAAACCCACAGCTATCCAAACTATTCCCCCAACAACCTGTTATTGCCTACAAAGGGTAAAAAATCTGAACGATTTTCTTGTAAATCAAGGTTTACGAATTCTGGGGAAAACACTGACTTTAAATCAGCTATTGAACGCCGCAATATGTACAAATGAGGATAAGTTACCCTTGTTTTGGGTCTGATGAGGCCGTTATTTTGACATTTGAAGGGCACGTCGGGACATGTCCCAAACTGTATCATTTGACCTGCAAACACCGCCTAGGGTGTTCTTACGTTGCAATTCCGATGTGCCAAAATCGACTTCAAATCAGCCTTTAAACGCCGTTATATATGTACAAATGAAGATAAGGTACCCATATTTTGGGTCGAATGAGGCCGTTATTTTGACATTTGAAGGGCACGTCGGGACATGTCCCAAACTGTATCATTTGACCTGCAAACACCGCCCATGGTGTTCTTACGTTGCAATTCCGATGTGCCAAAATCGACTTTAAATCAGCCTTAAAACGCCGTTATATATGTACAAATGAAGATAAGGTACCCATATTTTGGGTCGAATGAGGCGCTATTTTGACATTTGAAGGGCACGTCGGGACATGTCCCAAACTGTATCATTTGACCTGCAAACACCGCCTATGGTGTTCTTACGTTGCAATTCCGATGTGCCAAAATCGACTTTAAATCAGCCTTTAAACGCCGTTATATATGTACAAATGAAGATAAGATACCCATATTTTGGGTCTAATGAGGCCGTTATTTTGACATTTGAAGGGCACGTCGGGACATGTCCCAAACTGTATCATTTGACCTGCAAACACCGCCCACGGTGTTCTTACGTTGCAATTCCGATGTGCCAAAACCGACTTTGAATCATCTCTTTAACGCCGTTACATATGTTCAAATAAAGATTGGATACCTATATTTTGGGTCGGAAGAGGTCGTTATTTTGACATTTGAGGGGCACGTCGGGACATGTCCCAAACTGTATCATTTGACCTGCAAACACCGCCTATGGTGTTCTTACGTTGCAATTCCGATGTGCCAAAATCGACTTCAAATCAGCCTTTAAACGACGTTATATATGTACAAATGAAGATAAGGTACCCATATTTTGGGTCGAATGAGGCGCTATTTTGACATTTGAAGGGCACGTCGGGACATGTCCCAAACTGTATCATTTGACCTGCAAACACCGCCTATGGTGTTCTTACGTTGCAATTCCGATGTGCCAAAATCGACTTTCATCCTTTAAACACCGTTATACATGTACAAAAAAAGATAAGATATTCATATCTTCGGTCAAATGAGGCCGTCATATTGATATTTGAGGGGCACGTCGGGACATGTCCCAAACTGTATCATTTGACCTGCAAACACCGCCTATGGTGTTCTTACGTTGCAATTCCGATGTGCCAAAATCGACTTTAAATCAGCCTTTAAACGCCGTTATATATGTACAAATGAAGATAAGGTACCCATATTTTGGGTCGAATGAGGCGCTATTTTGACATTTGAAGGGCACGTCGGGACATGTCCCAAACTGTATCATTTGACCTGCAAACTCAGCCACCAGTGTTCTTACGTTGCAATTCCGATGTGCCAAAACCAACTTCAAATCAGCTTTTAAACGCCGTTATATATGTACAAATGAAAATACGGTACCAATATTTTGGGTCGAATAAGGCGCTCTTTAGACATTTGAAGGGCACGTCGGGACATTTCCCAAACTGTATCATTCGACCTGGAAACACCGCCCTCTGTTTTCTTACGTTGCAATTCCGATGTGCCAAAATCGACTTTAAATCAGCCTTCAAACGCCGTTATATATGTACAAATGAAGATAAGGTACCCATATTTTGGGTCGAATGAGGCCGTTATTTTGACATTTGAAGGACACGTCGGGACATGTCCCAAACTGTATCATTTGACCTGCAAACACCGCCTAGGGTGTTCTTACGTTGCAATTCCGATGTGCCAAAATCGACTTTAAATCAGCCTTTAAACGCCGTTATATATGTACAAATGAAGATAAGATACCCATATTTTGGGTCGAATGAGGCCGTTATTTTGACATTTGAAGGGCACGTCGGGACATGTCCCAAACTGTATCATTTGACCTGCAAACACCGCCTTGGGTGTTCTTACGTTGCAATTCCGATGTGCCAAAATCGACTTTAAATCAGCCTTCAAACGCCGTTATATATGTACAAATGAAGATAAGGTACCCATATTTTGGGTCGAATGAGGCGCTATTTTGACATTTGAAGGGCACGTCGGGACATGTCCCAAACTGTATCATTTGACCTGCAAACACCGCCAATGGTGTTCTTACGTTGCAATTCCGATGTGCCAAAATCGACTTTAAATCAGCCTTTAAACGCCGTTATATATGTACAAATGAAGATAAGGTACCCATATTTTGGGTCGAATGAGGCGCTATTTTGACATTTGAAGGGCACGTCGGGACATGTCCCAAACTGTATCATTTGACCTGCAAACACCGCCGAGGGTGTTCTTACGTTGCAATTCCGATGTGCCAAAATCGACTTTAAATCAGCCTTTCAACGCCGATATATATGTACAAATGAAGATAAGGTACCTATAATTTGGTTCTGATGAGGCGCAATTTTGACATTTGAAGGGCACGTCGGGACATGTCCCAAACTGTATCATTTGACCTGCAAACACCGCCTATGGTGTTCTTACGTTGCAATTCCGATGTGCCAAAATCGACTTTAAATCAGCCTTCAAACGCCGTTATATATGTACAAATGAAGATAAGGTACCCATATTTTGGGTCGAATGAGGCGCTATTTTGACATTTGAAGGGCACGTCGGGACATGTCCCAAACTGTATCATTTGACCTGCAAACACCGCCCTTGGTGTTCTTACGTTGCAATTCCGATGTGCCAAAATCGACTTCAAATCAGCCTGTAAACGCCGTTATATATGTACAAATGAAGATAAGGTACCCATATTTTGGGTCGAATGAGGCGCTATTTTGACATTTGAAGGGCACGTCGGGACATGTCCCAAACTGTATCATTTGACCTGCAAACACCGCCTATGGTATTCTTACGTTGCAATTCCGATGTGCCAAAATCGACTTTAAATCAGCCTTCAAACGCCGTTATATATGTACAAATGAAGATAAGGTACCCATATTTTGGGTCGAATGAGGCCGTTATTTTGACATTTGAAGGGCACGTCGGGACATGTCCCAAACTGTATCATTTGACCTGCAAACACCGCCTAGGGTGTTCTTACGTTGCAATTCCGATGTGCCAAAATCGACTTTAAATCAGCCTGTAAACGCCGTTATATATGTACAAATGAAGATAAGATACCCATATTTTGGGTCGAATGAGGCCGTTATTTTGACATTTGAAGGGCACGTCGGGACATGTCCCAAACTGTATCATTTGACCTGCAAACACCGCCGAGGGTGTTCTTACGTTGCAATTCCGATGTGCCAAAATCGACTTTAAATCAGCCTTCAAACGCCGTTATATATGTACAAATGAAGATAAGGTACCCATATTTTGGGTCGAATGAGGCGCTATTTTGACATTTGAAGGGCACGTCGGGACATGTCCCAAACTGTATCATTTGACCTGCAAACACCGCCTATGGTGTTCTTACGTTGCAATTCCGATGTGCCAAAATCGACTTTAAATCAGCCTTTAAACGCCGTTATATATGTACAAATGAAGATAAGGTACCCATATTTTGGGTCGAATGAGGCGCTTTTTTGACATTTGAAGGGCACGTCGGGACATGTCCCAAACTGTATCATTTGACCTGCAAACACCGCCTAGGGTGTTCTTACGTTGCAATTCCGATGTGCCAAAATCGACTTTAAATCAGCCTTCAAACGCCGTTATATATGTACAAATGAAGATAAGGTACCCATATTTTGGGTCGAATGAGGCCGTTATTTTGACATTTGAAGGGCACGTCGGGACATGTCCCAAACTGTATCATTTGACCTGCAAACACCGCCTATGGTGTTCTTACGTTGCAATTCCGATGTGCCAAAATCGACTTTAAATCAGCCTTCAAACGCCGTTATATATGTACAAATGAAGATAAGGTACCCATATTTTGGGTCGAATGAGGCGCTATTTTGACATTTGAGGGGCACGTCGGGACATGTCCCAAACTGTATCATTTGACCTGCAAACACCGCTTATGGTGTTCTTACGTTGCAATTCCGATGTGCCAAAATCGACTTTAAATCAGCCTGTAAACGCCGTTATATATGTACAAATGAAGATAAGGTACCCATATTTTGGGTCGAATGAGGCGCTATTTTGACATTTGAAGGGCACGTCGGGACATGTCCCAAACTGTATCATTTGACCTGCAATCACCGCCTATGGTGTTCTTACGTGGCAATTCCGATGTGCCAAAATCGACTTTTAATCAACCTGTAAACGCAGTTATATATGTACAAATGAAGATAACATCCCCTATTTTGGGTCGAATGAGGCGCTATTTTGACATTTGAAGGGCACGTCGGGACATGTCCCAAACTGTATCATTTGACCTGCAAACACCGCCTATGGTGTTCTTACGTTGCAATTCCGATGTGCCAAAATCGACTTTAAATCAGCCTGTAAACGCCGTTATATATGTACAAATGAAGATAAGGTACCCATATTTTGGGTCGAATGAGGCGCTATTTTGACATTTGAAGGGCACGTCGGGACATGTCCCAAACTGTATCATTTGACCTGCAAACACCGCCCAGGGTGTTCTTACGTTGCAATTCCGATGTGCCAAAATCGACTTTAAATCAGCCTGTAAACGCCGTTATATATGTACAAATGAAGATAAGTTCCTCCTACTTTGGGTCTAATGAGGCGCTATTTTGACATTTGAAGGGCACGTCGGGACATGTCCCAAACTGTATCATTTGACCTGCAAACACCGCCTATGGTGTTCTTACGTTGCTATTCCGATGTGCCAAAATCGACTTTCAATCACCCTTCAAACGCCGTTTTATATGTACAAAGGAAGATAAGGTACCCATATTTTTCGGTCAAATGAGGCGCTATTTTGACATTTGAAGGGCACGTCGGGACATGTCCCAAACTGTATCATTTGACCTGCAAACACCGCCTCTGGTGTTCATACGTTGCAATTCCGATGTGCCAAAATCGACTTTAAACCAGCCTGTAAACGCCGTTATATATATGTACAAATAAATATATCGGCCCCTACTTTTCCGTCAAATGAGGCGCTATTTTGACATTTGAAGGGCACGTCGAGACATGTCCCAAACTGTATCATTTGACCTGCAAACACCGCCTATGGTGTTCTTACGTTGCAATTCCGATGTGCCAAAATCGACTTTAAATCAGCCTTTAAACGCCGTTATATATGTACAAATGAAGATAAGGTACCCATATTTTGGGTCGAATGAGGCGCTATTTTGACATTTGAAGGGCACGTCGGGACATGTCCCAAACTGTATCATTTGACCTGCAAACACCGCCGAGGGTGTTCTTACGTTGCAATTCCGATGTGCCAAAATCGACTTTAAATCAGCCTTTAAACGCCGTTATATATATGTACAAATGAAGATAAGGTACCCATATTTTGGGTCGAATGAGGCGCTATTTTGACATTTGAAGGGCACGTCGGGACATGTCCCAAACTGTATCATTTGACCTGCAAACACCGCCTATGGTGTTCTTACGTTGCAATTCCGATGTGCCAAAATCGACTTTAAATCAGCCTTTAAACGCCGTTATATATGTACAAATGAAGATAAGGTACCCATATTTTGGGTCGAATGAGGCGCTATTTTGACATTTGAAGGGCACGTCGGGACATGTCCCAAACTGTATCATTTGACCTGCAAACACCGCTTATTGTGTTCTTACGTTGCAATTACGATGTGCCAATATCGACATTAAATCAGCCTTCAAACGCCGTAACATATGTACAAATGAAAATAAAGTACCCATATTTTGGGTCGAATGAGGCGCTCTTTTGACATTTGAGGGGCACGTCGGGACATGTCCCAAACTGTATCATTTGACCTGCAAACACCGCCTATGGTGTTCTTACGTTGCAATTCCGATGTGCCAAAATCGACTTTAAATCAGCCTTTAAACGCCGTTATATATGTACAAATGAAGATAAGGTACCCATATTTTGGGTCGAATGAGGCGCTATTTTGACATTTGAAGGGCACGTCGGGACATGTCCCAAACTGTATCATTTGACCTGCAAACACCGCCTATGGTGTTCTTACGTTACAATCAGCCTGTGAACGCCATTATATATTCACAAATGAAGATAAGGTACCCATATTTTGGGTCGAATGAGGCCGTTATTTTGACATTTGAAGGGCACGTCGGGACATGTCCCAAACTGTATCATTTGACCTGCAAACACCGCCTATGGTGTTCTTACGTTGCAATTCCGATGTGCCAAAATCGACTTTAAATCAGCCTGTAAACGCCGTTATATATGTACAAATGAAGATAAGGTACCCATATTTTGGGTCGAATGAGGCGCTATTTTGACATTTGAAGGGCACGTCGGGACATGTCCCAAACTGTATCATTTGACCTGCAAACACCGCCTATGGTGTTCTTACGTTGCAATTCCGATGTGCCAAAATCGACTTTAAATCAGCCTGTAAACGCCGTTATATATGTACAAATGAAGATAAGGTACCCATATTTTGGGTCGAATGAGGCGCTATTTTGACATTTGAAGGGCACGTCGGGACATGTCCCAAACTGTATCATTTGACCTGCAAACACCGCCCAGTGTGTTTTCACGTTGCAATTCCGATGTACTAAAATCGACTTCAAATCAGCCTTTGAACGCCGTTATATATGTACAAATGAAGATAATGTAACCATATTTTGGGTCGAATGAGGCGCTATTTTGACATTTGAAGGGCACGTCGGGACATGTCCCAAACTGTATCATTTGACCTGCAAACACCGCCTATGGTGTTCTTACGTTGCAATTCCGATGTGCCAAAATCGACTTTAAATCAGCCTGTAAACGCCGTTATATATGTACAAATGAAGATAAGGTACCCATATTTTGGGTCGAATGAGGCGCTATTTTGACATTTGAAGGGCACGTCGGGACATGTCCCAAACTGTATCATTTGACCTGCAAACACCGCCTATGGTGTTCTTACGTTGCAATTCCGATGTGCCAAAATCGACTTTAAATCAGCCTCAAACGCCGTTATATATGTACAAATGAAGATGAGGTACCCATATTTTGGGTCGAATGAGGCGCTATTTTGACATTTGAAGGGCACGTCGGGACATGTCCCAAACTGTATCATTTGACCTGCAAACACCGCCTATGGTGTTCTTACGTTGCAATTCCGATGTGCCAAAATCGACTTTAAATCAGCCTTTAAACGCCGTTATATATGTACAAATGAAGATAAGGTACCCATATTTTGGGTCGAATGAGGCGCTATTTTGACATTTGAGGGGCACGTCGTGGCATGCCCCAAACTGTATCATTTGACTTGCTAACACCGCCTATGGTGTTCTCACGTTACGATTTTAAATCAGCCTTTGATTGCCGTTATATATGTACAAATGAAGAAAAGATACCCCAATTTTGGGTCGAATGAGGCGCTATTTTGACATTTGAAGGGCACGTCGGGACATGTCCCAAACTGTATCATTTGACCTGCAAACACCGCCTATGGTGTTCTTACGTTGCAATTCCGATGTGCCAAAATCGACTTTAAATCAGCCTTTAAACGCCGTTATATATGTACAAATGAAGATAAGGTACCCATATTTTGGGTCGAATGAGGCGCTATTTTGACATTTGAAGGGCACGTCGGGACATGTCCCAAACTGTATCATTTGACCTGCAAACACCGCCTATGGTGTTCTTACGTTGCAATTCCGATGTGCCAAAATCGACTTTAAATCAGCCTTTGAACGCCGTTATATATGTACAAATGAAGATAAGGTACCATATTTTGGGTCGAATGATGCCGTTATTTTGATATTTGGAGGACACGTCGGGACATGTCCCAAACTGTATCATTTGACCTGGAAACAACGCCGAGGTTGTTTTTATGTTGCAATTCCGATGTGCCAAAATCGACTTTAAATCAGCCTGTAAACGCCGTTATATATGTACAAATGAAGATAAGGTACCCATTTTTGGGTCTAATGAGGCGCTATTTTGACATTTGAAGGGCACGTCGGGACATGTCCCAAACTGTATCATTTGACCTGCAAACACCGCCTATGGTGTTCTTACGTTGCAATTCCGATGTGCCAAAATCGACTTCAAATCAGCCTGTAAACGCCGTTATATATGTACAAATGAAGATAAGGTACCCATATTTTGGGTCGAATGAGGCGCTATTTTGACATTTGAAGGGCACGTCGGGACATGTCCCAAACTGTATCATTTGACCTGCAAACACCGCCTATGGTGTTCTTACGTTGCAATTCCGATGTGCCAAAATCGACTTCAAATCAGCCTGTAAACGACGTTATATATGTACAAATGAAGATAAGGTACCCATATTTTGGGTCGAATGAGGCGCTATTTTGACATTTGAAGGGCACGTCGGGACATGTCCCAAACTGTATCATTTGACCTGCAAACACCGCCTATGGTGTTCTTACGTTGCAATTCCGATGTGCCAAAATCGACTTTAAATCAGCCTGTAAACGCCGTTATATATGTACAAATGAAGATAAGGTACCCATATTTTGGGTCGAATGAGGCGCTATTTTGACATTTGAAGGGCACGTCGGGACATGTCCCAAACTGTATCATTTGACCTGCAAACACCGCCAATGGTGTTCTTACGTTGCAATTCCGATGTGCCAAAATCGACTTTAAATCAAACTGTAAACGTCGTTATATATGTACGAATGAAGATAAGGTACCCATATTTTGGGTCGAATGACGCGCTTTTTTGACATTTGAAGAGCACGTCGGGACATGTCCCAAACTGTATCATTTGACCTGCAAACACCGCCTATGGTGTTCTTACGTTGCAATTCCGATGTGCCAAAATCGACTTTAAATCAGCCTTTGAACGCCGTTATATATGTACAAATGAAGATAAGGTACCCATATTTTGGGTCGAATGAGGCGCTATTTTGACATTTGAAGGGCACGTCGGGACATGTCCCAAACTGTATCATTTGACCTGCAAACACCGCCTATGGTGTTCTTACGTTGCAATTCCGATGTGCCAAAATCGACTTTAAATCAGCCTGTAAACGCCGTTATATATGTACAAATGAAGATAAGGTACCCATATTTTGGGTCGAATGAGGCGCTATTTTGACATTTGAAGGGCACGTCGGGACATGTCCCAAACTGTATCATTTGACCTGCAAACACCGCCTATGGTGTTCTTACGTTGCAATTCCGATGTGCCAAAATCGACTTTAAATCAGCCTGTAAACGCCGTTATATATGTACAAATGAAGATAAGGTACCCATATTTTGGGTCGAATGAGGCGCTATTTTGACATTTGAAGGGCACGTCGGGACATGTCCCAAACTGTATCATTTGACCTGCAAACACCGCCTATGGTGTTCTTACGTTGCAATTCCGATGTGCCAAAATCGACTCTCAATCACCCTTCAAACGCCGTTTTATATGTACAAATGAAGATAAGGTACCCATATTTTTCGGTCAAATGAGGCGCTATTTTGACATTTGAAGGGCACGTCGGAACATGTCCCAAACTGTATCATTTGACCTGCAAACACCGCCTGGGGTGTTCTTACGTTGCAATTCCGATGTGCCAAAATCGACTTTAAATCAGCCTGTAAACGCCGTTATATATGTACAAATGAAGATAAGGTACCCATATTTTGGGTCGAATGAGGCCGTTATTTTGACATTTGAAGGGCACGTCGGGACATGTCCCAAACTGTATCATTTGACCTGCAAACACCGCCTATGGTGTTCTTACGTTGCAATTCCGATGTGCCAAAATCGACTTTAAATCAGCCTGTAAACGCCGTTATATATGTACAAATGAAGATAAGGTACCCATATTTTGGGTCGAATGAGGCGCTATTTTGACATTTGAAGGGCACGTCGGGACATGTCCCAAACTGTATCATTTGACCTGCAAACACCGCCTATGGTGTTCTTACGTTGCAATTCCGATGTGCCAAAATCGACTTTAAATCAGCCTTTAAACGCCGTTATATATGTACAAATGAAGATAAGGTACCCATATTTTGGGTCGAATGAGGCGCTATTTTGACATTTGAAGGGCACGTCGGGACATGTCCCAAACTGTATCATTTGACCTGCAAACACCGCCTGGGGTGTTCTTACGTTGCAATTCCGATGTGCCAAGATCGACTTTAAATCAGCCTGTAAACGCCGTTATATATGTACAAATGAAGATAAGGTACCCATATTTTGGGTCGAATGAGGCGCTATTTTGACATTTGAAGGGCACGTCGGGACATGTCCCAAACTGTATCATTTGACCTGCAAACACCGCCTATGGTGTTCTTACGTTGCAATTCCGATGTGCCAAAATCGACTTTAAATCAGCCTGTAAACGCCGTTATATATGTACAAATGAAGATAAGGTACCCATATTTTGGGTCGAATGAGGCGCTATTTTGACATTTGAAGGGCACGTCGGGACATGTCCCAAACTGTATCATTTGACCTGCAAACACCGCCTATGGTGTTCTTACGTTGCAATTCCGATGTGCCAAAATCGACTTTAAATCAGCCTTCAAACGCCGTTATATATGTACAAATGAAGATAAGGTACCCATATTTTGGGTCGAATGAGGCGCTATTTTGACATTTGAAGGGCACGTCGGGACATGTCCCAAACTGTATCATTTGACCTGCAAACACCGCCTATGGTGTTCTTACGTTGCAATTCCGATGTGCCAAAATCGACTTCAAATCAGCCTTCAAACGCCGTTATATATGTACAAATGAAGATAAGGTACCCATATTTTGGGTCGAATGAGGCCGTTATTTTGACATTTGAAGGGCACGTCGGGACATGTCCCAAACTGTATCATTTGACCTGCAAACACCGCCTATGGTGTTCTTACGTTGCAATTCCGATGTGCCAAAATCGACTTTAAATCAGCCTGTAAACGCCGTTATATATGTACAAATGAAGATAAGGTACCCATATTTTGGGTCGAATGAGGCGCTATTTTGACATTTGAAGGGCACGTCGGGACATGTCCCAAACTGTATCATTTGACCTGCAAACACCGCCTATGGTGTTCTTACGTTGCAATTCCGATGTGCCAAAATCGACTTTAAATCAGCCTGTAAACGCCGTTATATATGTACAAATGAAGATAAGGTACCCATATTTTGGGTCGAATGAGGCGCTATTTTGACATTTGAAGGGCACGTCGGGACATGTCCCAAACTGTATCATTTGACCTGCAAACACCGCCTATGGTGTTCTTACGTTGCAATTCCGATGTGCCAAAATCGACTTCAAATCAGCCTGTAAACGCAGTTATATATGTACAAATGAAGAAAAGGTACCCATATTTTGGGTCGAATGAGGCGCTATTTTGACATTTGAAGGGCACGTCGGGACATGTCCCAAACTGTATCATTTGACCTGCAAACACCGCCTATGGTGTTCTTACGTTGCAATTCCGATGTGCCAAAATCGACTTTAAATCAGCCTGTAAACGCCGTTATATATGTACAAATGAAGATAAGGTACCCATATTTTGGGTCGAATGAGGCGCTATTTTGACATTTGAAGGGCACGTCGGGACATGTCCCAAACTGTATCATTTGACCTGCAAACACCGCCTATGGTGTTCTTACGTTGCAATTCCGATGTGCCAAAATCGACTTTAAATCAGCCTTCAAACGCCGTTATATATGTACAAATGAAGATAAGGTACCCATATTTTGGGTCGAATGAGGCGCTATTTTGACATTTGAAGGGCACGTCGGGACATGTCCCAAACTGTATCATTTGACCTGCAAACACCGCCTATGGTGTTCTTACGTTGCAATTCCGATGTGCCAAAATCGACTTTAAATCAGCCTTCAAACGCCGTTATATATGTACAAATGAAGATAAGGTACCCATATTTTGGGTCGAATGAGGCCGTTATTTTGACATTTGAAGGGCACGTCGGGACATGTCCCAAACTGTATCATTTGACCTGCAAACACCGCCTATGGTGTTCTTACGTTGCAATTCCGATGTGCCAAAATCGACTTTAAATCAGCCTGTAAACGCCGTTATATATGTACAAATGAAGATAAGGTACCCATATTTTGGGTCGAATGAGGCGCTATTTTGACATTTGAAGGGCACGTCGGGACATGTCCCAAACTGTATCATTTGACCTGCAAACACCGCCTATGGTGTTCTTACGTTGCAATTCCGATGTGCCAAAATCGACTTTAAATCAGCCTGTAAACGCCGTTATATATGTACAAATGAAGATAAGGTACCCATATTTTGGGTCGAATGAGGCGCTATTTTGACATTTGAAGGGCACGTCGGGACATGTCCCAAACTGTATCATTTGACCTGCAAACACCGCCTATGGTGTTCTTACGTTGCAATTCCGATGTGCCAAAATCGACTTTAAATCAGCCTCCAAACGCCGTTATATATGTACAAATGAAGATAAGGTACCCATATTTTGGTCTAATGAGGCGTGATTTTGACATTTGAAGGGAACGTCGGGACATGTCCCAAACTGTATCATTTGACCTGCAAACACCGCCCAGGGTGTTCTTACGTTGCAATTCCGATGTGCCAAAATCGACTTTAAATCAGCCTGTAAACGCCGTTATATATGTACAAATGAAGATAAGGTACCCATATTTTGGGTCGAATGAGGCGCTATTTTGACATTTGAAGGGCACGTCGGGACATGTCCCAAACTGTATCATTTGACCTGCAAACACCGCCTATGGTGTTCTTACGTTGCAATTCCGATGTTGGGGGGGGGGGGGGGTGGCGGGGGGGGGGGGTGGGGGGGGGGGGGGGTGGGGGGGGGGGGGGGTGGGGGGGGGGGGGGGTGGGGGGGGGGGGGGGTGGGGGGGGGGGGGGGTGGGGGGGGGGGGGGGTGGGGGGGGGGGGGGGTATCAATTTTCAAATTTTCAGTTTTCAAATGGCCATATCAAGCCTGATATAACTTGATAAATGACCATGCCAGATATACATATCAATTTTCATATGGCCATATCAAGCCTTATATAACTTGATGGAAAAAATGCCAGAAATATATATCAAGTTTTATATGGCTTTATCATGCCAGATATAACTTGATAGATGATCATTCCAGATATGCATATCAATTTTCAAATGGCCATATCAAGCCTGATATAACTTGATAAATGACCATGCCAGACATACATATCAATTTTCATATGGCCATATATAGCCTTATATAATTTTATTAAAAAAACGCCAGAAATACATATCAAGTTTTATATGGCCATATTGTGCCAGATATAACTTGATAGACAACCATTCCAGATATGCATATCAATTTTGAAATGGCCATTTCAAGTCAGATATAAGATGCCAGCTGACCATGCCAGATATACATATCAATTTTTATAAGGCCATATCAAACCAGAAATTTACCTGGTAACCCACCATGCCAGATAGACATATCAAGTTTTATATCTCCATACCAAGGCCGATATCACTTGAGACAAGATCATGCCAGATATACATATCTAGTTTTATATAGCTCTATCAGGCCAGATATTACTTGAAAAAATGTACCTGATATGCAAATCAAGTTTTATATTGCCATATTCAGCCATATATGATTTCATTACAGAACATGACACATATGGATATCAACCTTTATATGGCCATATCAAGCCAGATATATCATGATAACATACAATGCCAGATATGCATGTAAAGTTTGATATGGCCATATCATGTCAGATATAAGTTGATTAAAGACAGTAATAGAAGTACAATACAAGTTTTATAAGTTCATATGAATTAATACTTTTGCGTTTATTTTGATTGTCCTACGTTAAGACAACTTTGTGATGTAGTAGAACGTACCTGCCTACGGAAGTCATCAAATGCATACACTTTTATTCAATACACCAGTCTTTTTAAATGAAATATGCAAATGATCTATTAATGTGGGCGGAGTCAGAAATTGTAGCCCTGATTTTTATTTTTCATTATTTAGGAAGTAAAATATGAGATATTCATCAAACTTTCAACACGATTTACATTGAAATATGCACTATAGTGTGTTTGAAAAACAAAACGATGCTTTGAATGCATGTAGAAGTACAAATTTCAAAGCTTTTTTTATTGTTTACTATTACGTTCGTTGACAAATTTCTGTACTTAAGTCAATATCACCCAAGTATGAGAGTAAACTTTGTTAAAGATATTCAGAGAGCTCTCTTAATTACTGGCTATGAGGGCTCCTGATGCTTTAGGCAAGGTGTGCATTTTATGTTAAGCTGTAACCCAGCATTGGTGCAGGTATGGACCATGTTTTCACCACATATCTGTTCCACAAAATATTATGAGCGGACCAGGTGAGATCCACATTTGGTGCATATAAAATTTCATATGGCACATATATGGATTTTCACTTATATCAAGCTATATCTGTCCCATATAAAAATTGAGCCATATACAATTTTATATGAGCCATATATGGCCTTTATGTTATATCAAGTTATATCTGCCCAATTTTTGTTAAAGCCAGATACAAATCCCATATCTGGACCAGATATGGGCCATATATAAATTCCCTATATGGCACATATATGGATTTGCCATGTATGGGGCATATACAGATTTGCCATATATGTACCATATCTGTCCCATATAAAAATTGAGCCATATACAGTTTTATATGAGCCATATATGGCTTTATGTTATATCAAGTTATATCTGCCCAATTTTTGTAAAAGCCAGATACAAATTCCATATCTGGACCAGATATGGGCCAGATATAAATTTCCATATATGGCCCATATATGGATTTCGAGTAAGGGTACTGGTCAGTCTGCCCCTCTGATTGACAACATCCTCACTAATGTCGCTTTGTGCAATCAAGTTAAAATCGTATCGAAGGGAATCCTGCGCACTGATATCAGTGATCATTTTCCCATATTCATAAGCACTACAATAGGAATGAATATGAAAGAGGACCAAGGCAAATTGATCTCAAATTTTTCTGCTTGTAATATAAATACATTTGTCCGTAGTATGGCCAGTATGAACTGGAATCATGTTCTTGACGAAAACGATGCTAATGTTGCCTTTAATAAGTTTCATGACACATTAAAGAAAACGCATGACGTATGTTTTCCATTTGTAAAAATTAGGAATAAAAGTAGTAAGAAAAACAGTGCCTCATGGATCACTCCTGGTATATTCAAATCGATTAGAAGTAAGGAAAAATTGTACAGAAGATACTTGAAAGCCTCAACTCCAGATAACAGGCTCGATTATAGAAAGTACAGAAACAAGCTGAACCATGTTATTAGAACTGTGAAAAAAAATTTCTAAATCAAAAAGTTTGCTGATTGTAAAAACGATTGCAAAGAAACTTGGAAAACAGTCAGTGGGCTTCTCAAGGGTGAGAGTACGTCCTCACTTCCCGATACTTTCAAGAAAGGGGATCATAACATCACCGGCTCAAGTGACATTGCTGATGAGTTTAACAAATTTTTTGTTAACCTTGGGCCCTCTCTGGCAGAGAAGCTTCCGCCAATGCCTTTTGATGATAGCTACATGGGCAGTCCTAATCCTTCATCCCGCTTTCTTCTCCCAGCAACCGAGCATGAAGTTGCCAAAATTGCCTATGCCTCTCTTAATCCCAGAAAATCGGCTGGGTTTGATAATATTCGTCCAAAAATTGTGTTAGAGGTCATTCCTTATATTTTACAACCGCTCACCCATATTTTTAACAGATCCTTCGAGACGGGTACTTTCCCTGATCTCTTGAAAAATGCTAAGGTCATTCCTGTTCTTAAGAAAGGAAGTGTTGATATTTTCTGTAATTATCGTCCAATATCCATATTGCCTTGTTTCTCGAAAATTTTGGAAAGACTTTTGTTTAACCGACTGTACTCTTTTGTAACAAAACATAGTATTTTAAGAGATTGTCAATATGGTTTTCGCTCTGGTCATTCCATGGAGTTGGCGCTAGCTGACGCTGTGGATAAACTTTATTCTGCCATTCAACGTAAACAAAACTCAATTGGTGTGTTTCTTGACCTCTCAAAAGCTTTCGATACCATAGATCATAATATACTCCTTCGTAAGTTATCACATTATGGGATAAGAGGAAATGCTTACCTCTGGATGAAAAGCTACTTGACTTCAAGGCAACAGTTTACATCTTCTAATAATGTGCATTCCACATCCCTTAAAGTAACATGTGGAGTTCCTCAGGGGTCCATTTTAGGACCTTTACTCTTCATTATCTATGTTAATGATATATGTAACCTTCCTGCGTCTTGTTCCTTGGTAATTTTTGCAGGTGACACCACTATTTTCTTCACAGACAATGACAGCAACTTAGAGAAAACCGTAAATGATGAATTATGTAGGTTCTACAAATGGTTTTTGTCGAATAAATTATCATTGAATATTGACAAAACCAATTATACGGTGTTCAACAAAGGTAGAAATAACTATAACTTTAATATGAGTATGAATAGTAAGCCCCTTCTGAACGTTCATTGCACCAAATTCTTAGGAGTTTATATTGACGATAAGCTTTCGTGGAAAGATCATGTACAGTACGTATCAGCACAAATTTCAAAAGGCGTAGGCATCTTATCGAAATTAAAATTTACTCTAACTCAAAGGACTTTGAGGTTAATTTATTTAAGCCTAGTCCTACCTCACCTCTCATACTGTTGTAGTATCTGGTCCGGTACCACTAAATCAGTTCAGTCTAAATAAACTTTTTATTCTTCAGAAAAGAGCTGTCAGACATATTACATGCTCTGCTCCACGGGAAGAGACCAATGGTCTGTTTACTCAAATTTCATGATGAAGTTAATATGAGTTTAGTTATATTTACCTTTCGCTGTTTGAATAAGCTACTTCCAAGTTCTTTTCTTTCTTTTATACCGTTAACAATTCTGTTCATAACTACCAAACTAGACAATCTGACAACTTCATACTCTTTTCGTCGATAGAGATGCTTTTTAAAAAAGTCTCAAGTATAGATCTATTATGATTTGGAACACACTGCCCCAAAATTACCAGCTAAGTCCGTCTGTTGCGTCTCTGAGGAAAGGTTTACTAAAACATTTTATTAGTACCTATTAATGCTGTAGGCGGGGGACGGTAGGACGGTGGGTGTGTGGTGGGGGTATGGGAGGGATTGTTTCTTTAGCTTTTCTCTGTTTTAATTTTGTTTATCCTCTCTGGGAGTGCTTTTGCTTTTAAGCCCTGAAGGGTTTTCAAGAGTACTTCCATTCACAACACTGATTTTATTAATTTGTTGTTAACTGTATAATCTGTCACTATATTTATATATTGTTGTGATAAAACAAAATAAATGAAATAGAATGAAAGTTTAAGCACGGTATTAAGTCGACGGTGGTCAATTTTTAAGCCCTGTTTTAGCCACTTTCCCTAAGGCTCTAAGCTAACGACAACTTAAAGTAGACCAAGCCTGAATGTTGCAACACCCACCTCTAACAACCAGTAACTCTCACTGTTTCACTTAGTTTTATGCCCCCTCTACACACACGCACACGCGCGCACGCATGCACACATGTACACATGCTTTCAGCAAATAACCATTGAGGTCCTTACTAAAATTTCCAGGTGGTTCTATAGACATTTAAGCCGGGGACCTATCCAACGTTAGGTGCACGCCTTACCCTCTAACCCAGTGATTCCCAAGCACAACCCTTAGGGACCACACGGGACCCTAAGCCCTCTCAGTGCGGCATAGAGCTGAATCTTTTCCATACAAATAATGCAAATAATCTCCGACTAAGAAAAAAGCCTTACAGATCCTGGGAAAAGAGCTTGGTGATTTTTTATTTTTGGCATAAAGTGTAATTTTAAGTCACTAAATTATGTGTTATCAAGTTAGGGGCAATCAACCGGATCATTTTTCCTTTCAGTAGCCTTTAGTTTTAGCATGTATTGCAAGTGTAAATGCTGAAAATTTTATTGTTCTTGCTATGATTTTCAGGCCGACAGAACAATGATAAATCATCGATAAGAGCTTACTTTTCCGACTTTCGGGACCCCCCCCCCCCGGCGTGGACCCTTGCCGTAAATGCATTGCAGGTGGTCTTTATTCTCTCAGTGGCGTAGTCACATCGTATGATTTGGGGATTTATAACCCTATCTCACCATGATGTTGCAAAAAAAGAATTAAAAGAATAAAAAGGGAAAAGCAGATAGGAGAGAATTTTAGTGTAATGCGTGACCACTTGTCAAATGAATGTCAAACAATAAATGTTAAAAAAATGCTTATTTTGGGAAAGGTTTGCATCTACCCATGGTGTACGATCGATTGCGCCATTGTTCGTTCTTAGAGTGTGACAGCTTGGGTAGAATTGTTGTTTCAACACCCCTTCCATCATTCTTCTTCCCAACCACAAGGTCTAATATCAACGTCTTTAGTCCAAGTTCAGCTGTTACAGAAAATGGTTAAAGTATGAATCATCTTGTGGGGTGAGAAATGTCCATCGCGTGCTAATTTTCACTTTTATGCTCACAATGTTTTTAAAAAATCCAGGGCCGTTCCTCCATCAGCCTCTTCCTCTGGATCTAATTAGGAACTCTAACGAGCTCATGGACACCCAACAGATCTGGAAAAGCGTTGAGAGCTTCTGCTAACTGGCTAACAACTTTGGTGCTCTTCAGTCATTCCAACTTTTTCCCACAGGAAATGAGTCCAGACTACATACTTGGGCGTGGGCCCCATTTCCCCAGACCCTAGAGGCCCTTCCGTTCTTGATCTCTTCCACTTCATTTCACCCCCTGAACTTGGTCCAATGTTGATTTCTTAAATTATTTCTAGCGCAACTAGTAAACTCAGACCTACCTCTCTGTTTCACTCTTTACCTGCAGAAGTTTAAGAATCCCTTGTTTTAATCGCAATTTACTACTTCATTTGACATTGCAAAAAGTTTCCATTTCATAAAACTCTCATCGAATTTCCCTTTCCTCATACCATTTTTAATACTGCCATCATTAGTACAGTTTTTAAAGAAAGTTTGACAAAAACATTGGAAGGGTGTAAGTGCCATTTATTGTTCCCCTTGATCCTGTCACTGTACTATGGACCACTCCGAGTAGTCAAGTCATGGTCTGATTACTGTCTGCCATCATGGAGGCAACCCAACCTTAATTTTCTCAGTTCTTTTGTCTACCTGTACATTGGATGATTGCACGCAATTCGAAACCCTCACTTCGTGTACCATGCATGACTACACAATGCATAGTACAGGTAGACTAAAGAATAGTGGGGGTGTTTACCAGATCAAATTAGGTATTTGAGCATCATCAGTTATGTCTTTCACGATGAGGTGCACAATAAAAGTTTCTTTATGAATGGTTGTATGCAAGGAAAAGGCATAGACCTGCAAGTTCTGCACTCGAATTACAAGCTGTCAGATTATCCAAATTTTGAAAAGTTGAATGAAATCCTCCGTCAGCTGACTGAAGTAATGTTTTTATAACTATACGTTCCTTTGCGTACTGATTCACGATTCCAACTAGTATTTGTAAATTGCACACTGACGTACCCTAAACATAAATACTCTCATTGCATTTGCTAGGAACGGTTTTGGGCAGGGTATCTTAACTCATGTGAAATATTCATCAATATCATCGTGCACTGGAATATTTAAAGATACTTCTACCTTTTGTCAAGTAAGAAAGAGGATAAAGAGAGACTAACAACTAGCAATCAGAATAATAGCATCAATTAGAGTAAAATCCTCCAGCAGGACGAGTAGCTGCCAACTGAAGGAATAAATCTCAGAACGAACTAAAGCCACATGGATATGGAAGTTAATCGAATAACAGCCCTCGCTGAAACCAGGTCCAATTCACATGGATTCTGCAGGTATTTTACAACTAGCATAAACTTGCTTATTGCTGTAGTACTGTGTTTCCTGAAGTTTGCAACCTTTTACCCAAGATGAATTAAATTCAATACAATTGCAATGTGTAACTGGTGACGTACTTAACTTACCGAGATCATCTTGTTGTAACTTTCTTGTTTCATTTCATGACAGTCGAGGCTGAGGTTTCCATACCAGTGACTACGTAAGCCGAGACGTTCCAGGTACAGAGAGAACACACATCCATTTTTCTGTACACCATTTTAACCTATTATATGAACAGTGAAATTCAAAACAGAAAAGGGCATATTTCAAGAAAATTTCATTATAGCACGAAAAGTATTGCATATCCTCATAATAAATGGACGAGTCTTACTCTTACTAGAGAACAGAGCCGTCTGGACAAGAAAAATGCATTCTGCTCCGTTTATTCTACTGTTGATAGAACAAAGTACATGAAAATAGAGGAATACAGGCAAATGTGATTTGTTAGTAGTTACTAATGCGAGGACCTCGAGGCTATAAGGCTTATAAAAATTATTCCAGGTAATAAAAACGAGCGAAATAGCCGGAATATAGACCTATAGCTAGCCTTGGATACTTTTAAGAGGGTCATTTATGTATGTAGCTGGTAAATTTCTTTCATAAACGCCATCAGAAGGAATACGGACAGCATTGTGATTTTCCAATTTGATGGTTCTCGCATTGTTGCCCACGTTGTAATACGATCTTCCTTGCACATGTCTTTTCTCTGTATCTTTGTTCAACACGCTGTAATACGAACTTTTATCCAAAGTTTCCACATCTTGCTGCATGTTAAGTTTTTTTGTGGTCAAGTTATTCCTTTTCCTCCGATTTTCTTACCTTTATGTAAATTAGTCCCGCGATGAGAAATGCGAATCGTGTAGGAACGACCACAGTTGCAGTACTGAAATACGTCGACGGCTCCATAAATGGGGTCGTACTTTTAATAAACTTTGTCAAGCCTTTCTTGTAAACAACTGCTGTGTCCTGCATTCTAAGATAGATAAGCCGAAGCCATCTTAAAACTATTTTTTGATCCAATCGTAACATTACAAATAACCGCCGCGTGACCAATGACGAAGTAGAACCTTGGATTACTTCCAAAACATAAATGTCTTCAAATTTTACCTCACTGCGCAGTACACCCCACTGAGTAGTAAGCGGTAAAACTATGACATCATAGGCTTACGGGAGCTTTTTCAGTTTGGTGGCAGAAGATTCTCTGCCCGAAATATGTAATCCTGCCCGAAAGACTATCTAAGCAAAGCGCCACCATTAGTTTGCGAGAAGCATACAGAAAATTTTGAAAAATCACGACCCCCCAGATAGCCGGAAATGGCATTTCCCAGGCTTATAAGTAGAATCAAAGCAGTCGATATTTTGAGCTTTCGTTTGCAATAAAATTTTCACTTCAATAAAAAAATGAGCAAATTGCAAAATGATCAGAAAATTACCAGATAAAATGTACCACTACAATCGGATGAAATGGTAATGTAAAGTAAGCTTATCATTGAAAAATAAGCTTGTATGTGCATTCTACAAACTATTTTATACTTGCAACATGAAATTATGATTAATATAACTTTTAAAATTCGAGCAACTTCAGTAACCGGCGAAAATCCCAAAACTTCTCAACTTCGAGAGAGGATTGCATCGCACCGCATACCGACTACCTATTATGTATGTTTCATAAAACTTTACAAGGATCCCATGTGTTTGAACAGCCTTTTCAGCTCAGACTCAGAGGCTTACATGCCCGAATTTACCTGAGTGGGGAATTGCATGAGACAAATCGGCTCTTACAAAACCGACCAACTCAATTTCCGCGCATTTCCCGCGCAAGGTAGTAGCCTGTGTATACGTTATTAATTATATCATCGAAACAAACAAGCGCGCAATTTTTTTTTCTAGCCAACAAACGACCTAAGTCCATATCAACGGTTTCCGCACACTTGATCCCCACAAACCGTACGCTGCAAATAAAAAGCAAACGTGGCCAAATGGTTGGCATAGTTGCATAGATTCCTTTTGCCTTAAGCAAGGGAACACAAAATTAAAAATAAAATAAAATCTTCACGATACCTGTACGTTTTATTCAAAACGGGACAGTTTAGACTTATGGTATTTATCATGTTATTTACAGGTAATCAATCGACAAAACAAATGAATATAGACCAATGACAAACAAACAGTTGTAACACTGAAATACCAATTGGAATGTTTTGTGAACAAAAATTTTGTTGTGACAAAAACTTTTTATCTTCACAAAGTAAACCCGTTTTTACGTAAATACCTGAATCTGGACATTACAAAAACATGACCATTAAGTGTATTAAAGTGGCCGCCAGTATACTACAATGTGAAAGAACGGATTGAAAATGCAAACATGTTTTAATAGAAATACTTGGGGCGGAGGAATGGAAAAGCAGTTTTCTACCAGGTAGGAAAATCAGTCAAAGAAACGCTTGAAAAGCCATGACCTAGATCGTGAGTGAGGCATAGGGTATCTGCCTACTTCGAAGTACCCGTAAAGGCCATTCTCGCCCCCTCTAGCCTAATTCCCTAGCTCCGCCACATAGACTGCCTGTTGTGTATTGAACAAATAATGTATTCGTAATGACGTATTATTTCCGGTTTCTAGAAGTTTCCATACTGACCGTAAATTCTTGGAAACTTACAAACTTCTGATGATTCATACTGTTTTTACCAGGAGAGCCAAGAGAGGACAAAGAGCTCTCAGAGGCTACTTGGACGCCGAGTAATAAAGATTACTTTTACGAATATACCTTACTACTACTCTGTTGTGTTTCTTCTTTGTCTCGGTTACGTCTTTACTTACAAACACAATAAATTGGCGACGAGGATATTAATTTCTGGATCTACGTGACATTTTGTTTCTACTTTACTTCTACTTGTGCTATACGTTTACAAAATGCCTACTACATCAGGATTATTGCCGCCGCCCGAATTTTTGTCAACTCCAGGACAGCCTCCACGATCATGGAAACAATGGTACCGACAATTTCAAAACTACGTTGTTGCAGCTGCCTTTGACTTTCCTGCTGAACGGAAAAGGGCAATTTTACTACACTGTCTGGGTGCTGAGGGACAGAGGATTTTCCACACTCTTCCTGTTGTTTCATCTACAGAAACTGATACGTATGAACAGGCAGTGCGTACGCTTGAAACGCATTTTAAGCCGACTGTTAATGTAGTGGCGGAACGCTACAGGTTCCGCCAAAGAGCCAATTGCCGGGAGAACCCGTGGACAGTTATATTTCTTCACTCCGAGAACTTGCTTCCACGTGCGAGTTCCGGGATTTTGCTGACGAGATGATACGGGATCAGCTCGTCGAAAAGACGACGTCAACGAAACTGCGGGAGAGACTTCTTTTAGAGAAGGACCTTACACTTACTAAAGCCATTACGCTTGCCCGTAACATGGAGCAAGCCCTACGAGAGGCCAGTTCGATGTGCCCCAATGGGAAACCAATATCCACTGCGGAAGTTCGCAAGAAGGGAGTACAACCGCCATCATCCGCCGGTACAAAGCGACAGTGCTATCGGTGCGGGTCGAACAAGCACTTGGCGAATTCCCGTGACTGTAAAGCGGTAGACGCAGTGTGCCGTGGGTGCAACAAGAAGGGACATTTTGAAAAGATGTGCCGCCAACGAAAAGTTCGCGCCATCGGAGAGAACCTTCCTACTGCAGCTCCTACCAATCATCCGGCTGTCTCACCATCATTTAACCAGGCGGATAACGAACCGCAAGTATTACAAACTGTTAATAATGTTGAGCATGATACAAAAGTAAGGCCCAACGTTTCATGTATTTTAAATTTTAATGGGGCCGATATTCCAGTTGTTGTTGACACTGCAAGTGATGTCACTTTAATGAATATTGATACCTTTGATTTGTACTTTGTGCGAGAGGCATTACAGCCATGCACTACATCAATTACTTCGTATACCAGTGACAAAATTCCGTTGCTTGGTTACTTTGATACAAATGTTTCTTTTCAAGAGCGTTCTGCTCGTATTCGGACGTACGTTACACGTTAGGGTTCAACCCTAGTTGGTAAAGACGTTATTCAAGCTCTTAAATTACATATTGATGGTGCTACTTTAACTTGTTCTTCTACTACTACTTCCAATAATGTACAGAATGTCAAATTTTTTACCGCGTTTCCTGATCAATTTTCCGATTCCTTTGGTGTAATCAAAGGATATCAACATAAAATTAAGTTAAAGTCGGACGCACGTCCAGTTCAACAAAAACTCCGTCCACTTCCTTTGGCCGCTCGGGAAAAAGTTTCTGCAGAACTTGCCCGATTGGAAAAAGATGGTGTGATTGAGAGAGTTACTGATGCGACTGAATGGGTTTCCCCCATTGTCGTAGCCTACAAAAAGTCGGGAAAAGTTCGTATTTGTGTTGATTTACGTAAAGTTAATGAACAAGTTGTGGTAGACAAGCATCCCTTACCCAATATTGAAGAAATGTTTTCAAACTTAAGAGGTGCAAAATACTTTTCCAAACTTGATCTTAAATCTGCCTACCATCAATTGGAACTTCATCCCGATAGTAGGGATATTACCACTTTCATTACGTATGAAGGGTTATTTCGCTATAAACGAGTATGTTTCGGACTTGCTTCCGCACCGGCTTGCTTTCAAAAATTAATGACAAATGTTTTACGAGGTTTATGTGGTGTTATGTGCTTCATTGATGACATTATTATCTACGGTTCTTCTAAAGAGGAACACTACACAAATTTATGCAATGTTTTAAAGAGACTGCAAGAATGTGGAATGGTATTGAATGATAAGTGTATTTTTGAAGCCCAGTCCATTCAAGTTTTAGGGCATGTTATTGATCAAACAGGTCTTCATCCTAACCCCGATTTAGTTGCTGCCATTCGAGGTGCCCCTACCCCTACATCAAAGGAACAAGTTCGTTCTTTTCTAGGCCTAGCAGGCTACTACGCAAGATTTGTTCCTAACTTCGCTACTAAAGTTCAGTCAATTCGCGACCTTCAAACTGCTTCTCACTTCGCTTGGAATGCGGAAGCTAGCGCGGCCTTCCAAGAGATCAAGTCAGCTATTGTTAATAGTGAAGCCTTGTCCTTATTTGACCCTAACCTGGATGTTTGCATCACTACTGACGCTTCAGGTTATGGCATCGGCGCTATTATGACTCAAATGATTGATGGTCAGGAGAGAATTGTTTCATGCATTTCTCGAAAACTCAGTGAAGCTGAGCGAAAGTATTCTACAGGTGAGCGCGAAGCCCTGGCATGTGTGTGGGCGATTGAACGCTGGCATACATACCTGTGGGGTCGTCACTTCACTTTACGCACTGATCATCAAGCTTTAGTTACATTATTATCTACTTCAGGTACGGGTCATCGACCCATGAGGATTGCTAGATGGGGATCACGACTATTACATTATAATTTTACCGTTGAATACAAACCGGGGAATCAGAACAAAGTTTCTGACGCGCTGTCAAGGTTACCTCTTGACAGCGATAACTTACAATTACAAATTGACGAAGATGTGCACGCCGTGTGTGAAATAGTTCTAAATGATAGTTGTATTACGAAAGAACAGTTGCGAGAAGCAACGAATGCTGATGTCCTTTTGAAGGAGGTCAGTAAATACATAATTTCAGGCTGGCCAAAGAAAAGTTCAGATGTATCAGCTGAAATTTTACCTTATTTTCGTATTCGGGACAGTTTATCCATTCACCATGATATGGTTTTTAAGGGGGAGAGAGTAGTTATTCCCTCAGAGTTAGTTAAAAGAATTATTCAGTTTGGTCATGAAGGTCATCAAGGTATTGTTAGGACCAAACAAAGGCTACGTCAGTTGTATTGGTGGCCAAACATGGATGACGTAATTATGCAAACCATCAAAGATTGCACTGTTTGTCAAAATCATGACAAGACAGCACGTGTCCGTACGGCTCCTATGCAACCTGTTCCTTTACCTACTTCGAGTTGGAAGAAACTTGCGATCGACATCGTGGGTCCAGACAGTACTGCACCACGTGATTGTCGATTTGCTATTACTTTAATTGATTACTACAGTAAATGGCCTGAAGTTGCTTTTTGCCATCAGGTTACTGCACATGATGTTATTGATGTATTGACAACTATATTTTCTAGGGAAGGATTCCCAGAAGAGATCGTGACTGACAACGGTCCACAATTTACATGTAATGAATTTGAGACATATTTACAAGAACGTAATATTAAGCATCGTTTTTCTGCTATTTATCATCCTCAAGGAAACAGTGAAATTGAAAGATTTAATCGGGTACTTAATGACAGTGTTCAAACCGCCAAACTAACCAGACGGAATCTGAAATTAGCTACAAGGGAATTTTTAGCCGTCTATAGGTCTACGCCGCATGCTACCACAGGCGTCGAACCTTCCATACTTTTACACGGTCGTCATTTAAAGACCAAATTAGACATTACTGGGGTTACCACTAGTCCTACTTCCGTTTCCCCTCATGCTTTACGTCAGAAAGTCCAACGTAAGCAAGAGGCGAGCAAAGAATACTTCGATAAACGAAAGGGGGTCGTCCAACAGGACATTCAACCCGGAAGCTGGGTGAGAGTTCGCAAACCTGGGAACATACAGAAAGGTTGTCCAAAGTTTAGTGAACCCATTCAGATTACCAAGAAAATTGCTCCCAACACCTACGAAACTTCTGATGGGAGACAATGGAACGTTGAACGGTTGGCACCGTACAACGGAAACCCACAACCACAGGGAGACTTAGACCCTAGCCAAATTCCTCCCCAAGGTCAGGAATCACAAGAAAACCGGCCCGACCCAAACACTAATGCTAGACCACAAAGGATAAGAAGTATGCC
The DNA here is from genome assembly GCA_029531755.1 of Holothuria leucospilota. Classification (NCBI taxonomy): domain Eukaryota; kingdom Metazoa; phylum Echinodermata; class Holothuroidea; order Aspidochirotida; family Holothuriidae; genus Holothuria; species Holothuria leucospilota. Next base: position 11,624,764 of record CM055980.1, on the reverse strand, counting down.
TTACTGGGCAAAAGATTTTGTTTTTTATTGAGAAAACTCTGTAAGAACTTTGATGCGCAGAGGTACTTAATCACTTCGTTATATTTACCTCATTTGTTTTATTTACTCTATTGGGAGTAAAGCTGTTTGTTAGTAGTTATAGGAATGATGGTATACTCAAGGATTTCGTTTTTTACAAGGGGGGAAATTGTTGTGTATTGAACAAACAATGTATTCGTAATGACGTATTATTTCCGGTTTCTAGAAGTTTCCATACTGACCGTAAATTCTTGGAAACTTACAAACTTCTGATGATTCATACTGTTTTTACCAGGAGAGCCAAGAGAGGACAAAGAGCTCTCAGAGGCTACTTGGACGCCGAGTAATAAAGATCACTTTTACGAATATACCTTACTACTACTCTGTTGTGTTTCTTCTTTGTCTCGGTTACGTCTTTACTTACAAACACAATACTGCCCTAATACCTCTCGACTTTCAGCCTTCTGGTGGCTATTGGTGGTGTCGTCGTTATAGAATTATGACGCGTCACAAGATGGCTTTTGATTGATTTTGTCGGACAAAATTTTGGGCACTGTATACACCTGTACACCCTCTCGTCTGCCTGTGCAATCTGGCAATTGAGAATATCCCAGAACTTTTTTGTAACTTTCTCCCGAATATTCTACCATTTCGGGCAAAGTGTTGCACAAGACTATGAAGTGAGGTTGAAGAAAAATTGTTCTTTATAAGCTGACCAAATATGTCGTGAACTTTAGTAATCTTTTTGATTTTCCATAAAAATTGTACCGTGACTAAAATTTTTTTTTATTTTTTGGGCAAAAGTTTGAAAGAATTCGGGCACGCTTAGAAGTTTCTTCTGTGTAATTCAAAACAAGAGAGATTTTAAAGACTCCAATTGCTGACCGAATTTTTCCAGACCCCTGCCCGAAATTCAGGTCTTGCGAAAATTTGGAAGCAGTCTTACTCCTGCCCCCGCCTCGTACGGTTATGTATGACATGTGAAAGTCACATTCTCTCCATAAGCTATTGCACGCTGTCCACCTGATAACAATTCATTGAAAACTAATATTGTTGGTTAATATCTGCAGTAATCCTTACTCATGTTACCATTTTGAAAGCTGAAACATGATAGGAGTGTACGTTCCGTTAAATTTGGGGTGAAACCATTTACTTTTCACAAATGCAAGATTCCATTTTGAGGTCAACACATGAACGCAAAACTTCCATTAGAGGCTTTAAACTAAATGAAAGTTTCCGTTACCTCAGGATAATGTCATTTCCAGTCTTCCACGTCGAGGTACACAACTAGTTGCTGACTGCAACCAAAACTGGTTGTACAGAATCCACACCTGTAATGCGAGCTTATCGTCTTTGCCCAAATCAGAAATAGTTAAACTGTAATTTCCACCATTTGACTAAAATGAACATTTGTTTTTCCCATATATTCCGCTGGTTCACCATTTGCAACAAGATTTGCGTATGCTGAAAGACAAATTGAGCCCATGTAACATGTCAGGCAATTTCATAGCATGTACAATAATTACTGTACATGGTGGAAGACCATTTCCAGTAATTACTGTGATGTGCTACTAGCATAATAGCACGAAAGACGTTAAAAATCACGAATCTTTTCCCTAACCACCCTAACCCTATCACTAAGAATAACCTTAAAAACAAGAATAGTCTTTCAGGGGAATCAAAGCAAGAACCCCGGACCAAAACTTTGTATTAAGAGTGTATACTCTGTAACACTGTACCCGAAAGCTCCTGTCTAAAATTAACTATTTACGTGTAAATCACTCAACCGTATCTTACCATTAACAGTTTCTGTAGCACCGTTGCTTAGAAACTACAGCACAGATCAGTAACAAGAGTGCAATCAAGGAGTTGCTGATCTCATCCCAATACATCATTTTGCTTCTTCCGAGTCTGGTGTAGCACTCTGTAATTTTATTGTAATGGGTTGGTGGGATCGACATGGCCTAAGAAAAACTCTACGAGGATAATTTTTTCATGTTCTGAGTTCTATGACTGACGTTAGTTTGAACACTAAGGGGAAACTGGAAAAAGAGAAGGCTAATCTTGAGCTGGGGATGTTTGTTCATTCCGGCATCTTTACGGTACCCGCCAGCTTCCGGTTCTGATTGCAGTGTGGTATTAACACGCAGTAAGCGTATTAACAGCACACACGCACAGCAAAACTATAGATACTAATGTGACACAATGGACGCGTGCCCTTCAAAACTTCCAGAGACACGCGATCGTGCCCTTCAAAAACCATAGAGACACGCGATCTTGCCCTTCAAAATTGCGTCTAGTTGGTTTAAGTCACGTGACTGAAATCCCTCTATTTTGACGGCCAGACGTCCATTGTACAACGATTGTAACTTAGGCGTACCGTGCGTGCATATCGATAACACACCTGCGCATGTTCAGTGACGACCAGTATGCCAGACTGAAACGCAATGACGTCACGTGAATAACCTCTATATGTAAGACATGTGTAGGACTAATGACAGTCCTACATTTAGATCAGTGGATTGCCCTCTGGCATCACTCCGCTCTTCTCTCTGATTTATCAGTGTTGTAAGAGTCACACAGTTTTGCAGAAGAGTCGAATCATTTACTACTTTCAGTGTAACTCGAGTCATTTTCCAATGACTCGAGTCATGACTTGTTACAACAATGTGATTAATAGATGTTTTGAGTGCTTAATGTCCATGCACCCCTTTCCGAGTAATTGTTGGTGGTGACAACGTAGCGATCAATGTCCCTTCAATTTTCAGGAGCCTCTTGTATTGACCCTATCAAAACTAATGTACTCTGAAAGAAAGTATGAAAAGCGCAGACTGGAAATTCTCGATATTACTGACAGTGCATACTGTTTAAGGAATAAATTGCATTTGGCGGACGAGGCGAAACCGAGTCGGTTTTTTTTTTTTTTTTTTTTTTTTTTTTTTTTGCAGATTGGGAGTCCACACGGTTTATGAGACAATAAAAGTCCGACAAATGTGGTTAATTCCTCTTCTACCACCGAAAATGTGTGAAAACTTCATTTTTATCAGTTTATAGGTTTACTGACCGTATGCTGTGGAAAAGCAGGTCAGTGTTTAACCAATCAGAATGTGGGATTCTCAATAGCAGATGGCTAGAGGTGGTAGAATCCATGATAAACGTATAAAGATGCAATTAGTGAGAGGCATAAGAGGCGAATGGGTGGGGGTTGATTGACTAAAGCTACCCCCGTCAAAATGTGGTGGGCTCCTTCCCCCTCATTTCCAGGACAAAAACGCTCTGTAAAAATGTCAAAAAATTGCAGTCTTATTGCTTAAAATTTGCTCAAATATTGCACCAAGTGCATATAAAGTACTTTCTAAAGGAGATGGGACTCCATACCCTTGGGTTCTTCTCCCAGGACGACATTCAGAAACAATCCACAATCCCCCACCTCAATGGATCGAGTTCAGCTTCTACGTCCATGAGTTAGTCTGTTAGTGCCCCTTCCCAGCTCATTCATGCATGGTAGTGGGAAGGAAGTTGCTAATTGACCCCTGGTTCATATCAGTGTGTTTGTGACATCATTTGCTTGGAACCCGGAACTGCTGTGATGTTAGTTAACTTGGTTGCTTACAAGCCAATATCAGGTGTGTATAACACTATTGCACTACGTACGTACGGGGGGGGGGGGGTGTACGCTTTCACACGCTTTTACTCGCGTACATTGTGTATGAATGGCCCATGATGGAAATAGCTAACCACGTCCCAAAACACTCGTCTTTTTTTGCTATGTCAGGCTGGCTGGTCTATGTTCTACCGCACTTGAAGGGAAGTAGTAGTGCGTGCATAGTTAATAGAAGACCCATTGCTGTCTTTAGTAATGCATTTAGGGCCATTTATCAATGAATAGGAAATAGCACCCGAAAATCCCAAAGTAACACTCGAAATGGAATGGGGGGCTAGCTTTTTGAAAATAGCACCCGAAATTGAAAAAAGTGTCTCGGCCCCTGAAGTACAGTCAGTGTGGGTGCAGGAGCAACACACGTCTGCCGGGCGGCAAGATCAAAGGTAGCCTGCATGGTTCACACGGTCTATTTGTGTCGTCATTTGTTTGGAACTTGGCGCTGCTTACAAGTCATGAGTGTATCCACTATGTACTAAAACAGCGCAGTGCTCTCACATCGTACCTACTGTACTTGCGTGCGTGCATTGCGTGTGCGTGTGTGAATTGAACTTGGCCTCCGGCCCATGAAGAAATATATTAAACCGCGTCAATTATTGAATGCAAGTGGATTATATGCACGCGTCGTTGTTGCCATGCAAGAGAAGAATAAGGCTATAGCAGTTTAGACAGTTCTTCAAGAGAAGGTAAGACTGTTAGACATCAAAGTTACAGAAATTCCGTGGAGCCACAGTGCTCACAAATTTGGTCAAAGTTCTTAACCAGGCGTGTATTTCAACTATGCCTATTACTAGGCCTAGGGCCTACCTAGCCTAGCCTGTTAGCGTTTACTATTAGTTAATGTAGCATAGGCTAAGCAAGAGTTAGGCCGAGGCCCAGTTCCACCGTGTGCGTACTTAGTTATGCTTCATACTGGGACGCGCTTGGACTTTACTACGGTGGGGACACGCGTACAGTTTTATACTTTTATGGCGCCAAGAACTAGTCATGCTTGACACGCGTGATCGCAGTTCACTCAAGGCCTGGGTTTTTACTTAAGAGCGGTCAAGTTTTGAGCAAGACAAGCTTAGATATGTGTGCATCTGAGCATGTCATTGTGTGGCTTTTATGGTGAGGTTTGTTAAGCTGCAGGTGAAAACTGAATTTTGAGTGTCAGGAAAAGACAGTGGTCAATGTAACGGATCATTTACCTTTTCTTTCAGTTTTTACAGCCAAATTAAAAAAAAGTGTTCTTTTCAACATCTTGACCTTTGACCTCTGACCTTTGACCTATCATGCTGAGGGTACTGGATGCACAAATTCCAAGGACTATGCACCCCCTCACCAAGTTTGGGGTCAGTAGTACCTTTAGTTTTGAGTGAGTGCACGGCACACTTTTGACCCCAAAATTGTCGTTTAACCTTCTGACCTCGTGACCTTTGACCTCAGAAGGTCAAGTGTAAAGTTGTGTAAAGTAGGTGTCTATCAGAAAGTTATGTGAAGAAATGAGGATCGTTAAATATTTCGTTCAGCTTTTAAAGCCAGATTTAAAAATTTGCTTATTTTGACCTATCGTGACCTTTGACCTCTGACCTTTGACCTATCATGCTGATGATATTGGAGGCACAAATTCTAGGGACTATGCACCCCCTCACCAAGTTTGGGGTCATTAGTACCTACAGTTTTAAGTGAGTGCGCGTCACACTTTTGACCCAAAAATTGTCGTTTGACCTTCTGACCTCGTGACCTTTGACCTCAGAAGAACAAGTGTCAAGTTGTGCCAAGAACACTTCAATACGAAAGTTATGTCAAGAAATCAGGGCCATTTATTGTTGCATTCAGGTTTTATAGCCAGATTTGGAAAATTGCTTATTTTGACCTTTTTCAATGGTTGACCTTTGACCTTTGACCTATCATGCTGAGGGTATGTCAGGCACCAGTTCCAAGGACTATGCACTTGCCCACCAAGTTTGGCTCAATCTTGTTCTTAGTTTAAGAGGAGTTTGCGACACACTTTTGACCTTGTGAATGTCATTTGACCATCTGAGCCTTTAACCCAAATTTTAGGCATATTTGATCACATGACCAGGAAACAGGACCTTCTGGGGGGTGGGGGGGGGGGGGGGTGGGGGGGGGGGGGGGTGGGGGGGGGGGGGGGTGGGGGGGGGGGGGGGTGGGGGGGGGGGGGGGTGGGGGGGGGGGGGGGTGGGGGGGGGGGGGGGTGGGGGGGGGGGGGGGTGGGGGGGGGGGGGGGTGGGGGGGGGGGGGGGTGGGGGGGGGGGGGGGTGGGGGGGGGGGGGGGTGGGGGGGGGGGGGGGTGGGGGGGGGGGGGGGTGGGGGGGGGGGGGGGTGGGGGGGGGGGGGGGTGGGGGGGGGGGGGGGTGGGGGGGGGGGGGGGTGGGGGGGGGGGGGGGTGGGGGGGGGGGGGGGTGGGGGGGGGGGGGGGTGGGGGGGGGGGGGGGTGGGGGGGGGGGGGGGTGGGGGGGGGGGGGGGTGGGGGGGGGGGGGGGTGGGGGGGGGGGGGGGTGGGGGGGGGGGGGGGTGGGGGGGGGGGGGGGTGGGGGGGGGGGGGGGTGGGGGGGGGGGGGGGTGGGGGGGGGGGGAAAAACAACAGGATTTTTTTTATCACTGTGGGGAAGGTGGATATCAGGAAAGCTACCCTACTGATGTAACTTCCACTTTCCTGAAGATTACATTGGATCACAAATGTTTGCAGTAACTTCTTTTTTCTGATATCTCGAGTAATACAAGTCAGCCGATTTGAATAAAGTTTTCTCCAAAATGCATACGATTTTAGGTCCCTCTCTTATACATATGGAAAGTAAATTTGCTTAAAAACCCTTCTTTTATGGGACCTAAATTTGTCAGTCGATATTTTTTCGGTGTAAGAACTTTTTGAATTAGTGAGTCTGCTACCTTGGGCATGGCACACATATTGAGTTAAATTTCAATCGCCTCAAAGCCAAATGTATTGTCGTTTCTTTCAATCTTTTAAAAAAAATATTCCCTTACCTAGCCTACCTTCTTTGTCACTTGATTCCTCTTGTAACAACAACCACTTACTCCGTATGATTCTATTAATACGGACATCGTATAAAATATACAGTAGCTATTTATTTTACTATGAATGTATTTAAAGTTTAAATTATTATAATATCAAAAAGAATTGAAAATTGTTTACTTTTTAAACATTCATGTCATAATTTTTAAACCAAAGAAAAGGACATATTGTTCAAGAGGATCAGAACGTCACACACTTGTCACGTACCGGTACCTTAATGCATTTATCAAAATCAGTCTAGTTTTATTATTTTCTGACAAAAATTAACTTTAGCAGTATGGCCCTCGCAAGAGGGCTGTCTCTGAAGCGACCTCCTTTTCCCAACAAAAGAACAAAATCCTGACTTGACTTCATTTAAACATTGCCAATATAAATTAAGTTTAAAACCCCTCGTTGTATTCAGTCATATCATGAGGTTTATGCAATTTGTTAAATTTAATTAGATCTAACGCGATATAGTTTCAAGGAGGGCTGTTCCTGACACCTATAAGGTATATGCCTCGATTGATGATGTAAAACGGTGACTAAAATTTCACGAAATGAAGATTTAGGTAGGATGTAGAATGCCAAAGTTGAAAGTCAACACTCTCCATAAAGCTCATATGGGTTGAATAAGAAGCCATTAAACAGTTTTGTACAAGTACGATATTGCCTAATACAAAACACTATCACGCTGTATATTTATACTGCAAGTAAAGTTCTTGTGGTACTGATACTGCAATAGACCACTTTAAACTTTGCTTTAAAGAGTGGAAGGAAATCCTAGGAACATAAAATGCATTCAAAACCTGTCCAGTTTTGAATCTGTGACAATATTGGAATTGGTTGAGAACATAATTATTTTGCCGATCCTTTGGCAAAAACATGCTACAATGTCATCTATTGAAATCTTTATAATTATTTCATTTTTGTATGGGCCTTTCTTAAGCAGCGGGTCAGCAGCAGATCAGCGGACAGTTGACTTCTGTTAGGGATAAAATTCATTAGACTATATCGTATCCACCCGACCAGTCCGATAAAATGGTGAAACCAGGGAGCTCACACTCTAAGGTTAGAGTCGCAGATACATGGTAGAAACTGGCCACCTGTAGAGAAGTCACAAAAGCATAACCTAATTTCGCAGTTAAAGACTGATGTAAAATATTGCAAATCTTTCAATTTTGTAACAGCAAATGAAGCTGACCTGTTAAGATTTGACACATAACTTGACGTAGTTGTGCTCTATTGTTCATAATAACACCAAGATTGCGAACCTTCACAGATGCAATAACAGTAGAGAGTTTTATAATTTCAGTTTTACCATCATTCAAAACTAGCATAATAGTAGGCATTCATTGGCCGATTGTCCTAAATGCCATCCACGCAAATTACCAGAAGTGATTCTCCCAGCTCGCATATGTTGCTTCTAGGAATTTTCAAAGATTTATGTTTTTAAAATGGACAAAATGAAGACACCAACATCCTTCTTAACATCCCTGCCTACGTGAATGGACACATTTACATAACTTTAATAATAGTCCATCAGATTTTCAAAATGAAACGACATAATTATAAAGTCATGTAGTGAAACTTTTACGTTTCATATTACTTTACAGAAGGGAACAATTTCCAGAACAGTAAATGAAGTCTCTGACTGTTTAATGTTCTTATTAAGTTACGATTGCTGGCATCATCAAAGTCTGTCAGATCACAATTTGTCCCGTCGGAATGCAGCTGCTCTTCAAAACTCAGATGGAAAAACGTATAATTGATTGTAGTAATCGCGGTTTAACCGAAGTTGTTGAAGTCGCCCACCCTCAACCAGGAGGAAAAATAGCGAAAATCGACTTCTCAAACAACATGTTAACAACACTGATATTGACATGTTGTAGTATAATATGATAAGAGGATTGACAGTCGATGAACTTGACTTCAGTCTAAACTCTATAAATATTGTGAAAGGGTACATTTGATGCCGATCTTGGAAGAGAGATTATGAAAACCTTGAACTTGTGCCAGCAATGCATTCAGTTCCTTTCCAGCAAATATTGTCCCCGTACGACATCTTCGAACGAAATTCATTATCGACTTTTCCTACAACCAATTGACCGAACTGACTGCACATATGTTTGCCAGTGGCAATGATTTTTTCCTTCCCGGATTTCAGTTTCTAGCGAGAAATAATTTGATCAACAAGGTTCATGACGAAACATTTCAGGGTGTCGAATTAACTGACACTATTCTTGATCTGAGATATAACCGCTTAACAACATTATCTCCAGATTTTCAAAGTCCACGAGGTGTTGAAGCCCTCAGATTTTCCAATAATCCATGGCATTGCGACTGCAACTTGCGATGGATTATTGCTAAAGATCGATTCTTGGTCAACCACACAGCTTTAGATCCCCCGAACTGTCAAACCCCTGTCTCACTTCGAGGGCACCCTATTTTTACCCTTCGAGAGGAAGAGTTCACTTGCTTACCTTACCGGGAAGGTTCGCTTCAACGAGACATTCCCGGTGCGAGCACAGATTTTACCCTCACCTGTCCCGTGACAGCCGATCCACCTAACCCGGAGATCAGTTGGACTGTATGGTTACCCTGCCCTACTTGGGGACAACCCCTTCAGTTTGATTTCACTTCAGAAATTATCACTCTTAGCGATATCACGACAAACCCCAGGGCAGCGTTCCGATGCACAGCTACCAACAATTGCTGGAAGTATAGACCTCGACCTCGATATACGCTTGAATGGAGAGAGGGGCATCGATATTCCCGATGCAGTTTCGGGACCCCACCGCCTCTCAGTCGCCAGTTACCCCGGGCAGGCAGCGTCAATCTCCCACTTCAAAGGAACGGTCAGTTTACAAACCGAACCCATTTCTACAACGAAAGCTGATCTGTGTGTCTGCAATAATAAAAGCAGCATTATTATCATAGTCATTATTACTTCGATTCTTTGTCTTATTGCATTTCTTCTAGCAATAACTTTCGCTTGCTGCCTTTGGATGACAACAAAGAAACTGAATCTGCTTAAAAGGGAATTGGATAATTATTTCATGGATACTAGAAAAGAAACACAGGAGGTGAAAGCTGCACATATCTCAAGCAATGTAGATACGAAAGCTGCCCATTACGACAGGACCATTTTTACAGGAAAAAAGGATCATACCTACGTATACTCTTCCGACAAACCGACTATTGAGTACAAATATCAAGGGCGGATTTAGGGGGGGGCGGGGGTCCGGGGCCCGGGCCCCCCTTCCAAAAAAATTTTGAAAGTTTTTTCAACTTCATAAAACAAAGGACAAGGCCCTGTTCCAATGAAATAGGCCTATGAGATGTGTCAGGGTGAAACTCAAACTTGTTCATTATTTTCTACCTCAGAAAATAAGTGTTATGTTAATAACTCTGCTACTGACTTTCACCTGATAACATTTTGGCTTATATTGGCCTCAGTAACTTTCTCTGGGCATTGCAAGGAGTTACCCATGAGCGCTGTATTAATGAATTGCTAACTTTAGTCCATTACCGACCAGGCCCACGCCATTGGGAGCGCTGCTTCTACTTTCAAGGAAATTTCAGAACTCTTTAATATTTAGAGTAATATTTTCGACAACATCAGGCTTTGTTAACTATAACTTGCTGCAATATTACCCTGTGGTGTCTTATTTAAGCCTTGTAATTTATTTTAATGAAATGCACTGTGAATTTAGGGTAAAATTTAAAATTCACTTAATTATGAACATTTTCCAGCGATATATGATCAGTTCAAAAATATACTAAAGGCATCACCATTTTGCATCTGAGCAACCTTAAATTAATAAAAATTTCTCAAAGGGGAGGGGACACCCCCTCCCTTCCCTTAGACCCCTCACCAGCAAAAGCAACTCGCCCAACCAAAAATTAAAATCACTGGCATTATGAACGTTTTCCAGCCATATAAGATCAGTTCAAAAAATACACCACAGACATCACCATTTTGCATCTTGAGCAACCTTAAATTAACAAAAATTTCTCAAAGGGGAGGGGTAAAAAAGGGGAGGGGGACACCCCCTCCCTAAGACCCCTCCCCTAAGACCCCTCCCCTAAGACCCCTCCCCTAAGACCCCACCCCCCCGCACCGCGATTACACATCACTTGGTTTTCCCCGATCAAAATACCCTGACACTGCCCCCGGGGACACCTCCTCTCCTTAGACCCCTCCCCCAGATCAGACTTTTATACAAAACCACTATGGACCTGGCCCCCCTTTTGCCAAAATCCTGGATCCGCCACTGAATATGAGTAAAATTTTTGAGTTGAGAAAGGAAATCTTAGCAACGAGGAAAAGATACGCATAGGAATGAATTGTTCCAAGAAAACCTTAACCGGAGACTTTCTTCCAAAACAGATTTACTTTGTCAACTGAATGCCTCGATTATCATAGCGTAAGCTTCCTCCTTACAAGTAATTCTCACTGCAGGGAGTTGTAACAGACCATGTGTGAAACTTTTGTCATGGCAAGGTATGAACCATGCAACCAGAACGTACGTTTTCTCCATCTACGAACTGGACGTAACCAGAAAACAGAAAGGAAGCGACTGGAAGCCCTAACATTTTGCCTAATAGATTTGGTGTTACTGTAATAATCAGCCTCAACTCAAATATATGAATGGACAGACAACACAGATATTGACCCACAAACTCCTTCATAAAAAGTTATACTTACTGCAGTAGAACATTAGACTTATTGCGGTATACACTACCGTACATTATGAATTTGAAGTGTGCAATTTTATATAATCAGGACTGGCCAAGAGCAAGCTTGTGTATAAAGGGCAGGTCTTATCGCTTACTCTGTACTAAGTTCATACGGCGTTTTTTTTTTTTCAACATCTTCACCATTTTTTAAATTACTGGTGTTACTTACGATAATACTGAGATTTACTCTCACTACGTACGCAAAGATTAGCACTTCTCGATCGAAGATAACCCAAGAAATGGTAATGTTTTGGGATTTCGCATCCTTTTATATTGTATTAATATCACGTTTGCATTTATACAAATCTTTTCTTAAATAGTTAAAACAAAGATTATAATTATGCATCAAGTTTGGAAGATCATGTAGGCTTCGATCTAAACAGCTTAATAAAAACGAATGAATTCCATCTCTAAGAACAACAATGTTTTGTTAATGCGTGGGTCGGTGTCCTATAATAGGTTATACATGATTGGTCTTTTAGAAGTATTCTTCTCTTTTTCAGTAGGGCTTTAAATGTAATATTCACTATACGGAAAAGTTTGTACACAGAGTTACAGGGAGTTGCAGCATTCCCAGTCTAGTTAGTACAAAGTAACACTTTTATACCCTTTTGTAAAAATACTCCTATATAGTGGATACTTGTAAGAAATGCAGAAACCATATGGACTAATTTACCCTGCCTTTAAAACATTTTAAAACCAGCAGTGCTTTACGTCTTAAGTCTTCTCTGGTTACCAGTCAGCCTTTTCCATTACCAAAACATGGTTTCATAACTAGAATTTAATTGGATCGACCAAGAATAATGGCCTGTTATAGAAAGATGAGAAGTGTTAGAAATATAAACTTAAATTGAAAGAGGGTCCCGAAAAGACCCCCCATGAGGAAGGGTCCGCACTAATATTAATGGATTGGTAACATTCAATAACATAAAGTAATAATATTAATAATTTGACTTTTAGTTGTTCGTATATGTTAGAAATGAAATATTTTGAGAACATATCACAGTCTGCTGTGTAAACTGAAGCGTTCAGTTTGAGTGGAAATGTTTTGGATGTAAGCCTAGGCCGAATGAAGTGTGTCGTCAGTGTCGTCAGTGGTATGATATAGTTCCAAATCAAAAAAGCAAGCTGTATCCAACATGATGTATTTATTGAGTAACTTGTTTGAATATTTGAAGTTTTATAAGGGAGAGAGTTACAGAAAAGTTTGGACGAACAGATATGGACACATGACATTCATATATAACATGGTGTAGCGACCGAGTGGGGTCGCTGTTGTGTTTTAGCTTCGTGGCTATTACTTTTTCATCCTACGAGCCAGCCACGGAGTTTTATTTTTAAGGTGACGTGGCTTTGTGTGTCTTACCTACCTTGTGTGTATACTTACCTCTATTATTCTGGTTTTCTTCTCCGCAGGCCGGGACGTTGGCGCGACGCCAGGACAGCTGCATGCCAGTCAACATAATTTCTCTTGTTTTGCTAATAAGTTTCTCTTGTTTTGTTAATAAGGTCTAGCGGGAGCGGGCGTTGGCTCTCGAGAAATAATCACTCGCTCCTTGGTCGTGTTTGTGTTAAGAACGTGAGTGTCTTGTTGTAAGTCCTTGTGGGGAGACCTCCGGAGGCCGACGGCGTGACTCGAGTACTTTGTAAGTTATTTTTAAGTTTAATTCTGTGTACAGTTTGGAGCGGGTCCGGGGCTTTGGGCTCTGGCTCGGGACGCTGGGATTCCCCCCCCCTTTTTCCCTGCGATATTAGGAAGTGAGGGTGATTTTCTAGTCATTTTGTAATGGGTTATTTTTTAAGGTGTGTCCCCAAAAGGGAGGGTGGGCCCCTGTTTTCTTAAGAAGTAGTCTAGGGGCTAGTGTGTTAGGGCGTCTCGTGTCTGTGCCCGGCCCCGTATAGTGCGAGTCACGTCGGCGGTTCCCCCACGGCAGGTTAGTTAATTGGATATTACTACTCACTTATAGAAATTATCATTTACGTATCGCAATTTTATGTTTCAGTTTACGAGATGGTTATTTACCTAGTAGATAATTATTTGCTCTGAGAGAGCTTTAAGCCTTTTATTTACAAGAGAATCAAAGAGAGCTGGATTGGTTTAATTAGATGGCTTATTTGAAACTTGAAAGAAATGTTTAATTGCCTTTATTTGCCGTCAATTCATTGATTTTAGTAGTCCCCCCCCCCCACTTAGTATTCCTGACTCGAGTGACCTCCAGTTGCCCGAGTACCCCCGCCACCGCTCGGCCCGGGACCCTACCTTCCTATTGGGGCGCTACAGAATTTTTGGTGTCAGAAGTGGGATGATTTTTAGGTATTTTCCACCATTTTTTTTATAGGTCAGAAAAGAACGGCACTGGGTTGTGAGACACTTTTAAAGTGTGTATGGGTCAGTTTTGCAAATTTCGTGACTTTGTATCTTTTCTTAAGTATCTCTTTTTAGTACACTATATCTGGGTTAGTTTTCTTTGGACTGGCATGGCGGCTCGTCGTGACGGCGTCTCTGGCTTTGCGGAGAGGGTGCTTGCTGCTGATATTGAAGCTTTGGAGAGGCAGGCAGAGGTAAGCCAAGCAAATTTACATAGGCTTACAAATCAATATTTTCGTACCCCTTCTGAGCATGGTCGTAGTCAAAATTCCCGTAAAAGAACAGGCACTGGACTGAGTACTGACGAATTTAAATGTAAGAAGCCAGTTATTATGCCAGATATTTACACTGGAGAGACTAAATGGGATAATTATATAGCTCATTTTGTAGCATGTGCTGACTTAAACTCTTGGTCTGATTCAGAAAAGTTAAGGTTTCTTGAGGCACGGTTACGTGGATATGCTCAGGATGTGTACATGGGTATATCTGCTGAAGAGAAGTCAAGCTTTTTGTCTGTTGTGAGTGCATTATCAGAAATTTTGGACCCTGAAGCCCTGGTAGCTAGTAATAAGGCAAAACTGCGGTCTCGAGTACGTTCTGAAGGGGAGTCTTTGGCCTCCATGTGTTCCTCGATACGTAAGGAAGTGTTAGAGGTTTACCCAGGGTTTAGTACAGAGGCCCAGGACGAGTTAGCATTAGATTGTTTTGTTGGGGCCTTACGAGACAGGGATATAAGGATAGCAGTTAGGAGGGGAAGGCCAAAAACATTAAGTGAGGCATTAAACCTGGCAAAAGAATTTGAGGCTATAGATCAGTCGGAGGGTGTTCTAAGAGCTAGAAGGTACGCCCACGTTGTGTCTCCCCAGGTAGACTCACAGAATAATTCCTCTCAACGCATTGATAGACTGGAAGCCCAGGTGAACAAATTGTTGGAGGAGAATGCTAGGTTGACTGAAATGTTGAACCAAGCTGGTGGAACCCACAGGTCACCATCCTCTGGGGGGTATAGGCCCATATAGTGTTGGAATTGTGGTCAGTGGGGTCACATTAGGCGTTTCTGCCCCTTTCAGGCTGTTCCGGAGCAGGGAAACTAAGGTCGGTTGGGACAAAAGGGCGCCTCTTGACCGGGTGTAGTGAAGCCCTGCAGAATGATGGAACACAACCTGAAAGTAAAAGTGGTGCTTTGTATGTTGATATTGATGTATCTAATGCTAGTATTCCTTTTCTGATAGATACCGGCTCTAGTGTGACAATGATAAGTGTTCAGACCTGGAAGCAACTAGGTCTTGACTTGGTACCCTTGGCGGAAGTGGGTTCAAATTATGCCGGGGTAGATGGTAGACCACTTCATATTAAAGGTAAATGTACTCTCTTTTTTAAGTTCCAAGCCTTTGAAGCCCCAGTGACAGTGGTAGTTGCCAGTATTTCTCTTCCTGGTATACTTGGCTTTGACTTTTTAAGTGAGTATAATTGTTCGTTACAGATGGGTGAAAATGCCATGCTGTATGTTGGAAGAATGCGTCAGGCGATACCGCTTAGGGAGAATTTATCTGACTGCTCTTTTAAGGTGGCTTTGGTTGAGACAATAGTGATTCCAGCAGGAAGGGAAGTTGTCGTAATGGGGGGTATAGAGTTAGGTTACGGAGAAACTATTGTTTCGCTTGAGAAGTTGGGCCTACTAGAAAGCGATCCGAGTATAGCGGAAGGTCGCCAAATACTAGTTGCCAGAGCTCTTGTTGACCCTTCTGAGGGGAAGGTACCAGTCCGATTGTTTAGTTTCATAAACTTTATTTCAGGCTCTTTCACCTGATGACGAGATTCATATAATATACGTACATACAATCATAATAAAAAAGAAAGAGACTGTGGGGTGATTACAGAAAGCTTGCGAAAGCTTGTAAAGGTAAACACCCCGAGAGAACACAAAGTAAGACTACATGTAGACCACATAAAGAACACAACACTGGAAAAAACACAAGAACACAAGAAAATTAAAAAGAACTAAAGGAGAAAAGGCAAATACTATAGGTATGTGACATTACTGCAGATGAATAAAATACTCTTTAAGCTTACGTTTAAAAGTATAAATGGATCTACTATCTTTTACATCTTCGGGGAGTGAGTTCCAAAGCTTGACACCAAGATATCGAACATTACAATGGGAAGAATGGAGTCTACATAGTGGGGTGGAGAGATCACGCGAGTAGCGCGTATCGTGGGAGTGATAATCAGCACGGAATGAAAAGTAGTCTTTAAAAATCAAAGGGCAATTGTCGTGAAGCCAATTATACATAAAGATATTCGTGTAGTATCGGTTGAGATTATAAATAGAAAGAGTTCGTAACTTTACAAACAAAGGGTTGGAATGATAGAGACGATGTTTATTAGTGATCAAACGCATACATCTCTTTTGAAGGACAAAGAGTGGCTGTATTCTAGTCGGGAAGGTGCTGCCCCAAACAACATTACAGTACGATAGGTAAGGGAGAATAAGTGTATTATATAAAGTAAGAAGAACATGTTTAGGCAGAAGATGACGTAGACGGGTCAAAATACCAACGCCCTTAGAAACTTTATTACCGACATAATCAATGTGATCATACCAGGTAAGATGCTGGTCTATAAATACTCCTAAGAACTTGCAGGAGTTCGAAATCCTAATCTTTAGACCACAGAGTTCAATATAGTGTATATTATCATTTACAGGCTTGTTCGGTGATCTGAATATGACAGTGGAAGTTTTTTTGACACTGACTGATAACTTATTTACACAAAACCAATTCCGAACTTAAACAAATTCATCCTGAACAGTAGACAACAGCGTGGTTAGATTAGGACTAGAGAAAAAAAAAGATTCGTGTCATCAGCATATGAAATAATGTGAAACTTGTCACTAGCTTTAGACAGATCATTAACATAAATAATAAAGAGAAGTGGAGCTAGGATAGATCCTTGTGGAACACCGCAGGTAATAGGTTTAAGATATGAATATACATTACTAATTGAAACAAACTGCATTCCATTTGAAAGATAGCTTGTAAACCACTTGAGTGCTATACTCCTAATCCCATAGTGCTTTGGTTTCCCAAGAAGAATTTTATGATCCAGAGTGTCAATGCTTTTGACAGATCAAGGAAAGTACCAGAAACAGTGTGTTTTTCTCGAAGGCCTTAGTGACAACATCAGTAAAATGAATAAGGGCATGGGAAGTCGAGCGCCCAGGAAGAAAACCGAATTGAAGGTCATAGATAGAGTATTGCTTATCATAAACTTATAGAGTCTAGTGAACATAAGTTTTTCTAGTATCTTGGAAAAGCAAAGTAAAACAGAAATTGGTCTATAATATCCAGCATCTTTATTATTACCACTTTTAAAAATTGGAACAACACGGACAGATTTGAAAGACTCTGGAACAATGCCTTGCTTAATAGAAAGATTAAATACATACGTGAGGGGATTACAAAGATACAGAGCAACACGTTTAACCACCATTGGTAAAACGCCATCCGACCTTGCTGCAAAAATCTTTTAAGGATAGAATCAGGTGAAGAACTTCGTCAGTGGTTGCAGGGGTAATGAAGATTCAGTCGGAAACAGGATTATCAAGATAATTGAGTCATAAGTAAAAGAGGGGACAGTAGGTATATTTTGTTAAGTAACTGGGCCAACACTTATGAAATAATCGTTGAGTACGTTGCCAACTTCTTTAGGATCCGAAACAATATCACCAAGCTTAGTGAGTGATTTCATCAATAGAATTCTCCTTACAGTGAGCGTGGAGAATGCGATTAATAGTGAGCCAGGTAGTTTTAGTATCATGACCACAATTGCTAAACAGTCCTTTAAAAAATATTTTTGGCACAGCGGATAACAGAGTTGAGGCGGTTGCGAAAACGTTTGTAGTCATTGAAATTTTGAATAGTGCATTTTCGTAGATACTTCTTATACAATCGGTGTTTTGTTTTACAAAAAATTTGAATGCCCGATGACATCCTCTCCTTACCTTTGATTTTTGAACTTAACTTTTGCGGAAGAAGAGGCAAACATTTATGATAGTGACGAAGAAACATCTCGTTAAATTTATTGAATGCAGTATCAGCGTTATCACAATTGTAGACATCCTCCCAAGTCTCACATTCAAGAGCACTTTGAAGAAGATTCAAAGTTTCAGGAGTAACCTTTCTTCTTTGAATAAGTTTTGTCTTAGAAGTATCATTTGTCAAATTTAAATCACAAATAGCAAAAATTGGAAAATGATCGGAAATATCATCCGGAATTACACCTGACAAACATGCTTTTGTTAAAGTATTTGTAAAAATGACGTCAAGAAGAGTAGCTGAGGTAGATGTCACCCTGGTGGGTATAGTATGAAGGGGAATGAAGGCATGAGACTGAAACCAAATTTATAAATTCTTTACAGGTTTGATCAGAATGACTTAGCAGATTACAATTGAAATCACCCATTACAAAGCAGTCTAAATTCTGTCTACTCAAAGAAGAGAATACTGAAGACAATAAATCAAATGTATGATACTCATTAACACCTTTAGGGCAGTAAACGACTCCTATTAACATATGTACATTAGAGGAAATAATTTCGACAAAAAGTGATTCGAGAATACCCTCAATAAAAGTATTAAGATCAGGACGAGGTTTATACTTAAGAGAGGAATTTACATAAAGGGCTACTCCACCACCACGACCACGTCTTGAAGCTTTTTCAGCAGAGTATCCAGGAATTTCATACAAACCAGATGGCATATCGTCTCCACTAAACCAAGTCTCGGTGATTCCAATAACAGAGTAATTATGGTTTACAGAGTTCAAGGAAAGGTTTAAACTATTAAAATTCTTATTTAAAGATCTAGCATTTATGTGATAAAGGGTAAATTTATCATTCCAAGTTTGGTCTGAAATATTGTTAAGAAAGTCATATCCATAGTATTTACAATTCTCAACCTGAGCATAAGTATCAAAATTTAGGTCAGGATCAATAGGTAGGAAGTTAGAGTTAGCATTGTTTACATTGCAGTTATCATTCCGGTGAAGCTGTCTACAAATAAAACATGAAACATTCTCTTGGAAGGTTGAACTACTAATACAATTGTAGTGCCATTTAATCGAGGTCAAGCAGTAATAACAATAGCCTTCAGAAAGGTAACTCCTATTTGAATCGTGTAAGAAAAGCAACATAGATGATTAAGAATGGTACATACCATAGTTAAGACAACAACAATAACAACAAGGAAATCACAAACGAGAAAAGCACAACAACAAAAGTTTAACACCGAGGATGACAGGCAAGAGGACAAAGGAACTTGAAGCGAGACGGCACGACAAAAGAAAATCCAAAGGATAACGTAAATCCAGCAAGTCGATGATCATTCAACTGTCGTGATGAGTCAGGTTTACGAGAAAACAGACAATCGTACATCCAACACAGTAAGTAAAGATGGCGGTAATTTCAAAATGGCGATAAAATTAACTGAGAGTGGTTAGAGGTATGACAGTTTACACAAGTTCCTGTAGGTCAGAAGAAGAGTTGATCCTTTTCCTTTGATCAGAACCATCAATGATGTAAACTTTCCCATCAAGGGTCCACGACTTTTTTACTTTCTGGTGGTTCCTGGCTTTGGCAAAAAGAAGTTGATTTCTGGGAGAAAGATCTTCGTTGATGTAAATACCTGTGCCCTTTAAGAGTGTTAGAGCTCTGTAAAATTTTTCTCTTGCTTTGTATGTTGTAAACTTTACGATGATGGGCCTTGGTTTCGCTTGGTTAGGGGTGGGGGCTGAAGCCGTTTGCCGAGGGAAAACACGATGGGAACGGTCTATATGACAGTCATCAAGATCGATCTTCAGCTTGTCACTAGCCAAATTTAAAATGAGCTCACTTGTGGATTCTTCCAGTGATTCCCCAAACCATTAATTCTCAGACAATTACGTCTCGAATACTGTTCCTGTCGATCAATGAGTTCTTCAGTATTTTCAAGTTTCCGTTGTAACAGGGATATTTCCTCCATGGCTTTGTCAAGTTGAGCTTGTTTTTCAGAAAGCTCAATTTGAAACGCATCATGCATTTCGTTACAAATCTGTTCTTTAACAGCTTCCACAAGTGGAGGAACTAGATTCGAGAGGAGATTGGAGCAAAATTCATCTGACATAAGTGCTCTGTGCAGCTCACCCCGTATACAATCCACAATGCTGTCGGTGTTGTTTGCCGCTCCGCCAGGTATAGGCTTACTGTTAGGATGCATTTCTCTGGTCGAGCTCCTCAATGAATAGGCTTCAGAGTCTCAAATTTTGGTTTTTTGGGGACTCATCTTTATGAATTGATGAAAACTTGGAAAAAAACTTACACAGTCATACAAGGTCTATACCACAGACACATGTGAAGACTTGCAGCTTTGTAGACAGAAATATTTTGAGGGATTTTAAGAAGAGAAACGGCCAAACACACCTACACCATGTATGTATTGGGTTTAATACTTCTTCTCTTCCTACAACTCTGTATAAGGGGAGCCATGTGGGAGTCATCTCCTCAGTTAATAATGTTATAGAGACTGGGCTTTCTACAGTCGAGGATGTAAGTGAGCCCCTTCCCCCAGATCTAGAACAGTTGTATGAACGGGGTAGCCAGGATTTATGTTCCACAGAGCAGGAGACTTTACGGGAGTTCCTCAAAAGCAATAGAGATGTTTTTTCTTGTAAAGACGAAGCCCTAGGGCGTACAGGACTGGTCAAGCACAAAATTGACACGGGCAATGCAACCCCTATTAGACAATATCCAAGGAGGTTGCCTTTTCATAAGAGGGTGGAGGCCCAGTCGGAGGTAAATGAAATGTTAGAACATGGGGTCATCTCTCCCTCCATTAGTGCTTGGGCCTCCCCCGTAGTACTAGTGAGGAAGAAAGATGGATCAATACGTTTTTGTGTTGATTATCGTAAATTAAATGATGTGACAAAGAAAGATGCGTTTCCGTTGCCCAGGATAGATGATACGCTGGACGCTTTATCGGGAGCTAAGTGGTTTTCGACCTTAGACCTAAAAAGTGGGTACTGGCAGGTTGAGATGGATCCCGCGGATAAAGATAAGACAGCTTTTTCTATGGGCAGTGGGTTTATACGAATTTAATGTTATGCCTTTCGGTTTGTGTAACGCCCCAGGGACCTTTCAAAGGCTTATGGAGCATGTTCTTCGGGGCCTGCATTGGCAGACATGCCTTATATATATTGACGACATTATAATTTATGGTAAAAACATTTGACGAACACATCACACGATTAGAGGAGGTGTTTACTCGATTAAGAGAAGCAGGTCTGAAGCTTAACCGTCGAAATGTGAGTTATGTAAGAAAGAGGTTAAGTACTTAGGTCACATAGTGTCAGACAGGGGCGTTAGTACTGACCCCGACAAAGTAAGAGATGTCAGTAATTGGCCCACGCCGTGTAATCTAAAGCAGTTACGTCGTTTCTTGGGACTATGTTCATACTACCGTAAATTCGTCCCCAAGTTTGCTGAAATTGCTAGTCCCCTGCATGCCCTTACGAGGAAGGACATAAATTTGTTTGGGACGAAAGACTGTGAGGAATGCTTCCAGCTTCTTAAGTCTAAATTGACTACTGCCCCGGTTTTGGCTTATCCAAATTTTGATGACGTGTTTATTCTGGACACGGACGCTAGCGATAAGGCAATAGGAGCAGTGTTGTCTCAGAATATTAATGATGGGGAGCACCCAATTGCCTATGCTAGTCGTACATTAAGTAATAGTGAGAGAAGGTACTCAGTTACTCGAAAGGAACTACTGGCAGTTGTTACATTTATTAAACACTTTCGTCCCTACCTATATGGTCGAAAGTTTATTTTGCGAACCGACCACGGCTCCCTGCGGTGGTTGTATAATTTTCGGTCTCCTGAGGGACAGGTAGCTAGATGGTTAGAAGTGCTGAGTGCATTTGAATTACAGACTAGGCCGGGGAGAGTGCATGCTAATGCGGACGCCCTGTCCAGGCTTGACAACCCTACCACAGGTACTCCGTTGCCAAGTCAGCCTGGTAGAGAAGAGGAATTACAGTTTTGCAATGTAGTCACAGAGAGTAACTGGGTAGAGGGTTGTAGCAAGGAACAACTAAGGACATACCAATTAGAGGATAGTAATATTGTTTTTTTCCTAGAAAGAAAGGAAAAAGGACATCCCCGCCCCCGGCGAGAGGAAGTCAGTGGGTTGGACAGGGCCGCAAAAGCTTACTGGTCACAATGGGACTTGCTATTTGTAAGAGACGGTATTTTGTACAGGCGCTGGGTATCTGACACCGGTACTCAGGACAGAGATTTAATCGTAGTCCCAGAAGTTCTAAGAAAAGACGTATTGTACGAGTTGCATAATTCAGCTACTGCTGGGCATTTGGGTCAGAAGAAAACCCTGGCTAAAGTACTGGCTCGGTATTATTGGTTCGGCATGAAAAGGAATGTCGAAAATTGGTGTCGTAGGTGTGAATTATGTGCACGAAGAAAGCCGCCCAATCCTCAGGCTAGGGCACAGATGAAAGTTGTAAAAGTCAGTGAACCCCTGCAACGGGTCGCAATTGATATTTTGGGTCCTTTGCCACAGACGTATAGTGGTAATAAGTTCATTGTCGTGATTGCTGACGATTTTACTCGTTGAGGCTTATCCTATAAATAATCAGGAAGCTGCCACTGTAGCCTCTGTTTTAGTGGAGCAATTTAAAATTTGGTACTCCACGTGTTATTCATACCGACCAAGGTGCAAATTTTGAGACCAACCTTTTTAAGGAGTTATGCAAATTGTTAGTTATCGAAAAGACCCGTACGACTGCTTATAGGCCGCAGTCCGACGGCTTGGTAGAGAGATTTAATCGTACCCTTGTGCAAATACTCTCAGTCTATGTACATGAAAACCAAAAAGATTGGGACGAACACCTTCCTTTTGTTCTAATGGCGTATCGTTCTAGTCCCAAAGAAACAATAGGATACTCACCAAATCTGTTGATGCTGGGGCGAGAGGTTGCACTTCCCGTGGAACTGATGTTGGGTCCTCCGGTTACTGCGGTTGAAGAATCAGTAACATCCTCGGAGTACGTCGCCCAATTTGCAGAACGGTGCGAGAAGGCCTTTCAAATTGCCCGAGAACACACGAGCCTGGCCCAGCAACGGCAGAAAAGAAATTACAATGCAAGGATTTTCAAAAAGGCAAACCCATTCTCGGTAAACGATAAGGTATGGTTAGCTGTTCACGCAAAAGTAGAAGGCAGGTCCCCAAAACTTCAATTGAAATGGACTGGTCCTTTCCTCATAACGCACAGATTGTCAGACTGCCTATACCGTGTTAAAAATTTGGACTCTGGAAAGTTGAAAGTTGTGCACATTGATCATTTGAAACTATACCTAGCCCCTGACGAGTTAGTAGAAAGGCCGGAGGTGCGACAAACTCCTAATGCAGAACCTATTCAAGACAATGTGCCTTGTGACCGGTACGAAACGGAGGAGTTTGAAATTAGGCAGGAAAGTAATATAGACAATGAGTTGACAGAAACCGATAGTACCAGGGAGGCAGTCACTACAAGAACTTATCGGAGACGGCGGCCCCTTCTGTGGATGAAGGATTATGTACAATACTAGCTTGGCCGGCCACCTAGCTTTTATTGCTTTCGGGCTGTGGAACGCAGAGGTGAAACGTAGTAAAAGGAAAGAACTCTCATTAGAGCTGACAGCGGAAACTGTATTTAATAAAGGATGACCGTGTTTTGGGAAACTTTGAAAGTGGATTGATTTGAACTCATGAGCAAGAAGTGACAACCTGTGATCGCCGCGGAGATCCTGGTTTGCTCACCTGATGGTTGCAGATCGTTGTGAACTTTTTGGACAATGTAATGTGATGTAAGCTGTTTTTTATGGGTTATTTTGGACGTCGAGGGCGCGTCCTATCATTGGGAAGGGGGTGGTGTAGCGACCGAGTGGGGTCGCTGTTGTGTTTTAGCTTCGTGGCTATTACTTTTTCATCCTACGAGCCAGCCACGGAGTTTTATTGTTAAGGTGACGTGGCTTTGTGTGTCTTACTTACCTTGTGTGTATACTTACCTCTATTATTCTGGTTTTCTTCTCCGCAGGCCGGGACGTTGGCGCGACGCCAGGACAGCTGCATGCCAGTCAACATAATTTCTCTTGTTTTGCTAATAAGTTTCTCTTGTTTTGTTAATAAGGTCTAGCGGGAGCGGGCGTTGGCTCTCGAGAAATAATCACTCGCTCCTTGGTCGTGTTTGTGTTAAGAACGTGAGTGTCTTGTTGTAAGTCCGTGTGGGGAGACCTCCGGAGGCCGACGGCGTGACTCGAGTACTTTGTAAGTTATTTTTAAGTTAATTCTGTGTACAGTTTGGAGCGGGTCCGGGGCTTTGGGCTCTGGCTCGGGACGCTGGATTCCCCCCCCCTTTTTCCCTGCGATATTAGGAAGTGAGGGTGATTTTCTAGTCATTTTGTAATGGGTTATTTTTTAAGGTGTGTCCCCAAAAGGGAGGGTGGGCCCCTGTTTTCTTAAGAAGTAGTCTAGGGGCTAGTGTGTTAGGGCGTCTCGTGTCTGTGCCCGGCCCCGTATAGTGCGAGTCACGTCGGCGGTTCCCCCACGGCAGGTTAGTTAATTGGATATTACTACTCACTTATAGAAATTATCATTTACGTATCGCAATTTTATGTTTCAGTTTACGAGATGGTTATTTACCTAGTAGATAATTATTTGCTCTGAGAGAGCTTTAAGCCTTTTATTTACAAGAGAATCAAAGAGAGCTGGATTGGTTTAATTAGATGGCTTATTTGCAACTTGAAAGAAATGTTTAATTGCCTTTATTTGCCGTCAATTCATTGATTTTAGTAGTCCCCCCCCCCACTTAGTATTCCTGACTCGAGTGACCTCCAGTTGCCCGAGTACCCCCGCCACCGCTCGGCCCGGGACCCTACCTTCCTATTGGGGCGCTACAATAGGCCTATCAAACTGTACTTGTGTCCTGAAATTGCACAGGCTTTTACTCATGCTTGGTCCGCAGGCGGAAACGATGTAGGTTAATATATCATGGTAAGTGGTATTTTTACTTCAACCTATAAGATGCGCACTGCCAGTTGACACCCGACGTTCTGCTACCTCTCGTAGCGGTCTATTTTTGCTCAGCCCCTCTTTAAGGCTTTCCAAATACACATGGGGATATGACTGAACAAGGAATATGCCATACAGCCTGCTAGACTGCATAATAGATCATTTACTACCTCATTTACTAAAGTTTTTGAGTTCTATGGTGTTATGATTTGTAACTGAGGAAAGATATGAAGCACAAAGTATGTGATTCGAGTTTGATGATGTTACCTAACGCACAAATTTACAGTTACATTAAGGGCGGTTGTAGGATGTAGAAAATTTCTGTTGCTATTCAGATTCAGTGCTTTTCTTTTCATTCTGGCCTTTAATAGAGTTCTATAACTGGTACCTTTGAAGGTATCAAAGTTTAGCAGTAGTCACATGTACGTGTGAAGGATGCCGAGACTACAGTTATAATCAATAATGGGTGTTTTTTGTTAGTTTTGATGACACTTTCACCGCAACACATTAAGATGGCCTATTAGGTGATGGATACAATTTTACTAGTTTTCATAAATAATCCAAAATATCTTTTGTTTTTATTTCCCTCTGTATGCTACTTGGTATTATAATTTTGTGTCGTTTTGCATTTGGATCGGACAACCATGCCCGTTCTTAATTCTTGTGTTCAACCATTGGTATAAAGTATATGGACTAAAAGACAGTCTGGTAGAATCCAGTTAATTTAAAATTAAAAAGGAGTTTATTTCTATAGTTGGGAATCTCTCAATTTCTTTTATTGCTTAGAAATAGGGATGACAAGGATTATTCATACACATAACTACGTAAGAAATAAAATTGGGACAATAGACAACAGAACGCTTTCTCTCATTTATTCATATAAGTAAAAGGGCTTTGAAACAAGTGCAATTTTAGCATACCACATTAAGCCCAGCCACCTCTTCTACATCTATGTTTTTTTATGGTTTTCATAAATAATATTTGATCTCGCATTTGAAAATGCAAAATTCAGTCATTGAATCAATACGTCTTGAGGCTCCAAGGTGGTTTCGTAGCATGGAGTTGACGGGTCATTTTCAGGCAATGTCCCACTATCGTACGGTAATGGCTCAAAAATTGTCTCTCCGTTTACTTTAGTTTCAGACGCTAATGATGGATCCACTTGGGTGTTTCCCAAACAAAAAGCTTGCTCTTTTCAATCTGAACAGCTGAGTGCTAGTCCACCTCTGAGACTTCTTCTCCTGTTCCTTGAATTTTTTCCTCGAATCCCTTTTCAGAACACATCATTCAAATCCTTGCTTCTGATCCGGGTTTATACAACATTTCAACAATCAATAATAGCTAAGGGTGGGTTAAGAGGTCAAAATGTAGGTCAAAGGTCAGATTTTAGGAAAAAAAGGGTGTTGGAAACTCATCCTTAACCGTACGTCTGATGAACTTTAAACTGGAGGAGATGAGATCTGCAACTACAAATGTTCCCTCTTGTATTCCATTTTACATAGGAAAAGTTTCTCCACCAAATTGGAAGGGGCATTCTTGACACTTGCATCTACCTCTACTCTTGGTGTACTAATTATGAACTTCGTTTTCGGGATCCGCCTTTGGTTTCCCCAACTTTCAGGCATACTGAAATCTCTTCCCTGTTGTTAGAGACATTTTACCTTTTATATACATACATATATAAATATATACAAAGATAAGCAGACCAGTTAGCAATTCATGAGTATATTTATCGCTACTCTAGAGCTTCGTGGGGATGACCCACTCATCAGGCAGAGGGGCTTATAGAATTTAAAATACTTTTCCCACAGGCACAAATTACATAGTTTAGTTGCAACGTTATAGACACTTGATTTTTTCAAAAATTTCCAGCTGATAGCATAGGGTTAATTGTTGTCCTTTAAGTGCCGCCATATGTATATACTGAGCGCTGTATCACGGGCGTACCTCCTGTTGTTGAATGATTTGATATGATTATGGCACCTGCAGGGGTTTAAAGGACTCCGCAAGACCAACATATGTTTCTGTACTCTCATTTGTAGAGACGGTAGCTTGGTAAACTCCAGGGGAGAGGGTGTTGCATTTTTCAGGGACTGGACAAAGGGCCTTATTTCTACAGTTGCAGGAGTCCTTGTTAACAAATACCTTTGCATTCTTCTTTAACAGGGCTTGGTTGTGCGAACTGATAGTTAGCTGAAAATTATTCATACAACAGTAACTAATTTTTAGGGTATTAAGGTTAAATATCTTATGTAAGACACTTCCAGGGGGAAAGTGCTTCTTGACTAGATTAAGAAAAGATTGTCCAATATTAGTTTTTACATTCATAGAAGGAGGATTAAACCAAATAATGTTT